>NW_004624902.1:2715482-2727235 GCF_000247695.1 Heterocephalus glaber
ATTTCATTTTTCCCAGATCCTCTTTGTTGCCAGTTCAGAGAGTCCAGGTGGTAGAGTATCAGATTGTTCCACCTCGTTTCCCTTTGGGGTTGCTGTATGTGATCTGGAAGTCTGTTTTTGAGGCTTTTTTATGTGTCTTCTCATTTCCACGCAGGGAGGGGGTGCTTCTGGTGCCCACGTGGCTCACCTTCTCTGCCCTAGGAGCCTGGGATGGAAGCAGGGAAGCTTCTGGGTGCTGGGACTGGCTGAGCTTCACTGCCCTAGGAGCCTGGGATGGAGGCGGGGAGCTTCCTTCCGGGTGCTGGGACCGGCTGAGCTTCACTTGTCTATCACTTTCTTTTACTTCTGCTTTTTTTTGTGACCCACCTTCCACTTCCCCACACATACATTTATTCATGCAGGTTTTTTTCCTTTTCTCTTCTGTGTAACTTCACACAGTCTATTATAAACAATGGAAACCCATCAGTTTTTGTTGGGAGCACTGCATTGTAGATCACTACGGCCAGGCCTAATATTTTTTCCTATGGATGAGTCAGGGCACGTGTGGAATGAAGAACATGCTTTTTTTTTTTTTTTCTTTGACAAGGCAGGGCCCTGCAAGAGAATGGGGGACAAGTGGGTGTGGTGGAATAAGGCCTGGCTGAGAAAAGGATTATTTTTTAAAAATTTATTTGTTAGAGAAACATTAAACATTTTTTTGTATATTTTAGCTATTTTTTGTTTTAATTAGGCATTTTTTGTTTTTTATCTACACTATAAATAAAGGTTCTGAAGATGCAAGCCAAGCTTTTTGTCTCATCAGAACAAAGAGTTTCCACCTGGCCTCAGCTTTATAAACTTTACTGTTGTCTTTGTCTTCTTTGTCTTATTAAGTTTCTTAATCTCTCACCATTGTTTCTCACGCCGTGAACCCTTTACCCACTCGGATCGTGGCAGTTGGTGCCTGAACAGGGACCTGAACCCTGGACCTTCAGATGTTGATGTTAAATTAAAAATACAAGTTAAAGCCTTAAAAGCTACAGTGTTAGAGACTGACAATCAAGTCAAAGCCCTTCAATACCGTCAAAGACTACAGTACCATGTTAAATACCCTCACATTTGTGTCACTGCTCTTCCATACAATAAATCACAATGGGATTAAAAAAAAGGTTGCTACACATTTAATAAATATCTTTCATCATAACAATCTCAGCCTAGACCTCCAAAAGCTTCAACAGATTTTGTCCATTCAACATGCTCACGTTAGTTTCCTTACCCCTAAAGATATAACATCAATTCTTGATTCGTTAAATAGATTCAATCCTTTCAATCTGGCCAAACATGCTATGAATATCATCATAAAATTTCTGGTTTTCCTGTTACTACTAATGAGTTGTTTACTAGTCCTCTACAGAGTCTTCTGAGGACAACTCACCAAACTCACCTTAAGACAACATCATCACAAGCTGCTTCTGCAAAACAAAATGGGGAAATGCTGAGAGCACTGCCCTGTAGATCACTTTGGCCAGGCCTAACTCACCTCCTTCTGTGGATGAGGCAGGGCACATGTAGAACAAAGAACAGGCCTCTTGTTCACTTCCTCCCATGGACAAGGCAGGGCCCTGTGAGAGAATAGGGACAAGAGGGTGTGGTGGAATAAGGCCTGGCTGACAAGAAGACTATCTTTCTTCCCATCCATTTGCCAGAGAAACATCAAACATTGTCTCCTGCAGACCCTAGCCATTCTCCCTGTTCCAATCAGGCATCCCCTTTCGGTTTGGTGCTGAAGATGCAAGCCCAGCTTTTTGTCTCATCAGGACAAAGAGTTTCCACCTGCCCTCAGCTTTATAAACATTACTGTTGTCTTTGTCTTATTCTTTAAGTTTCTTAATCTCTCACCTTCTTTTCTCACTCAGTGAACCCTTTAGCCATGCAGTTAGTGACAAGTTTTCCTCCAATGTCATGCTTGCTCCTCTCTGGCAATTGTGTCTGCTTGCTGTTGCCTTTTCTAGTGTATTTATTTCCATCTCCATTTCTTACAGAAGTACTTTTACATATCCTGTATTAACTGGCTGTTCAGTTTTAG
Organism: Heterocephalus glaber; assembly: GCF_000247695.1. Next base: position 2,717,548 of record NW_004624902.1, read on the forward strand.
TTTACTTTTCATTCCAAACTCCTGAAAATGACTCATCTTAATATACTTGATATACGATATGGGGTCCTAAAGCAATGAGTGGAAGAATTAGAATATTTTATATTTTATAAGGTTGAGAAAACTGGCTAAATATTTGGAAAAAAGTCTCACCTCATGTCATGCACTACAATAAATTCCAAATTAATTCATGATATATCTAAATAAAATATGACATGATAAATGCTGGAATAAAATATAATTGAAGAGTTAATACATTGAGGAAAATTTTTCAAAGCATAAAAGCAATGAAAAAATCACTGAGTAAAAATTATATATATTTATCTACAGAAGTTATTATATTTTCTATGTACCCAAACAACACAATTACAATTATCAAACAAATTTGAAAAATATATACAATGAATATGACCAAGAATTAATGCTCTTAATATATAATTAGCTAACAATAATGTAACAAGAATGACAGCAAGTGGATTAAAAAGCATACATTAGACAGTTTACAAAATATTTAATATCAATTGAAGAATGAAGAAATGTTTACAATATCTCTTATATTATACTTTTGTCCATAAAGTGAGTTGAAGTTTTTATATATTGTTGGAAAGACTGCAAGCAATCTTCCTGGAAAACTATTCCCAAATGTATGTACATATATACATAAACACATAAAGCACACTACATACATGAATTGTAAACTATTTACATGACAATCTTCTGAAAATGTATGCTAAGAATATATAGACAAAAAGCACACAGTAGCATTATTTATAAGTATATAAAGGTAAACAATTAAGTATCCAATAAAAATAATATATTTACAAGCATCTTTAGATATAATGCAATATAATATTAACTTCCAAATTTTCAAAATAATTCAATTCTTATAGATATATTAATAATATGATAATAAAAATACAGATAACTGAATTTGCAAAATGATATTAAGTTTGAAAGATCTATATTGTGCAAAAGAGTCAAGTAAGTTCATCAAAGTATTGGTGGTGGTATTATGAATAATTTTAATAATAAAAAATCAAAAATTTCAAATTTTCTATGATCATATTTTACTAATAAGATATAAAACATTATTTTATAATGGAAATGCACAACTCTTCTTGCTTTACTTTGGTTGATATGTTCTTAAATACTTTCCATTGCTTTGGAATTCTTGGAGGCTTATAAAATTTTTAAAAATTAAAAGTAACTTTTCTACTTTTAATTGTGATTTTTGCATCTCACAGTTTTTTTATAATCTCTTCTCCTTTTTTCCAGATATGTTCTCTAAAATTTCATTTCTTTGTTGATGTGACAATCATATTCAATTACGGATCTGAATTACTATTTTTTATTCATTGATTTTATTGGTACACTGAATTATTTTTTTTTATTCATTGATTTTATTGGTACATACAATATGCTGACATTCATTATTGGGAATCTGTACCTTTACCTAATATATCTTGGTTCTTATATTTTCCCCATTCCCCTGGCCTCCCTTCAACCCCTCCACCCCTCCTCTTCCTATTTACAAAGACTTTATTTCCATTTTTTCTTTTCTCATATTTATTTCTTTTCCTTCTTTCCTTTCCCCTACCCTTCACACTTCCCCTTCCCCTTTCCCCTTTTCTTCCTATTTCACATTATCTATTATACATTTTGATCCTTATTTATACTTTCAGTTTCTCATACCAGAGAAACTATTTGGTATTTACAGATTTGTGTCCTATTTGTTTCAATTAAGAGTATCAGCTCAATGTGCATCCACTTAGCTATAAATGTCTCTAGTTTCTCATTCTTTCTGGTTGAGTAATACTCCATTTTATTTTTTAAAAACCTTACATTTTCTTTATCCAGTCTCCAGCTGATGGGCATTGGGGCTTTTTCCAAGATTTAGCTACTACAAACTGCCGCTATGAACATGGGTGCACATATATCTCTGTGGTATGATTCTTTTAATTCTTTTGGGAAGGTACCCAGCGGTGGAAGAGCTGGGTCAAATGGGACCTTTAATTCTAGTTCTTTTTTTTTTTTTTTTTGGTACCGGGGATCTAACTCGGGTCCTTGCGCTTGCGCAGCAGGCAGCGAAACCACTGAGCTAAATCCCCGGCCCTTTAATTCTAGTTCTTTGAGGTATCTCCGTACTGATTTCTATAGTGGTTGCACCAGTCTACATTCACACCAACAGTGGAGAAGGGTTCTTTTTCCCCACAGCCCTGCCAGCATTTGTTATTGGTTGATTTCTTTCTCTTTTTTTCTTCTTTTTTCTGAATTAGGTTTCATTTATTCTAAGGCAAATTCAAAAGGGTTTTTTGTTTGTTTTTTTGTTTTGTTTTTTTAGCAAATCATAGAACATTATTAACAAAAAATCTATATATTTGCCAGGATACACTTGAGAGTGAAACAAATAAGATATAAATACAGATATAGATGTATCATGTAAAAGTCCCCCAAAACCCAAAAAACCAAAACAAAAAAACACCCAAACCAGGGGCATGGGGACCATGTGTGGGAATACAGTGCCAACAAAACTATTTTGGTGGCTGATATTTTTCAGAGCATTTCTTTTTCCATTTCCAAACTTTAGCAGAGTCCTGGTGGGGTTCTACAAAATTCTTATGTGCTGACCTTTAAAGTGCAACATTATGCATGATAGGGTGGGAGGGAACAAAAAAGATATATGAGACAAATCATCGCATTTCCTGCACAGGGTGTATAAGCTAGTGGTGAATATAGAAAAGGCAGGCACGTGCACGCGGCCAAGGCTTGCAGCACACACAGTGCACTGGAAACAGCAGCGCTGCACCGAAAGGACCAGCCAGTTCCCCAGAGGGAGGTGGCAGCTTAGGGAAGCAGGAAGTTGGAGGGATGGCCTTTGGCAGAGTGGGTTGAAGCTCTGGACAGTCAGGTAGGTGGGGAGGCAATCGCAGTCCTAGATGCTCTGCTGTCAGTGTGTTGCAGAATGGAACAGAGACCCTGGTTGCTTTCTTGATAGCGGCCATTTTTTCTGGGGTGAGGGGGAATCTCAGCATTGTTATTATTTGCGTGTTTCAAATGACCAGTGATGTTGACTATATTTTCATGTGTTTATTTGCTATTTCTACTTCTTTGAGAAATGTCTGTTCATTTAAGATGCCCATTTTGGATTGAGTCTTTAAATTTGGGAGGTCTGTTTTTTTTTAAAGTTCTTTATATATTCTAAATAGTAGACTTTTGTCTGAGGAACAGCTGGTAAAAATGTTTTCCTACATTGTGGGCTGTCTCTTCACACTGTTGGTGGTTTCTCTTGCTCTGCAGAAGCTTTTTAATAAGAAGAGATTCCACTTGTTGATTGTTTGTGCTAGTTCACAGGCAACTGAGGTTTTGATCATGAAGTCTTTTCCTATGCCAATATTTTCAAGAGTTCTACCTAACCTCTGTTCCAGCTGATTTAGTGTTTCCATTTTAATATTTAGATCTGTAATCCATTTCGATTTTAGTTTAGTGCATGGTGAGAGACATAGGCGTAGTTTTAATCTTTAGCAAGTTGTAACCCTCTTTTTCCATCGCCATTTATTAAAGTGGCTTTCTCCCAGTGAGGGTGTTTGTATCCTTTGTCAAAGATGAGGTGGCTGACTGTGTTTGGAGTTGTTCCTGCATCTTCTAGTCAATTGCACTGCTCATGGGGTCTGTTTCTTTGCCATTACCATGCTGTTTTTATCACAGTAGGTTTGTAGTATAGTTTCAAGTTGGGGATTTTGATACCCCCTACCTTATCTTTGTTACCTAGAATTGCTTTTGCTATTCTAGGTCTCTTCTGGCTCCAAATGAATTTTTAGGTTGTTTTCTCAGGGTCTGTGAAGTATGCTGTTGGAATTTCAACTGAGATTACACTGAATCTATATATCAGTTTGGGAAGTATGGCCATTTTCACTATATTGGTTCTTCCTACCTAGGAGCAAGGGATGTCTTTCCATTTTCTGATATCATATTAGATCTCTTTTTTCAGAGTGCTATAGTTTTCAGAGTAGAGGTCTTTGATTTCTTTGGTTAGGTTGATTCCTAGTTATTTCATTTTTTAAGATGCTATTGGAAAGGAGTTGTTTCTCCAGTTCCTCTTTCAGTGAGGTTGTTGTTCGTGTACAGGAAAACTATTGATATTTGTGTGTTGCCCTTGTATCCAACTACTTTACTGAATTTGGTTATTAAATCTAGAAGACTTTTGGTGGAGTTCTTGGGTTCTTCTATATAGAGTATCATGTCATCTGCAAATAATGACAATTTGACTTCTTCATTTTCTGTCTTTATTCCTTTTATTTCTTTCTCTTGTCTAACTGCTATGGCTAATATTCCAAATCTATATTGAACAGGAGAGGTGATAATGGACTTCCTTTTCTTGTTTCTGATTTTAGTGTGAAGGATTTCAGTTTCTGACCATTTAGTATGATATTTGCTGTTGTTTTTTTTATAGATAGCTTTTATCAAGTTGAGATAGAGACCGTCTGTTCTAATTTTCTGTAGGGTTTTTTATCATGAATATGTGTTGGCTTTTGTCAAATGCTTTTTCTGCAAAGGATCTGAATCATTGTAATTACATTCTTGAAAACACACTAACTAAAATATTGAGGTACCTACCACCTATTCTCTGTGTAACTCATTTGTGGCTGTGTAAATGTATGACTTCCCTTCCTTAGAAGGGATCCTCCTATTGTCTCCCAAATTTCTGCCTTCTTTGGCTTCCTCTTTCTGTCCCTTTCTTCCCCTTCTCTATTGCCTTTCTCTGGCATCCATTTCTTTCCTTCTCCTTCCTTATCTTCTCCTCTCTATCCCTTACCCTGTCTTCTGTTCTGACCAACTCTCTCTACTTTACTTTCTTTGCTTACTCTTCCATTTATCTTTGTTTTTGCTTGTTTCATATTTTCTTAAGTGAATTCTTTTGATTTTTCCAGTCATTTTTCTGTGCTCCATTTATCTAAAAGTTGTTTTGGTTTTTATTGTGGACATACTGAAGTGCTAGACACACATAACCTTTACTCTTCCTCTTTTATTAAGAAATAAGTTATAAAGTGATCAGCACATGTCTTTGGCCTCTGATGGTCATTTTGCTCATATATATGTTCATTTTACTTCCTACTATAACCCTTAGACCCTCTTATGATTCCATTTTACATTGGCACACTTGATTATTCTTTCCTTTGTGAATTACATTACATTTATAAATGCTTTCTTGAATCTTAGTTTATTGATTCCTATCCATTTAAAAAAATTTATCCTTCTTACTCTGTTATGTTTATTCTGCAATATGCAAGAGCACCTAAAGATTTTATTAAAATCCTATCTCTTCTCTGCTTGAAGTATTAAATGAAAACATAGAATTCTACTGAACTTAAGGTGGACCCCAAAGGGACCTACTTTATACCTCCATTTAATCCAGTATTGAAATGTTAGCAAGAACTCTTTGTACTCAGTTTATTTTTACTAGTTTAGTATCTAAACTATACATCTCTGGCACTTCAACCTAATTCACATCCTTTTAAAATTTTTGGAAGCCCAAATTTTCACCATTTATTTTTCATATAATAAACTTATTCTCCTTTCACATGATTTGTTTTTGACAAACTCATGGCAACTACTTTTTTTCCTTATTTCTTTGGAATCTAAATTGATCATCATTAACTGCTTCATCTATTGTGTTAGCTATTCAGTGCACTAATTCAATTGTTAACTTGCTGATTTGATGCTGTCTGGAGTCATGTTTTGCTCCCCCTGCAGCACCTTCATACTTTTTGGAGACCCTGGATACTCAACATGCTACCAAAACAATTGTATCTTGATCTCTACAATTCATCTTTCAGCTTCTCTGACTTCAGAAGATTATCCCTTGTTGATAATATATGTTAAAGGAGGGAGAGGATGGGAAGAGTATTAAAAAATATTGTGATATATTATGTACATGTACCAACTTCTCACAAGGAATGTAATGATTATGTCCTGTAGATATGTACTAATCAAAAAACTAACAACACAGAAAAGAGTAAAATAAAGTATTTTCTTTTTATGGACAGTTTAAAGGCATCCCATTTGTTTATTTAATGGGGCTAGCCCATTTATTTTTGTGTAATGTTTATTTCTTAAGATCAAATCTTTATTTCAGAGCTATCTTTGTAATTCTTATTCCACTCTCCAGTAACACACCCAAAATATGCCTCAAAACTCTATGCTGTAGAGAGGGATTCTCTTCTAACCTTGATATGGCCAAGGCATTTCTAACTGTGACACAAATTTCAGAGAAGAAAATATTGGTAATGTTGATGATGTATTCACTTTTTATCCCTTGGACCAAATACCTGATATACACAATTTAAAGCAGAAAAGGTTTATTTGGGCTCAAGTTTTCAGAGGTGAGCAGGTTCCAAGGCAGAAATATGGAAGAAGGGCATGGCAGAAGAAAGCTGCTCAAATCATAATGGCAAAAAAGCAGAGTGAGTTTTAAAGAACCAGATAGGAAGGGGCTAGGGACCAGATAAAGTTTCAAAGGCCCAAGGTCATGCCCCTACAACCTACTTGCTCCAACTACACCCCAACTCCTCCACAGCTCATTCACTTATGAACTCATCAATGAGTTAAACCAATAATGAAGGTAGTGCCCTCACAATACAATCACCTCTCCAGGACTTTCATAATCAAGTTGACCATCAAGATTAACCAGTATTTAAATACAGGTCATGGGGCATTTTCCAGTTATGTTTTATCTTTTTCTGAATGAAAAATAAAAGAAAAATAAACTGAAAATCCAAGCAGAGCCTAAATGTAATATGATTTACCTAGTAGAATTTCAAGTTGGTACAGAAACAAGATTTGATATTTTTAAAAGAATTCCAAAATATTTGCCTGCTTCTACTTTATTGTCAGATGCTAGACCTAATATATGTGACAAATGTATTTATTAAGTTACATAGCTGATACTTGTTTGTAAATATGTGTTTTCATAAGTGTATATGATGGTATGTGGGTTTTTGCTTTCTTTTGAATATATGAAGTACATATTCATCTTCAATTAATTTTATTAACTAATACTTATGAAAACTAATGAGACCCTGTATCTATCCTTTTTTGCAAGAGAAGAGTTTGGTGGTCAAAATTTTAGTTTCTTTATTCACAGTGATATCACTGACTCTCTTATCTTTGATTAATGTGAATTAATTACTTTATTCTCCACAGAAGCACCAGGGATGGCAAGAACAACTAAATCTCACTTGACTTCCTCCTGATAGCTCATGAGCTGGTGAGGTAAGGAAAAATGTCACCATTTAAATGTACTTAGGATAAGAAAGACAAGACTCCCAGCACAGAGAAAGGGGCTTCAGGGCTGCTGTACCACCACTCCCAGCACAGAGGTAGGGGATTCTGGGCCACAGTACCACTGCTCCCAGTGCAGAGGAAGGGGCTTCTCAGCCCCTGTACCACCACTCCCAGGGCAGAGGTAAGGGCTTCTAGGTTGCCATATCACCACTCCCAGCACAGAGGAAGGGGCTTCCAGGCCTCTGTACCACTGTTCCCAGTTCAGAGAAGGTAAGCTGAGCAGGTGCCAACAGCACACATCCCCCTGCCCCTTCCTACAGAATGAGAAGACACATAAACAAGTCTCAAAACCAGACTTCCAGATCACCTAGAGCAACCCCAAAGGGAAATGAGATGGAACAATCTGTTACTCAATAACCTGGACTCCTTGAACTGGCAACAAAAGAGAATCTGGGAAAAATGAAATCAGAAACAATTTCTCAGATAACAGCAGAGATTGTGCTCATAGTGCAAGACATGATTAATAAATCTAGAGAGACACTGAGGAACATGATGGAACCCCAACATAGGAAACAAATGGAATCCAAAAAACAGATGCAAACAGATTTCCAGGAGGTTAAAAACTCCACTGAAAGTCTAGACAGCAGAATGAACCAATGTGAGGACAGAATTTCAGATATAGAAGATAAGATTGCAAATTAGTGACCAGGAAAATAAAAATTGCTTCAAAATTGTAAGGGACCAGGAGAAGTCAATCCAGCAGCTGCTACACAATGCAAAGAAGAATAACATAAGACTGATTGGAGTCAAAGAGGAAACAGGAGAGAGTGCAGATGACATGAAAAAACTGTTCACAGAAGTAATGGCAGAAAACTTCCCAAGCAGGGGAAGAGAACTGGACATACAGATAAGTGAGGCATATAGGACTCCAAATAGCCTTCATCAGAAACAGTGTACACAGAGGCATATAATTGTTAAGATTCCGGAAACCCAACAGAAGAACAAAGATCTACAAGCAGTTAGAGAAAAGAAACAAATCACATGCAAAGGAAAGCCCATCAGAATCACAGCAGACTTCTCAAAGCAAACCCTCAAGGCAAGAAGAGCTTGGAGTGATGTATTCCAAGCCCTAAAGGAAAACAGCTTCCAACCCAGATTGATCTACCCCGCAAAACTATCTTTCAAAATTTCTGGTGAAATAAGATACTTTCATGACAAAGAGCACCTTAGGAACTTCATGAATACCAAAACAGCACTCCAAAAATTTTAGACAATATCCTAGGAAAAGACAATGAGGATCACAAACACATGAACCACAGCAGAATGAATCCATTGAGCATGACAAGAAATTAAATGTAAAGGGGAAGAATCCAATAAACAGAAAAAATCATGACAATGATAAGTCAATGCTTATCAGTTATAGCCATCAATGTTAACAGTCTCAATTCACCAATCAAAAGAAATAGACTGACAGAACGGGTCAAAATGCAAGATGCAACAATATGGTGTATACAAGAAACACTTAATTCAAAAAGAAACTCATAGACTGAAAGTTAAAGGGTGGAAAGCAATACTCCCTGTGACAGTAACCCAAGAAAAAGCAGGAGTAGCTATCCTCTTTGCAGATAAAGTGGATTTCAAACCAACACTGATTAAGAGAGACAAAGAAGGACACTGCATCCTTGTAAAGGGAACAATCCAGCAGGAAGAGATGACAATTGTAAATATCTATGCACCAAACACTAGTGCACCAAGCTATATAAAACAAATACTAAAGGATATGCACTAATACAATAGTAGTGGGGGACCTCAATATCCTGTTGTCACAAATAGATAGATCAACTAGACAAAAAATAAGTAATGAAATACTAGAACTCAGTTGAACTCTTGAACAAAGGAACTTAACAGATGTTTACAGAATGTTTCACTCCACAAAATCAGAATTCATATTCTTTTCAGCTGTACATGGGTCGTTCTCCAAAATAGACCATATACTCACGCATAGAACATGTTCAAGTAAGTGCAAAGGAAATGAAGCTATCCCCTGTATATTATCAGACCATAGTGTGGTGAAATTGGACATCGATAGCAAAAGAAAACGCAAGAATTTCATAAACACATGGAAATTGAACAACACACTTCTGAATAATCAAGGGTCACAGAGGAAATTAAAGAAGAAATCAGACATTTCCTACAATTAAATTACAATGCCAATACAGATATCAGAATCTATGGGACACAGTGAAAGCAGTCTTACTAGGGAAATTCATAGCAGTGAATACTCATATTAGGAAAACAGAGAGAGCCAATTTAAACAACGTGAAGGTGAACCTCAAGCTTCTAGAAAAAGAAGAGCAGGACAAACCCAAAGCTCATACAAGGGAGGAAATTATAAAGATCAGAGGAGAAA
>NW_004624902.1:2728266-2741653 GCF_000247695.1 Heterocephalus glaber
GACTCACTGAGAGAGAAATAGGGCAAATAATTCCTTTCACAATAGCATCCAAAAAACTGAAATACCTAGGAATCAACCTAATGAAAGACATCAAAGACTTCTTCTCTGAAAACTATACCACTCTGAAAAGAGATTGAAGATGATATCAGAAAATGGACAGACATCCCCTGCTCCTGAGTAGGAAGGATCAACATAGAAAAAATGGCCACACTTCCAAAACTGCTATGTAGATTCAGTGCAATGCCAATTGAAATCCCAGCAGCATATTTCATGGACTTTGAGAAATCAATCCAAAAATTCATTTGGGATCAGGAGAGACCCAAAATAGCAAAAGCAATTCTAGGTAACAGAGACATGGCAGGCAGTATCACAACCCCAAACTTGAAACTATACCACAATCCTACTGTGATAAAAACCGCATGGTACTGGCAAAGAAACAGACCTGAGGACCAGAGGAATAGATTAGAAGATGCAGAATAAACTCCAGACACATTCAGCCATCTCATCTTTGATAAAGGAGCCAAACACACTCACTGGAGGAAAGATAGCCTCTTTAATAAATTGTGCTGGAAAAATTGGGTTTCAACTTGTCAAAGATTAAAATTAAACCTATATCTCTCACCATGCAGTAAACTAAAGTCAAAATGGATTAATTATCTAAATATTAAAACAGAAATGCTGAATAGTCTGGAACAGAGGTTAGGCAGAACTCTTGAAGATATTGGTGTAGGAAAAGATTTTATGACCAAAGCCTCAGTTGCCTGTGAACTAGCACAAACAATCAACAAGTGGAATCTCTTCTTATTAAAAAGCTTCTGCACACCAAGGGAAACCACCAGCAGTGTGAAGAGACAAGCCACAATGTGGGAAAAAATCTTCACCTGCTGTTCCTCAGACAAATGTCTACTATCTAGAATCTATAAAGAACTTTAAAAAATCAGACCTCACAAATTTAAAGACCCAATCCAAAAATGGGCATCTGAAATGAACAGACATTTCTTAGAAAAAGAAATAGAAATATCAAATAAACACATGAAAAAATGTTCAGCATCACTGGTCATTCGAGAGATGCAAATGAAAACAACGCTGAGATTCCACCTCATTCCAGAAAGAATGGCTGCTTTCATGCAATCAACCAATAACAAATTCTGGGGGGGGGGCTATTAGGAAAGAGGAACCCTGCTTCACTGCTGGTGGGAGTGCAGACTGGTGCAACCACTGTGGAAACCAGTATGGAGATACCTCAATGAACTAGGATTGTAAGTCCCATTTGACCCAGCTATTTCCCTGCTAGGTATCTTCTTCAAAGAATTAAAAAAATCATACTATAGTGATATATGTGCACCCATGTTCATAACAGCAGAATTTGTAATAGTTAAAACTTAGAAGCAGCCCAATTGCCCCTTAACTGGAGAATGGACAAAGAAAATGTGTTTTTTAAATAAAATGGAGTACTACTCTGCCAAAAAAATGAGAAATTAGAGACATTTATAGCTAAATGAATGCACATTGAAGTGATAATATTAAATGAAATAAATAGGACACACATGTGTAAATACTGAATAGTTTCTCTAGTGTGAGAACCTGAAAGTGTAAATAAGGACCAAAAGGTATAATAGATAATGCGAACTAGGAACAAAAGGGGCAAAGGGGAAGGGGAAGTGGGAGGGCTAGGGGAAAGGAAAGAAAGGAATGGAATTAATATGAAAAAATGAAAAAATGGAAACAATGTCCTTGTAAATAGGCAGGGATGGAGGGATTCAAGGGAGGGCATGAGAAGGGGTTAAAATAAGAACCAAGAGAGATAATATAAAGGTGCAAATTTGCAATGATGACTGTCATTTTATTGTATTCCTAAAATGTACCAATAAAATAATATTAAAATAATAAATGTACTTAGGTTACAAGAAGACAGTAGAAAACTTCTTCTGGTGTAATATGTGCTAAAAAATGTTGGTGTTTTATAACTTGCGTAGAGGATTTCTGTTAGTGTGATGAAAGTCTAGCATAATGCAGCAAGGAATATGGGCTTTTGGTGATTAGTACAAAATAGCATTAACATCCTCTGCTGCCTTGAGAAATGCTAAATTGTTTTTTACTTATTCTAAATATAAAACAGTAGAATTGAACATTCCTTTACAAGTCTGTTTCATACTTGATTTGCTTATTTTTTCCAAAAGGTATCTCCCAGTTACATTGATATAACCAGATTATCTGATGATTATGACAATTAACTATCCACTCTTGAGTAGTCAACATAACAACATTTGGTTGCCTTGCAGTAACAATTAGAGAATGAAACAATTTACCATAATTAGGTAGTATCTGAAAAAAAAAGCACTCACATTAAGGAAACTTAAAAAGACTTCTTTTTTATAGTCATGGATGACTGTTTACTGAGTAATTTTTTTCTGAATTACAAAGAAAATTATTGCACTTTTAATTTGTTCATTATTGCAAACACAGAAACAACAAATGGTTCTTATTCAGAGCTTGCTCCATGTGGCTTTGGACAAGTTTCCTAACCTTTTTCTGTTCTTGTTTCATCATCTAAAAAGCACTAATAATGCTTATACCACAAGTAGATACTGATGGGTAATTAATGTAAGCAAAGTGCTTTGAGATCCTGGAAAAGAAAATACAAGGAAATGCACAATTTACATACAACATTATTTATTATAATAGGCTTATTCACATTTAAGACTCAGCAGGGAAAGCTCTTTGTTTCCTATTCTTAATTTTCTTTTACTAAATAAGAACATTTAATATATTATTCATACATATCACATCTTTTCAAGTCCTTGAATGTTGCTCTCTATGTTTGTAGTCTGTCTAGAATAAGATCATCATTTGCTTTTTGGTATTTATTGTTCAATCATTCAAGAAGCCAAATAATACTGGTTTATCTATTTGGGAGTTAGATCATTGCCTGTTTGTTTTTAGAAATGCTGGGTTAAGGAGTACAGAAGACATTGCTTTGTATCCTTAGACTCAGCATCTTGTCTTTTCTGACATCGTGGGACAGCTGGGGGAGAAGTGGTAGGGGCAATCTAGGTGGATTGGACATGATGCTTCAGAAAGAAATATTCTTAGTCACAGTTTGAGAAACCTATGGGTATGTGGGTCCTGGATATATTAATGGAGCATAGTTGTGGCAGGTAAGATGCTGTGTACATCAGTGTTCATTTCATCTCATATTTTTTTCTAAGTCTCCCCAGCCCTGGAGGAGGATTTAGGTACTAGGTTATAATATCTAGTAGGGATTCATAGTGAATAAAGCAGAAACTTAACAACCCATGTGAACATGGAATTGAGGGTAGAAACCAAGGATGGACAGAGGTGCTACAAATCAGAAAAGGAGAAAGAAAACATTTCCCTGAGGAAGTGGATATCAGTTTACAAATATAAATATGAATATGAAGTGCTTATTATATGCCAAGCACTAACCACTTTACAAGCCTTTTCACCTTTAATTCTCTCATGAAGTTTATGAGTTAGATACTATCATTATCCCCATTTCATAAATGATGAAACTGAGGAATATAGGAGTGAAAGAATTTGTCCAAAGTCACACAAGCTAGTAATTATTATAACTAGAGGTTAAACTCAGGCAGTATAGTTCTTGAATCCATGTAAATAACTTCTATATGCTGTTGCTTTTTGTTGTTGGTCAGTAGCAAGAAGATTTGGGAGAAAATGCAGAAGCCTTGGTGATATATACTGAGCCACTAGATCTCAATGGAGCTAGTCTGAACCCAACCTAAATTAACTAATAAGCCTGAATCCATTGATACCATTGTTAATTTGAATCATCTCAGAAGTTGGGCATGACTTGGGTTTTTAATGTGGGGCACTTTTGGTTCAGCTACAATGATCCAAGAAAGGAAAAAAAAAGCAGAGAAGCAGAAGTAGAAACAAATGCTACTAGAATAGTTTCTACTAGAATACCAGAGTTGGTAATTTTTATTCTCCTGGTTTCCACTTTCATGTGCATCATTGAGTTAAGTTGGTGACTTGTAGGTGGGCTTTATAATTTAGTAACATGCAAGGAATCATTCCAAAATATTAGCTCTAACTCAGTGGGAAAGTTGCTGCCTTCCAGCTCAAATATATCTTGATTGCTTACTTTGATCTTTAAACCAAGCACTAATAATAATCCTCTCTAGTTAATGTGGCCTGGTAAGATTGAAACCTGAATTTACCTGGAAAAATTATATATACAAATTTTTAAAAATGTACCCTTTCACTTCCAGCACTGTTGAGGATTGGACTAGATTTGTATGACCTTCCTGAAATGCAATTTTCAATTTTTAACTTTCCAAACTGAATGAAGGATACACACATACACACACACACACACACACGCACGCACTTATACCACTTACCTATGTGTTTCTCAATTCAGTATATAAATGGAAAACTTAAAATGTGAAATTCTTTATGCCGAACACAGTAACAGGAAATAAAGATTATTTTCTTCATTTAACAGGAGAGAAAACTGAAGCTCCTTTGAAAGGTTAATTTGTGTAAGGGTACATACCCTCCTAGTATGTAAATGGTCAACTTTGGTTGTGAATTCGGATATACTGATTGCGAAGTACTGTGTAAAATTACAGTGGTGTCTAATGCTCATTTTCTACACTTGTTCCTCCTTTATTGGACTAGTTTCAAATTATAAGTGCAAATCATTTGAAAGTCTCTTATTTCATCTAATTTTTGCCATAACAATTATAGTCTATTTTTATGTCTAGTTAATTAATGATAAAATGACTTCAATAATAATAATAATAATAAACTTATTTAGTGAGCTGTACTAGATGCCAGGCAATGTAACAAGTACTTTACGTTGTTTATTTCAGATGTTCTTTATAACAAAATCATGACTTATGTATGGTAATTATTCTCATTGAGGCATCATGCTCAGAAAGTTCAACTGACTTTTCTAGGATCCCACAGCTATTGAGTATAAAGTCAGGACAAAAACTCAAATGTGGCTACAAAGCTCAAGTTCTTCTCTACTCCTCCTCAGGCTCTTGTTAAATATTTTTGAGTTAACTTCATAACAGGTAAAATTTGTGATTTATGTATTTTTATGAGTCATTGGCTTCTGTAATGGCTTTTAACCTGTGCACTGCTGGAATAAGGAATGGTACATCAGCCTATAAATTGGTGCTGTGTGGAAATATATAAAGAGAGCACTATGAGTCTAGTGGACAGTCATTTTTCTTACTTAATCCTTAAGTATACCTCACTCCTACTTGAAAGTTCTGGTATCCTTAGCACCTAGCTTAATGTTTACATATCCATGTCACTGAAGGCCTATATGCTGATTGCATGAGCTCAAGAACAGCACCCCTAGGAACAAAATAGAGACAGAAGGGTGGTCATAGCGACTTTTAAAAAATGAATCTTAGTGTGAAAAGTGGAAAAAATTAATAAGAGGCACAGAAGTGGACAGAAGCAGGAATCGGAGTTTGTCACAAATGTATTAAAATTATTGCGAGAAAAGGAAAAGGACCTCATTAAAAGTGGCAAAGTTTCTTGCTGTCTTGTATATAATAAGTTTAAAAGTTTCCATTTTATGTGATAATTCAAATTGATTTTTCCTCTAGTAGGCACAGAAATGCCTCTCATTGCAAAGTACAAAGCCCTAAAACCCTTAAAAGTTGGGCTGCTCTCTGATTTTTCATAAATGAAGGAGGCAGCAATCCCACCATTTTGGAAAGTAGGAGCTGATGCTTGCTATTCATGCTAGGGAGATCAGAGGTGAAGAGAAAGCAACTGGGAAAGCTTTACAGTCATTCATAAAGCCATAGCCAAGCTGATACTCTGGGAATGTCTTTAGAAGGTCTGATCACTTGTTAATAAGCTGCAAAACTGAGAATAATTGGTGTTGTCTAAGATGTTACTTGTGGAAGAATTTCTTGAACTTGTGCCATGAAAGACATAGGCAACATTAAAGGTTGCAAGCCGAGTTAACAAAACAAGCTTGGTAAGGGAACTGTCAGAAACAGGCACAGGCAAATATGTTACAGCTTGAATCAGATTGGAGCCAAGCTGCCTACATGCTATTTCCTTCTACAGATGGGGCAGCACTTGGCAAAGCTGACATAGATTTGGAATTTAAAACTATGTGGTGATTTCAGTATTTCATTTTCCTGTGAATCAATAAGGCTGATCCAAAACCAAACCAGATGGCCATGTGGAATATCAGCTACAGGCCAAACTTTTATTTTTTTGCAGAACATTACCTCTTACCAAAACCTTAATTTCCAAAGTGTCTCAAATGCAGCAAAACATACATAATTGGGGAGTCTATAATATGCCTCATTTTTTGTTTTATACCTACCATTAGATTTTCAAGAAGATCTAATGCCAGTCAGAACTCAGAATGCCAGTACACAAAATCAAAGGTTGGAAAATGTGGAGCAGCTTGGTAATTGTTAGGACTGGTTTTAGGGATGGGAGTTGTTGAGCTTGCACTTTGTTGCCTTTCTTTTAATTTGATTTTGTCTTTGGCACAGCAGAAAGAATGATGAAAACAGTTACAGAGCTAGGAAAAGAGATTTTAGCAGACCTAGCAGGTGCTTAAAGACTAATTTGGAAGAAGTTTGTAGGATATATATATATATACACATCCAAGGTACATACATATATATACATCCAAGATAAACTTGTGATGAATGTATTGTTTTATGTATTCATTTGTTTCTCTTAGAGACCTTTATGTTTCTTTACTGAGACCGTAACTGCTAGCTTCTCTTCTTCTTTTTTCCTTCCCCTTCTGTATTTAACCTTTTATTTTGAAATACTCCCATGTGAAAGAATTAAGAATAGTAGAAAAAGTTCTCATATATACTTCACCCAGATTCCTTTTTTATTAACTCCTTGTGTAACCATTTTGCTCATGTGTAGGTCTGTGCCTGTAGACCTAAGGAAGCCCATTCTGTAATTCAACCATCAATTTCAATCTAAAGAAACACATGCTCTTGTCCTTAGTCTGGCTGTGGATGAATATCATGTGATAAAGGTTTCATAAATAAAAGTACTAGAACTGTCATTTATAAAAGCAGTTATATGTTTTTCTCCCCTTATTTCATTCTCAGCCAAGTAACAATTTTTTTCTTTTAGCCCAAGTTTAATGACTTTTGGTCTTGGCCCACAGACCAGATACTATTGAAATTTAGCATTAAATTAATTTACTTGTTTTTGATTTACACAAAGGAGAAAAGAATAACATGTTTTGCGTAAACTTTTTCCAATGGGCTCATCTTTGTTTTGGTTTTTTTGGGGGGGTACTGGGGATCAAACTTGGGTCCTTGCGCTTGCGCAGCAGGAAGCGGAACCACTGAGCTAAATATCCAGCCCTCCAATGAGCACATCTTTGAAGATTCGCCATCTGTCTGCACAATAAAAACAGTGACAATGCGCATAAGACAGTATTGTTCAGTGAAAAAAACAGGTAACAATATTTGGTTCTTTTTTCAGAAATAAAATAAATACACTGAAAGTGATTTTTCCTATTCTATTAAAGGGGGCAAAGAGTACAGTGCTTTTTTAATACATAAAATTAAGTCCAAATTTTACTAAGGATTTCAAATTACATATTTCAAATTTCTAAACTGGAATAGAACCATCTTGGAATGAAGAAATGGTATAAATGAACAGTGACATCCCTTAAAATTCAAATTTTACAAAGAAAACAATTCCTGTGCAAACCACAACCCCATTATGTAACAAGATGAAATATTATCTACCTTTTCACTTTGGCAATAGCTATTTCCTAAAGGAATGGGAAAAAGTGATTTTGTTACTTCTTTAAGTTAATTAAAAATGGGATTCTATCTTTAGATTAAAGTTTTAAAGATCAGAAAAAGCTATGTTTAGATGAAATGTGGTTACAAAAAATCAACATAGAGTGTCTAATCAAAATTCTGAAAAAAAAAAAAGTTACAGTGATTGGTTAAGAATTTCCAGCAGTTAAGAGTCTCAAGAGGTATAGATAGTTCCACACAAATGTGGTCACATTTTAAATCCTTAATACGAAATTTTCAAAAAGAAAACTATCATCTGTAAAAATGTATCAACTTAATGTAATTTTATTAACAGCAGGAACTCTAGAACTTCCTCTTGAATTAGTCCACTCTCATTATCAAAAATAAGTTCAGCCCCCAAATTAACAGTAATTAGCCTGAGGTATTTTAAATGTGGCTCTCAAGTCTCAAACTTAATGGCATTCCCCTCCCCAAAATGGCCTTATTACCACTTTAGGCCCATAATCTTTGTAGTATTTACTACATACAATATGGTCATCTAGAATATCAGAGGAAAAAAAGATCCTTGGACTTTTTGAAACAGACCCATCCCCATCCATTTTCACTAAAATAGCAGCCACATATTCTGAAAATTACCTGGCCAGATCCACAACAGAGGTGTTTAAACTTCATTTTCCAGTTTAATTATCAAAGCCTTGTGTGAATAAAATTCTGAGTATCACATTGTGGTACAAATAGGTTCAAATTTCTGAGTACACTGCTTTTGTAGCAGTGGACATAGACACTTTCAGCCTATTGCTAATGATATAATAAAGCTACCATTACAGATTCTTAGTCCTAGTTCTGATACATGACATCTTTAAACTGGAAGTGATCTAAATTTTTATTAGGCATAACCTGCTTGTTTATAGGAAAGATTAAGTTCAGAAAATTGTAGAGGTCAAAACATAAATACTGCAGGAACCAGCATTTATACTTGTTTCTTAAAGCTAGAATACTAATTGGCTTATAGTAAGTGCTCAATAAACAGCTAAAAGGATAAATAAATGATCGAAATATTCCATCATACATAATCTCTCCTATGTGAGTAATTTTAATTATAAGCAAGATTTGAATTAAAGTATAATGTATCAATTTAAGTGTACACATCATTAATCTACAGATAGATGTATACATTTTTAACAAATGAACATTTGTGTAAGATCACTGCTGAGATGAAAATTATTTCAGTACTAGTATCCCAGAGGTCCCCTGATGCCCTTCCCAGTGCCTAATTTTTTTGCCCAAGTTACTATTCTGATGTTTATTTTTATTAGTACATATTTGCACTACATGTAGTGTACAGTCATCTTGGAGAGTGGGTATGTGAACATAATACAGCTTGGTTCTTTTTCTAATCTCCTTTCCCTTCCCTCCTACCTGCTACCCTCCTCCTCTAAATCCCCTTTCACCATGTTTTCTTGTTGATGTTATTATATTTAACTCATGTTTATGATATACAGTGTTCACTTTCCTTAAGGTTGTTGGGTTCCTGTACATAGCATATCTTTATTTTGCTTATTAACCCTTCCCTTCCCTCTCTCCTCCTACCAATGTTCTCTTTGAGCCCTTTCCATTTGCAAGAGATCTATCCTCTTGTCTCTTTATAACCATCATTTATTGTGCTCTTTCTAGTTTGCCTTACTCACATGAGAGATACTGTACATCATTTAAAGTTGTATGTCTGATTTATTTTACTCAATATAATATTTTCCAGGTGCATCCATTTTCCTACAAATGTCTAAAATTTGTCCTCTTTTATAAATGAGTAGTATTCCATTATGTACAGATACCACATTTTCTTTATCCAATCATCTTTTGATGGGTATATAGGCTGCTTTCAAGATTTAGCTATTATGAATTGTGGTACTATAAACACTGATACACATCTATCACTACAATATGATGGCTTTAGCTCTTTGAGGAAAATATCTAGAAGGGAGATAGCTGGATCAAATGGAATTTCTAATTCCAGTTCTTTGAGGGATTTCCATATTGATTTCCACAATGATTGTACTGGTTTACATTACCACCAACAATGTAAGAGAGTTCTTTTTCAATGCACCATTCTTTCTGATATAAGATGGAATCATGACATTGTTTTAATTTGCATTTTTCTAATAGCCAGGAATGTTGAACATTGTTTCATATATTTGTTGGCCATTTGCATTTCTTCCTCTGAGGAGTGTCTGTTCATTTCACTTGCCCATTTCTTGATTAGTTCTAATTTTTTTGAGTTCTTTATATATATATGTATATATGCATATACATACATAGATATAGATATTAGCACTCTGTTAGAGGAATATATGGCAAAATATTTTCTCATTCTGTAGGTTGTCTCTTTGTTCTACTAATTGATTCCTTTGCTTTTTAATTTAATGTAGTCTCATTTGTTGATTCTTGCTGTTATATCTTGTGCAGTTGTGCTTTGGTTCTGTTTAGGAAATCCTTTCCTACACCTACGCCTTCAAGTGTTTCACCTATTTCCCAATAGGTGCAGTATTTTTGCTTAAATGTTAATATCTTTGATCCATTTTGGTTTTAGTTTGGTACATAGAGATATAGGTCCAGTTTCAATTTTTTGCAAAACAGATATCCAGTTTTCCCAGCAGTATTTGTTGAATGGGCTATCTTTCCTACAACATATGCTTTTGGCCCCTTTGTCAAACATCAAATAGCTAAATGTGTCTAGGGATGTTTCTGCGTCCTTTACCCTGTTCCATTGATCCATGTCTCTTTTTGTTCTAGTATTATGCTGTTTCTGTTAATGTTGCTTTGTAGTATAGCTTGAGACCAGGTATTGTGATCCCTTCTGCTTTGCTTTTGTTGCCCAAGATTGCTTTATCTATTCTGGGTCTCTTCTGGTTCCATATGGATTTTAGGATTGTTTTCTCTAGGTTGGTGAAGTATGCTGTTGGTATTTTGATTGCAACTGCACTGAATCTGTATAACACTTTTGGGAATATGACAATTTTGCCAATATTGATTCTGCCTATCCAGGGTCAGGGGACACCCTTCCACTTTCTGATGTGCTCTTCAATCTCCTTTTTTACAGTACTGTAGTTTTGTTTGTAGAGGTCTTTCACTTGTTTTGTTAGGTTGATACAGTGGTACCTAAGTTCATGAATGTAATTTGTTCAATGACTCTGGAAAAGATGGCCACATTCTTGTTCACATGTCAAAGATGGCCATGGTCATGTTCATCACCAGATGCAGAGTTTGCAAACAAAAATAAAATTTTGCCAAATGCTTCTTCTTGCCAACTAAATTGTTTGCAAACAAAAGTGTTCATGAACCGAGATACCACTGTACCTAGATATTTCACTATTCTTTTTTAAAATTAATTTTATTGGTACGTTTTAGGTATACAATATAATGACATTCATCATTGGAAATTTGCACCTTTATATAATCTTTGTCCTTACTTTTTCCCCACTCCCCTGCCCTCCCTTCAACTCCTCCATCCCTCTCTATTTACAAAGATTTTGTTTCCAGTTTTCATTTTCTCATATTCCATTCCCTTCTTTCCTTTCCCCTAGCCCTCCCACTTCCCCTTCCCCTTTGCCCCTTTTGTTCCTATTTCACATTATCTATTATACCTTTTGGTCCTTATTTACACTTTCAGGTTCTCACACTAGAAAAACTATTCAGTATTTACACATGTTTGTCCTATTCATTTCATCTAAGAGTATCGCCTCAAAGGGCATCCATTTAGATATAAATGTCTCTAATATCTCATTTTTTATAGCTGAGTAGTACTCCATTTTATTAAAAAAAAACCTCACTTTTTCTTTATCCATTCTCCAGTTGATGTGCAATTGGGCTTCTTCCAAGTTTTAACTATTACAAATTGTGCTGCTATGAACATGGGTGCACATATATCACTGTAGTATGATTTTTTTAATTCTTTGAGGAAGATACCCAGCAGGGGAATAGCTGGGTCAAATGGGACTTCCAGTCCTAGTTCTTTGAGGTATCTCCATACTGATTTCCACAGTGGTTGCACCAGTCTGCACTCCCACCAGCAGTGGAGCAGTGTTCCTCTTTCCCCACAGCCCTGCTAGCATTTGTTATTGATTGATTTCATGATAGTAGCCACTCTTTCTGGGGTGAGATGGAATCTCAGCATTGTTTTCATTTGCATCTCTCAAATGACTAGTGATGTTGAACATTTTTTTTATGTGTATTTGCTATTTCTACTTCTTTTTCTGAGAAATGTCTGTTCATTTCAGATGTCCATTTTTGGATTGGGTCTTTAAATTTGTGAGGTCTGATTTTTTAAGTTCTTTATAGATTCTAAATAGTAGACTTTTGTCTGAGGCACAGCTGGTGCAATTTTTTTCCCACATTGTCGTTGTCTCTTTACACTGCTGGCTTGCTGTGCAGAAACTTTTCAATAAGAAGAGATCCCGCTTGTTGATTGTTTGTAACTATTCTTGTTGCTGCCATGAATGCTATTTTTTCCATAATTTCCTTCTCATTGAGCTCATTATTGGTGTACACAAATTATATTGCTTTTTGTGTGTTGATTTTGAGTCCTGATACCTACATTTTTTTGTGTTTTGAAAGCATATACATAGATGAATCACATATTACATGAACATTCCTATCTGGCTTTTTAGTTGAATATTAGTTTTGTATATTTGAAATATTTAACTATATTGTTGGGTGTAGCTATAATTTCTTTTAATTTTTCTGTAATAGTCAAAGGTAAATATGCCACAATTTATCTAATCTATTATTGGATATTTGGATTATTTCCATATTCTGGCTCTAATGAATATTGGTGCTATATACATTATTTTTTATTTTCTATGCAAATGAATTTCTTTGTTGCACAAATGAGTATAAACAATAAAGACTATACTGGTTTAGTGTGCCAAATATTGATGCTTTGCCTTATATACCTTAGGCTCATCTCTGAGATTACCTATTGCAGTACATAATAAAAGCCAATAGCCACCCATATCAAGTGCCTTGGTTTCTCAACTATTGTTTTTATTAGAATGCCTAGTCAATTATAATTAATGTGATTACTAATATATTTAGGTCCAAATTATAATATTGCCTTTTGTTTTATATCTATCCAACATTTATATCTTTCATTTTGCCTTCTTTTGATTCCAATGGTTTTATTATTCCATTTATCCTCTAATTGATCACTTGTACACCCTTGCAACCTTTTAATAATTACCCTAGAGGTGACACAATACATCATATATCCTGACTGTGATGAAAAAATTTTGAAATTTTATTTGTTTAGATTTCATTAATGCATATTAGTTATACAGACTAGGAGGTTCCATTTTTGTATATTTGTACGTGCATGTTACATTCTTTGATCCTTTCATCTCTCTTTTCTTTGCCCCACCTCTAATCCCCTTTGCTAATAGTCTCCCTTCTAATTTCATGTCCCCCCCCTTCCTTAGAATCATGGTATGAGTGAGAACATGTAATATTGATTTTTTAATCTGGCTGGTCTCCAGGTTTATCTATTTTCCAGCAAATGATATGATTTCATTATTCTCTTTTGTGTATGGCTGAATAACATATATATATATATATGTTAT
>NW_004624902.1:2768268-2783544 GCF_000247695.1 Heterocephalus glaber
GGGGGGGGGGTGATGGCATGACACTCAGGTGCCCATGGCTAAGCTGGTTGCTGGGGGCATCGTGTGGGCAGGAGGAAGCTGGGTTCTGTGCGATGAGGTCCTCACCTTCTGCCAGCTGGTCACTGGGAAGTCTGGAATATCATTTTATTAAAAAGCTTCTGCACTACTCAGAATGTAACAATGAAGTCAAAGAGGCTTGTCCTAGATCATAGTCATGAAGCAATGATTTAAAACTGCAGCTCAGTAATACTCACTTGACTAGCATTGAGGAAGCCCTGGGCTTGATGTCAATGTCTTACTTTGATTCCATACTTGTTATTTGTTTCACTTCCAGGCACCCATTAATATTATATAATCTATAGTTTATTAAATAGGCTATTATTTTGGGGATTAAATATTGTCATCATGAAAAAATACCAAATAGCTAACAATGAAGTATTTCATGGCTGCAATTTTTTGGTTGATTGAAAATCTGTGTAAAGAATTTTGCTCAACTTTTCATTAAGCTATTTCATTTTGCTAAAATTTTTAGAAAACTACCAGGGAGTCTAGATGAGCAAGTTTTTATTTTCTTTCCTCCTAATCTCAGAGCCAGTCTCTGAAAAAATTTCAAAACTTCATTATTGAAAATAATTTTTGCTCTCATCTTAAAATAATATATTATAAGAAGTACAGATGAGGAAAAGTAAATAAAAATCACTGGCCAATTAATTACCAAGAGAAAATAATGTTAGCATTTTATATACTTTTGTAAAAATGGGATCATACTCTTTGGTAACTTGTTATTTTCATTTAATATATCATAGGCATTTTCTTTTTCATTAGAAAATTTTTAAAATTTTTATTAGTACATGTTTGCAGTACATTATGATTACATTTCTTGTGGGAAGCTGTTTCATGTACATAACTCATTTTAAATATGTTTTCATTACCTTTCTTTCTCCTTTCTGGCCCATCCCTCCATCTCTTGGTCCCCTTCCATTTGCAAAATATCTATATTCCTATTTCCTATTGTTTCTTTATTTTACTCTTTGTTTATGTATTTGGTTTCTCATGGGAGTAAACATGCAATATTTAAGATTGTCTGATTTATTTTACTTAACATTATAGTCTCAAAGTGCATCCATTTTCCTACAAATGACTCAATCTTATCCTATCTTTATGGCAAATTGATCTGCCCAAGATCACTGTCAAGTAACTCTCAGGTCCACTTTCATACTTCATGTGTAGCCTTCCATCACAGATCTGGAATCCCCTTGGACTTTCTGATGTATGAGCTGACTTTGTACATCTGGAATCTTACTCCACAATACTTGAGGATAGGGACAAGGTGGGTCCAGGTCTGTGATCAAGTCTTTGGGAAGATAAATTGTTCCAGGTGTTGCAGTCATAAAGGAAGGCAGTACTTCCCATATCTTAAGATGGCTCAGACTTGGGTGGGGTGCTTATTAAACCTCTTTTCCCCTTAAATTCTTTCATTCATACATTTTAAGTATACAATACATTTACATTTATCATTGGGTACTTGTACCTGTACATGATGTATCTTGGTTCTTATTTTTTTCCCTTTCCCTGTCCTCCCTTCACCCCCTCCACCCTTCCCTAATTATAAAGACTTTGTTTCAATTTTTTCCTTTTCTCATAATTTTTCCTTTCCCTTCTTTCCTTTCCTATTTCTCTCCTGCTTCCCCTACACCTTTGGACCTTTTCTTCCTATTTCAAATGATTAAACCTCTTTTTAAAATTAGTAAATGTTTTTAGCACATAATGATTACATTTATTGTGGGAACTTGGTACAGTTGCATAACACATAATTCCTTTTTTCATCCCCTTCCCCTCCCTTCCCTCTCTTTTCCTTCCAACCTCTGGTTCTCTTCCTTTTTGAAAATACTCTATTTCCAATTTTGCCCATGCTCTTTCCCTCTCTTCCCTTTCCCTTCCTCCCTCTCTTGTTCCCCTATCCATTTGAGAATGATCTCCCAAGAAAGAAAGAAGTGAAAGAAAATAATGAGAAAAGAAGGAAAAAATGGGAACAAAGCTTTTGTAAATAGAAAGAGGTGGAAAGATTGAAGGGAAGGAAGGGGAATGGGAAAAAATAAGTACTAAGATATATCATGTACAGGTACAAATTCCCAATAATGAATGTGATCATAATGTATAACTAAATGTACCAATAAACGTAATAAAAAAAAGATTTCCCTACTTCCTATTATCTAACTTTTATTATGCTTATTTACATTTTTATCTTCTAATATAAGAGAAACCATGCAATATTTAAGCTTGTGTGTCTGATTTATTTTACTTAATATTGATTTTAAGGAGCATCCATTTACCTACAAATGCCTCTGTTATTTATGAAAGGGTAGGACTCAATTGTGTATAAATACCTCATTTTCTTTATCCATTCATCTGTTGGTGGGAATATAGGCCATTTATAAGATTTTACTATGATAAATTCTGTTGCTATAAACATGGGCATGCATGTATCACTGAAATAAGAAGCTTTTAACTTTTTCAGGAAGATATTCTACTTAGAATGGGAATATCTGGGTCGAACAGAATTTCTAGTTTTAGTTTTTAAAGGAATCTCCACACTGACTTCCATAGTGGTTGCACTAATTTACATTCCCACCAACAATGTACAAGGGTTCCTTTTCCCCACAGATTCATCAGCATTTATTATTATTTGATTTCTTGATGATAGTCACATTTTCTGGAGTAATATGGAATCTCACTTGTTTTAACTTGAATTTCTCAGTGATGTAGTGATGATGAAGATTTTTTCTTGTATTTAGTGGGCATTTTTACTTCTTCTGAGAAATGTCTATTCATTTTGATTGCTCATTATTTTATTGGGACTTTCATTTGCGGGGTGTAGGTTTTTGAGTTCTTTATAAATTCTAGATGTTAGTCCTCTGTTGGACAAATAGTGGGCACAATTTTTTTCCTATTCTGTAGGATGTCTCTTCAATCTGTTGGTTTCCTTTGCTATCCAGAATTTGTTGATTCTTGGTAATATTTCTTTTTCACTGGGGTTCTGTTCAGAAAGTCTTTGCTTATTCCTATATCTTAAAAGAATTTTACCTATTTTACCTTCCAGCATATTGTGTTTTAATATTTAGATATTTGATCTATTCTGATTTTAGTTTAGTAATTGGTGAGATACAGGTCTAGATTCAGCCTTCTACATATGGATAGTCAATTTTCCCAGAACCATTTATTAAAGATGCTATCTTTTCTCCAGTGTAGGTTTTGGCCTTTCTCAAAGATCAAATAGCTGAATGTGCCAGTAACACACTATTTTTTTTAAATCACTGTAGCTTTGTAATATAACTTCAAATCTGGGATTTTGAAGCCTCTTATTTTGTTTTTCTTACCCAGGGTTGTTTTTGCAATTCTGGTTCTCTTCTAGTTGTATATGAATTTTAGGCTTTTTTTCTCTAGGTTTGTGAGGAATGCTCTTGGTATTATGATTGGCATTGAATTGAATGTATATATCAGTTTTAGAAGTATAGCCATTTTCACTATATTACTTCTGCCTATTCAAGAACATGGGATATCTTTCCATATTCTAATGAACTGTTCAATCTCACTTTTCAGAGTGATGTAATTTTCATTGTAGAGGCCTTTCATTTCCCTGGTTAGGTTAATTACTAAGTGCTTATTTATTCTTAATACTATTATGAATGCCTTTTTTTCACAATTTCTTTTTTTCAATGAGTTCACTATTGGCATACAGGAATGACATTGATTTTTTGTGTGTTGATTTTGTATTCTACTGCATTACTAAGTTGGTTATTAAGTCTAGGAGTCTTTTGCTGGAAAATTTGGGGTCTTATAAGTAGAGGTTCATGTCTTCTGCAAATAATACTTTGATTTCATCCTTTCCCATATGTGTCCCTTTTATTTCTTTCTCCTGCCTCTTTGCTCTGGCCAATATTTTGAGAACTGTGTTAAACAGGAGTGGTGATAGTGGACATTGTTTTCTTTTTCCTAATTGTAGTGGAAAAGCTTTCTGTTTTTCTGGTTTAGCATATATTGGCAGTAGGTTTGTCATAAATAGAGATAAAGTCCTTCTATACCTATTTTCTTGAGGAATATTACCAAGACTCAATGTTGGTTTTTGTCAAAGGCTTTTTATATGTCTATAAAGATATTTACACTTTTTTTGCTTCTGTTTATGTGATGGATTACAATTATTGATTTGCATATGTTGAACCATTCTTCATCCCCAGGATGAAGTCTACTTGGTCTGCATGTATAATTTTTTCGATGATTTGTCACAGTCTGTTTGCCAGTATCTTGTTCAGGGTTTTTTCATCTATGGTCATCAAAGAGATTGGCTTGTAGTTCTCTTTTTTGATGTAACCCTGTTCTAGTTTGGGAATCAGGGCAATGGTACCTTTCAAGAATGACTAGGAGTATTTCTTTCCCTTTGATTTCATTAAAGATTTTGAGCAGTATTGGCATTAGATCTTCCCTGAAGTTCTTGTAGATTTTGGCCATGAATCCAACAGGTCTTGGGCTTTTATTACTTGGTAGGTTTTTCTTTTTAATTACTGCCTCCTTGTTGTTGTCTGTCATTGTACTATTTGGGATTTTTAAACCTTCTTGGTTCAATTTTGAATATTTGTATGTATGTAGTAATCGCCCCCTTTTTTGGATTCTCCAATTAATTGGCATAAATGTTTTCAAAGTACTTGTTATAAAGTTGGATGTGCCAATGTTTTGTGCATATGTTTATAATTGCTATCTCTTCCTACCAAATTGCTACCTTAACCAATATTCAATGACCTTTTTTGCCTCTTCTGTTCAGTTTTGCATTGATGTTCCCTTTGTCTGAAAATAGGTTAGGTACTGTGGCTTGTTTGGGGGTTTCAGTTGAGTGAAATTTTATTTACCACCTTTTGATGTTCAGTCTATGAATTTCTTTCTGGGTTAAATGTGTTTCTTGCAAATAAAATACCTTTGGGTTTTGTCTCTTTATCTGTTCTGCCAATCTGTGACTTGTGATTGGGAAATTGAGGCTATTCACATAGAAAATTACTGCTGAAATGTATAAAGCAATGGCAAGAATAAGTCAATAAACTTCAGTAGTAATTTTCATTTTTCTGGTGCAGATTCACCTTTTTCCCCTTCTACTTTACTACTTGGGTGTATTCATTCTACTAAACATTTTTTCATTGTTAATTTTATTTTCTCTTTCTAGGATATCCTTGAGAATTTTGGGGAGTGATATTTTTCATTTCTCTGAATAAATCTTTAAAATACTCTCTGTGGTGTTATTCTATCTTATGGATACAAAATTGTTCATTTAAGTTACCCTCCTGGTATACAAGTAAATAATTTCTAAATTTTCTATAATATCAAACTCTGTAATTAACAATTTTATAGCTAGTCCTTTCTTATTTGTGCATTTAAAAAATATTTTCACATAAATTTCTAGAAGAGAAATTGCTGAAATAAAAATACATACATTTTTACATCTTTAGATATGTATTGGAAAATTATAAAATTTCTTTCATACAGTTTACATTCTCTTTCAGCTATGAATAAGAGTGCTTGTTTCTCTGCACCATTACAAATATAGGCTATTACCATTTAAAGATATTTGCCAAATTGAAAGGCAGAAATCACAGGTTTTACATTTTAACGGTGAGCTTTCCTTAAAAAAATAAGAGTAGTTGTGCAGTGTGTTCTTAAATAGAACTATATTTTAGGGTCTTGAGGTGGGTAATTTCTTACCTAACTCTCCATTTTAAATATTCTACAGAGGCTTGTTTTATGCAGTTATAACTGTCATAACTAGAAATGTGCTCCATACAGTAACTCAGCAATCATTCAACTTCTGGCAAACCTGTAATATTTTCACTTTGTATCTATTTTACATATTTATCTACTTACTCCACTTTCATCACCTGTAGGAAAACAGCTATGTTTGCCTCAGTAGCATCAATAGGGATAGAAATGAGTTATCAGGTTTTACTCATTTGTATTCCTTTATCTGATTTACTGTGGAATATGATTGTTTGATTTGTGAAGTAATGATGCTGAATGAGTAATTGGAACAGTGGCAAGGAAAACATTTTTTAAAGGCAAACTTTTTTTAATGTTTCACCACTTGGAAAAAGAAAATATTCAGGAAAGATGAGTATGTCATCATAAAACTGAGTTAGACAGTAGGCAATAAGACGTAACAGCATTTCCTAGCCTCTTGGATAAAACTTGCAAAAATCTTCAAGAACCAATTACACAGAACAATATACCACTAGGGTGTGCATTCTTTTTAGTTGTTTTGCGATTTTTCCATTAATCGTAAGAATTTTGCTAGGTGGAATTAGAAAATTACAGTTCTCTGTAGCTTGGCATTCTCTGCTTTGGCTCAGTTGTGATTCTTGTCTTCAGTTTCATTTTTCTTAACATATCATTTTGTTGAAAGAAGAAAAGAATAACAAATGTCTAATTCTATTCATACCCCACCTCTAATAATGTCCAATGGGAAAATACTAGGATCTGTGTCTGCTTTTGATATTTCTGTAGTAAAGCAAGATTGCAAGTTTTGAAGAATCACTAATAACGAGAATATTTTTTGGGCTTTATTCTCTCCCATATTGCTATGTGGGATAAATGGTATTTGGATGTTAATTTCTCCACTCATTTATTTAATCCAACCATCTCTATTTGTATTTAATTATCTATCCATAGAAAACTATTAGCCGGGCATGGTGGTACACACCTGCATTTCCAGCACTCTGGGAAGCTGAGGCAGAAAAATTGCACATTCAAGGCTAGCCTACACAGCTTAGTGATTTAGTGAGGCCCTGCCTCAAAAATAAAAATGTATGCTGGGGATGTAGCTCAGTACAAAGGCCCTGAGTTCAATCCCTGGCACTGTAAAAAATATACTGATGAAAATACCTACTTTTCAAAGAGAAAATAAAGCAAAAAGATAACAATCTACTTTGCTAGCTTATTCAAATCACATCAAGACTAATATCCCTAGTGACAGCTCTAGTTACCATTATTTTAAGATTTTATGGACATTTTTGAAATTATGTAACATGTGAATTAATAGAATCCTTAACAATGACTGGAATGATTTGTCACTCTTGTTGTTAGTTTTTGCTTTTTTAAAATATTTATGCAATTTTATCATAATCAATATGAAATTATTAGAAAATGTTCAAATCTGTTATTAGAGTTCTGGGCCATCTTTTAATCTTTCAATAGTTTGATGGTTGTCTTATATCTTAAATTGACTTGCTGAAGGCTTGTTAGATATTTGGTAAAATATTATTCTGGGCATATATATGTATGAGTGTTTTTGGAGATTAACATTTGCATTGATAAACCTTGAGGAAAGTAGATTGCTCTCCATAACATGGTGAGTCTCATTTAATCAGTTGAAGACCTGAGTGAAATAACAAAGAAAACCCTCTCACAAGTAAGAGGAAGCTCCTCCTGCTTGACTGTTTGATAAACGGCCTTAGTTTTGTCTTACCTTCAGACTCAAAGGTAAACACTGGCTTTTCTTTGGTGTTGAACTTGCTATCTTCTGGACTATATCTACACCATTGGCTTCCCTTGGCATTCCTTTGCCTGCCAACTTTAGATGTTTAGACTGGTAAGCCACTGTAATTGTATGAGCCAATTACTCATAATAAATTTCTGTCTCTTTGTCCCCCCCCCCCGCACAGGTATACCTCCAATTGTTTATGTTTCTCTGGAGAATCCTAATAAATACAACTAGGGAAAAGATAATTTAGCTTGGAAAAAAAGGTATACTACTCATTAAGCTTTCCATTATTTATTCCGAAATTCAGAACCTTTAGCATATACATGGCTCTGGGATTTACTAATTGCAACATATAGATGTTGGGATAAGGCTGACTCACTCATAAGGTTATGATTATAGGAAAAAAAATCTTCCTATACTTTTGCTAAAAATAGAGACTAACAAAAACATGAGAAATTATAGTTTTTGAAGAATTTTGACCCTGAGTAGGTTATTTTTTTCTTGTACTTTCATACCTCTAAAACATAGATTTTCTATTATGTATTTTTCATGTTCTCCATGACTTGCTCAGGGATAAGGAAGAAATAGTTATTAATTGTATAAATACCATAAGTTATATACTATTTTTACAAGTTTTAAATCACAAACTTGTGATGATTAGGGAGTTTGCTAGCAGCTGGTTGCAAGACATACAGTGTGGCTCTTTGGGTGCAACTCCTGTACTTGGGTTATCTGCTGGCAGTAAAAAGGTACTGTAGTCACCTGTAATCCATGAAGTATTGGTTACTTATTAGCATTTAATAATTTCTGCTTTCCAGTACTAATTTGTCAGAAGATTATGCAACAATTTTTATATTTCTCCAAATTTATTATAAAATATCCAAATTGAAAAAAATAGGACTAGAAGGAATTTATTATTTTGGTGGTGATGTAGGGTTGGGTAGAGTTCCAAATTGTAAGACTATAAACATAAAATAGATTTACCATTGTCTTCATTTCATCTGAATATCTTATCTTCCTAACACTCTCAAATTCTGAGGTAAAATTCTATAAAGAATAAAATGAAATCCCCTACAGAAAGATAGCAAGGAAAAATTAACTAGGTCAGAGGAATTTAGCTGATGTCTGATAATTTCAATCTGACCCAAGTTAGTAATGAAAGTTACTCAATGCACTATGGTAAACTTGATGGCAATTCATGGCCAAATTTAATGAGCAAGTGCATCTATCAGCACAGCACATCACCACTGAGCAATCACATTTATGATCTCAAAAGAGTTAAGGAGGCAATGAAGGCAAAATGCTTCTCCAGGAAAACAGTTAGGTTCTCCTCTATCAAGACTGATATTAAAATCCTTAGAGTCAAGGTTCTATTTGTCACCTTTAATCCTAGTGCTGCAGAAGTCAAGTCATGGACTTCTAATTTGATTAAAAACTTAAGTGTCCTCAATTTTACTCCTTTAGATTGCATTATATGTTATTGAGTGAAGAGATAGGAAACATCTATGATACTTTCTTGCAAATTCAAACAAATTCTGCAAAAGCAGAACAACCAGCTGGTTAATTGGGTGATACTATGACCATCTCCATATTTAGTAGATGCTAAGAATGTCTTGTAGCCAGGAAAATCACCAGGCTGCTAATTGTTACAGTGCAGGTTCCAAGGTGGAGAGAGGGATGCCAAAACATATATTAAATGAAAGTCTCTAGTTCAGATGTGATTTGGTACCAATTATAAATGAGGGATAACATATTGTCTGAAAGATAATGGTAAAGATACTAAATGACATAATACCATGAGGTTTGTGTATTACCCATAATTCCACCCATAAGCCAAATAAGTGACATACAGCTATTGATATTTCAAGTGCTCAGAACATCTCCTTTGTGCCTTAGTATATTTCCGTTATCAGCAATGCCACACTGCTTATGATAATTAAGTTTAGATTTTACACCCTAGATAAATAGTAGATGTTATTTGGGAGAGTTAGCATCTTATTTTAAATTTATTCATCAGATTTACTAGCAAAGGCAGCATGGATTTTAACATTGGCGTAAAAGCTCTAAAACTTAGAGTGTTTACTTAGGGAGAAAAGTTATGCCTAGGGTGACCAATATTCTTAGTTTTTCTAGAAGTGAGGCATCTCCGAAGGTGTAGAACTTACAGTTTTAAAATGAAGACAGTTCTGGCCAACCTGGAATGAGTTGATAACCATAGGCATGGGTGTAGAATCAAGACCTATGTGGGCAAGGAGAATTGATGGGAGTGAGCAACTCTAAAGAAGGAGTAGAGAAAAAAGCAGTTAAGGACACACTTCCCCTGGTGAACCATTTTGTCTAAAAATGGTGTATAATGGCAGAATCATTTGAATAGTGTGGATTATTAATTTTTCTTTTTTCTAGAAGAAAAAGAAACAATTAGTTGTATGTATTTTTTCTCTGTTTTCTTCTCATATTTCTAGAAGAAGGTTAGGTCATTTTGTGGCTTTTCCTGTGCATATGGTGTAGTTTATGATGTCCAAATATCACAAACAAACAATTACACCTCTGCTCTCTTCACTCATTGAAGAGCTTAACTGGAAGGAGAGGTCAAGAGGTGAGGCCTTTGAAAGCAAATAGAAGAAGCACTAAGATAAGAGAATAAACCTTGAATAGAGGTATGGTATTGTAGATTTATTTGTCCAGAAAACTGGGGTGCTTGGTGTGTGTATGTGTGTAAAAGGGTATGTGGTATACATAGAGGTGTTAAATCTGATACTCATTTTTTGCAAGTTTTCCTATGCCCAGCTTTGGAAACTACTGAGTTCCTCAATTTCAAAGGGCAGATATGAGATTATTAATGGTGACCAATGTAAACATTACAACCACAGTCCTTCAGTATTCTTCTCTGTGTAAGAATTTGGGGTGTACAATAATGGAGGCTATTTAATTTACTACTCACTTATTAGGACAGGGGCTCAGAGTGAAATTTAACTAATTTTGAAAAGGAGTGGCATTGCTGATATACACAACTGTGTGGAGAAAAAGTCATATCCATTATATTTGCTATTGAAAACCTACTATATAGCAGACACTTTATCACATATATTATTAATGTTTACAACATGTGAGGCATATATATGTTTATGTATATGATATTATAACAAATATGAGAAATATTTAAATTTTAAAATTTACATGGTAAAAGACACATTGCCATGATTCCTCCTCAAAATACTCCCCCTTTCTTCATGCAAACTTATTCCATCATTCTTGCCATTTTCTGAATCAGTTCTGGAAGTCTTCTTTCTTGAATATCTCTAGTTGCATTGTCATAGCTCCCTCTATATCCTGAATCAATTCAAAACCTTTACCTTTCATGGTCTCTTTGACTTGGATAGAGCCAGAAGTTGCATGGTGCCAAATGTGTTGATATCATGGATGAGGATACATGGTAATGTTTTTATGAGTCTGCCATTCCTTTGGATGGCAGTTGGCAACAGCATTCTTTGAGTTTTTTTAACACACTTCATAAAGTCAGTCACAGGAAAGGACTGCCACAACAGCTTGACAACGTGGCAAGAATGATGGGATAAATGTGTTTGAAGCAAGGGAACATATTTTGAGGGGGATTAATGGCAATGTGCATTTTGCTATAATACATTGTTTAAAATTTAAACATTCACCCTATAGTTTGCTCATCTTTTGTACATACATACACATGTACTTATATAATAAATATTCATATATAATAAAAATACATTGCAGATGTGAATTAAAAAGGTAAAGCTGACTCACCATATAATCTGTTTTAAGTGGCAGTGGCAGAACTGGGAACTTTAATTCACCCCTCTCCAAACCCAAACCCTGTTCTTTCACCACTCATCACATGACTTCTGTATTGATTAGGCAAAAAACAGGAAAATAATATACTGCAATTTTCTCTGGCTACTTGTTTTGTTTCTCCATAGGAAAAAGTGTAGAAACAGATTATAGGAGCAAATGTGTTATCTATGGGTTTAGCCTTACACACTTACTTGTATAACAGCTGAGTACTTTCAAAATCTTATTCTCTGAGCTAGACAGTTCTGTGATGAAGTTTGGTACAGCTATTTTGGGGTGTGTCAGTGTATCTACTTGGAACAAGGTCTGATTTATTTGTAGATATTTTTAATGTATTTCTTATGACTTTTGACCGTAATTCATCACCAAGTGTTTTTTTTTTCTTGGCCAATTTCCATCTATCATTCAACTGCAGAAAGAGAAAAGAGAACACTTTTGGAAAGTAGAATGTAGCCTGGTACTTATTTTGCTTTCTTATCTTAACTGGGAACAATTTTTTGATAAGTGGTGACTTTTTTGGCTTCTTAAGGCTACTGCATATAATTCTGAGAGGGGTAAGCAGAAGAAAATCCAGAGGAATAATCCAACTTTAAGTAAAGATGAAACCTTTAAAGACTAACAGGAGAACAATGATACCAGTGGATCTGGTCTGTAGTAATGTTCTTAAGAATTCTTGCTACAGTATCCTCTTTACTTTGTGGTAAGTTATACTGACAATAATGCCTTTAAAGTTATTAACAAGTCTTAAGGGTTAGACAGACCTGAATTTGTTTAGTAAT
Organism: Heterocephalus glaber; assembly: GCF_000247695.1. The sequence continues at coordinate 2,780,386 of NW_004624902.1, forward strand.
ACATGTTTGCAGTACATACAAATTAAATTCATAGTGTGGTGTTAGTACCTTCATATGACACATTGTAATTCTTTTTATGTCTCCTCTTCTTTTCTCTTCTATCTCTTGGCACCCCTTCCCATTTGCAAAAGATCTATCTCCTTGTTTCCTATTATTTATCTTTTATTTTGCTCTTTGATCTATTTATACTTTGGGTTCTCATATAAGAGAAACTATGGAATATTTAAGGTCATTTGTCAGATTTATTTCACTTAACATTGTAATCTCAATGTGCATCGGGCCAGGGATGTAGCTCAGTGGAGCTGTGCCTGCCTGGCAAATACAAGGTCCTGAGTTTGATCCCCGGTACCAGAAAAAAAAAAAGAAATGTGCATCTATTTTTCTACAAATGACTCAAATTTATCCTTTCTATAGCAGAATAGTACTCCATTGTGTATAATTACCACTTTGTTTTTATCCGTTCACATATTATTAGACATATAGTCTTCTAATATTTAGCTCTTATGAGTTGTGTTTCTATAAATATGGCTATGCATGCATCACTGTGATATGATGTCTTTAACTCTTTTGGGAAAATAAGTAGAAAGGGAACAGTGGGGTTGAATCAAATTTCTATTTTTGTTTTTTTGAGGAATCTCCATACTCATTCCCTTAGTGATTATACTAGTTAACATCCCTACAATGATATATGAGAGTTCCTTCTTTCTTGCATCCTTGCCAGGATTTGTTATTATTTAATTTATTGATGATAGCCATTATTTCAGGAGTAAGATGCAATAGATAGACCTAAATTTAATTCCAAATACAAACTTAATCTGTGATTTTAGGAAAGTCATGTAAATTCTCTAGATTATATTTTCCTTGTCTTTAAAACAGAAATAATAGTGCATAACTCAAAATTTAAATGAAATGATTTGTATAAGGCTATAAAATATCTGGCATGAAGCAAATACTTAATTTTAGCTATCTGCATGATCATTATTATCATTCTCAACATTTTTATTATGTACTAAGTGCATCATATTTACTTTTCAAAAGGTAATCATGCTGCTTCTTATTAGCTTTAAAAATGCATAAATGCAGTATCTACACATCTATACAATCCAGTAAAGTAATTTAGTCAACTGGTTTTTGGGCAATAAATTAATATGTGGAAAAATTAAAAATATGTTAAGGGCTGATACTATTATAAGTAAAACATTTCCCAGAATGATTTTCAAAGAATTTAAAGAAAATAAGTCTACTTTTGTTTTCTGACCTTAGATTAGTTTACTTTGTATTGCCAAAAAAGTCTTCAACTTCAATTATATCTTTTTGTTTCTGTTGAAACTATGCATTACCTCAATGAAAAATATGAGTTGATAATTATTATGTGCCAGTAACCGGTGATATTCAGAACATAAAACAAATTAAGCATAGCTTTTTTCCCTGAAGAGAGTTTTTTTTTTTTTGCTTAAATTCTTTTATTCGTACATTTCAGGTATACAATACATTTACATTTATCATTGTTTCTCACAGTAAAGAAACTATTCAGTATTTACACATGTGTGTCCTACTTATTTTACTTAAGAGTATGGCCTCAATATGCATCCATTTAGCTATAAATGTCTCTGGTTTCTCATTCCCTATGGCTGGGTAGTACTCCATTTGATGAAAAAAAACCCCACATCATCTTTATCCAGTTTCCAGTTGATGGACACTTGGGCTGTTTCCAACCTTTAGCTATTACGCACTGTGCCGCTATAAACATGGGTACACATATATCGCTGTGGTATGATTCTTTTAATTCTTTTGGAAAGATCCCCAGCAGGGGAATAGCTGGGTCAAATGGGACCTCTAGTCCTAGTTCTCTGAGGTATCTCCATACTGATTTCCACAGTAGTTGAACAAGCCTGCACTCCCACCAGCAATAGAGAAGGGTTCCTTTCTCCCCACACCCCTGCCAGCATTTGTTTTTGGTTGATTCTTGATAGCAGCCATTCTTTCTGGGGTGAGATGGAATCTCAGTGTTGTTTTCATCTGCATCTCTCGAATGACCAGTGATGTGGAACATTTTTTCATATGTTTATTTGCTGCTTTTATTTCATTGTCTGAGAAATGTCTGTTCATTTCAGATGCCCATTTTTGAATTGAATTTTTGAATTCTTCAAATTTGGGCGGTCTGATATTTTTAAGTTCTTTATAGATTCTAGATAGTAGTCCTTTGTCTGAGGTACAGCTGCTAAAATTTTTTACCACCTTGTACGTTGTCTCTTAGTTCTGTTGGTGGTTTCTCTTGCAGTGAAGAAGTTTTTTAATAATGTGAGATCTCAGTTGTTGATTCTTTGTGCTAGTTTCCCTGCTACTGAGGTTTTATTGATAAAGTTTTTTCCTATGCCATTGTCTTCAAGAGTTCTATCTAACGGGCTGGGGATTTAGCTCAGTGGTTTTGCTGCCTGCTGCGCAAGCACAAGGACCCGAGTTCTATCCCTGATACCAAAAAAAAAAAAAAAATGAGTTCTACCTAACTTATCTTCCAGCAAGTTTAGTGTTTCTGTCTTAATATTTAGATCTTTAATCCACTTCAATCTTAGTTTAGTGCATGGGGATAGATATGGGTCTAGTTTTAATCTTTGGCAAGTTGAAATGCAGCTTTTCCAACACCATTTATTAAATAGGCTATCTTTCCTCCAATGAGGGTGGTTGGCTCCTTTGTCGAAGACGAGGTGGCTGGGTATGTCTAGAATTGTTTTTGCATCTTCTAATCTATTCTACTGATCATCAGGTCTATTTCTTTGCCAGTATCATGCTGTTTTTTATAACAATAGCTCTGGAGTATAGTTTCTAGTTGGGGATTGTGATACCCCCTGCCATGTCTCTGTTGCCTAGAATTGCTTTTGCTATTTTAGGTCTCTTCTGGTTCCAAATGAATTTTTGGATTGTTTTCTCTAGTTCTGTGAAATATAATATTGGAATTTCAATCAGCATTGCATTAAATCTATATAGCAGTTTTGGAAGTACGGCCATTTTCACTATATTTGTTCTTCCTACCCAGGAACATGGGATATCTTTCCATTTTCTTGTATCCTCTTTGATTTCTTTTTTCAGAGTGCTGTAGTTTTCTGTGTAGAGGTCTTTTGCTTCCTTTGTTAGATTGATTCCTAAATATTTCATTGTTTT
>NW_004624902.1:2784014-2799075 GCF_000247695.1 Heterocephalus glaber
GAATGTTGAACCATCCTTGCATCACTGGGATAAATCTGACTTGGTCAGGCTGTATGATCTTGATAATACTCTGTATTCTGTTTGGCAGTTTCTTGTTGAGGATTTTTTGCATCTATGTTCATTAGGGAAATTGGCCTGTAGTTTTCTTTTTGGGTTGGTTCTTTCCCTGGTTTTGGAATCAAAATAACAGTTGCTTCCAGGAATGAATTTGGAAACCTTGCTTCCCTTTCAATTTCCTTCATGAGTTTAAAGAGTAATGGTGATAGTTATTCTTTAAATGTCTTGTAGAATTCAGCAGTGAAGTCATCAGGACCTAGGCTTTTCTTTGTTGGAAAATTTTAATTCCGTTTTCAATTTCACTCATTGTATTTTGTGTGTTTTGAATTTCTATATCTTCATTTAATTTTGGCAATTCATATGTATGTAGGAATCTGTACATTCCTTGTGTGTTTTCCATTTTATTAGAGTACAGGTTTTCAAATTAGGTATTGATGATTCTCTGGATTTCTGCTGGGTCTGTTGTAACTTCACCTTTTTCATTCTTACTTGCATGGATTTGAGCCTTTTCTTTCCTTTTTTTGATAAGGTTGGCTACCGGTTTATTGATTTTATTTATTCTTTCAAAAAACAGCTCTTTGATTCATTGATTTTTCATATCATTCTCTTAGTCTCCATTCCATTGCTTTCTGCTCTGATCTTTATAATTTCCTCTCTTGTATGAGCTTTGGGTTTGTTATGTTCTTCTTTTTCTAGGAGCTTGAGGTTCTGCATTAGGTTATTTATTTGAGTTCTGTCTGTTTTCCTAATATGGGCATTCACTGCTATGAATTTCCTGAGTAGAACTGTTTTCATTTTTTCCCATAGATTCCAGTATGTTGTACTGGCATTATCCTGATGAGAGTTTTGAATATAGTAACATTTCTGTAGCAAGTTAGCTTTCATTTGGACTTGAGCATGTTTCTCCGCTAATCAATGTATGGATGGCCAAGGTAAACTTTCATCTTGCTCTCCTTTATCAATGCATTTTACTTTCTTAACATAAGCCTGATGTTTGGGAATTTGGAGTATTTACTAGTTGCCAAGGCAATGTCAGTGCCCCTTACCAACAAATACTGCCAGAAAAAGGATTAGATTTCACTTTAGTCCCTCCAAAGAGCCCAAAAAGGATAAATGAGTATCAGAAAGGTAAATTATGGCTCAAATATAAGAACTAAAACTATTTAAAAATTGAATGGGCTCCTTGGGTATGGAAATGTTTAAACAAATGCTAAACAAGTAGAGGTCTGAATGTTTTTAGAGTTCATTCCTGTATTTAGTAGAATGATTTGAAGAAGAATTTTTCTGGTTCCTTTTACCCCTGAGTGCCTATAAAACAGCGAACTCTCTTGAATTAGATTTCTATGTTCCTAACAGGAGTTGTTTTTCAACAATACCGTGTTGAAAAAAAAATATGCATTTTAATTCCTTAATCTTATCATTTGAACCTTGCAAAGTATAACTATGGAAGTTTTTAATATATAAAAAGTACACATCACTTCTCAGCCTTTTGGCTAAGATCAAGTGTTTAAAAAGTACACATCAGGTTTTGAGATCCTAGTATTTTATATTCAAAAGGAAATGTGCAAATGGGGCTCACTTTTCAATTTTAATTTGATTAGTATATGTTTACAGAGCTCATTTTTATAGTAAAAAGCAGGATAAGAAGTCTCTACTCCTATATAGTTTTCTATTCCAAGTAATACACCATCATTTTAGTTCTTACCAAAGAAATGTCACTTCTTCTGATTCTACTTTCTTAAATTCCACTACAAGGGTCTAGTTAATGACCCCTTTGAAGTTTATGATGTTGTTATTTTTATCAACTCGTCCAATTCAGGACACAATTTCCTAGCACTGATCTCTAATAGTCTATGTTTTTCTTAAATTACTCTGCATTAGTCAGTATTTTGTAGATGAATGGCCTATACATGATGTGCCATTGTACTCCTGGCAACTGTTCTCCTGTATCGACACTTGAGTTTTACCATTTCTTTCCTTGTTCTCTAATTTGCAGGTTTGAACTTCTAATCTAGATTTTTTTTCTGAAACTTTATTCTGATAATTGGTCTAGTATATCTTTTTTCATCTAATATAATAATAGAACAATAATAGGTATCATACATTCATACTTATTCTGTAGCACACTCACCAAAAGAGATAAGAAAAACTGGAAAATTTAGAGATTAGTAAAAAAAGATTAATATGAGATTTTCTTTACATATGAGAAGAAGCTATGGGATGAGGATTTTGTTTTAAAGATAAGAATTATTTGGAATCCTATCTTCAATGTTTCTTGTGGGTAAATATTTAAGAGGTTTTTATTTTTCAGAAATTTTCAAATGAACACATGATTAAAATAAAAGTGATAAAAATTTCTATGGAACATGATGAAAACTCTTTGGTTATCCGACTATAGAAAACCCACTATGGGCAACAAAATTCTACTGACTTGTCTGTTGCTAGTATAAAAATTGCTTCAAAACTGGCTATAGAATCATGATCAAATCACAAAACAATCTAATACAATGGGTTTCTTTAGATGCTCTGTAGTTATGGAGAAAATGAAAAGCATGAAATATTGATGTTATTAGAACTGAAATATTCTGCCAATTTATTTCAAGAGATTTGATAACTAGTCCTGAAGTGTTTCCTATGCAGCTGATTGAAGTCTGAAAGATTGACCCTCTAAAGTCAATTTAATTCTGATTCTTATCATTGTTTGAAATTTCAATAGGAAAGGAAAGCTTTTTAAGATAAGGTAGAAAACATTTGGCTATTTTTATCATCATTAGTGTTCAAAAATGCACATTTCTCAGGATCTTTGTGAAGAACAGGCCATTGTATGTTTTGATTTATGTCTTTGAATGATTGATCATAATTAAATGTGATTCATCATTGAAATATAATCAATAAAAGTAAATCACAAGGTAAAATAATCTGTCCATTTAGCCATTCGTGCAATTAAAAAATGAGGCAAAAAGATTATCCAAGACAGAAGGCAAAGACTCTATTTAGAGTCTGGTACTACAACACCTTATTCTGTAAGACTATAGTAGCCATTTTCTCAACATCTGTGAGGTATCAATCTAAGAAAGAGTTTAGATAAGTCTAGCTTTTTTAATATACAAAGTAGTTCTAAATAAATTACCTTTGTCATATGATATAGGGAATTAGATGAATTAGATGCATATGAAACATTTAGCACAATGTTGGCAACTTAGAAAAAGACCAGTAAATGTTAGTTCCTTGCTTACTGTTTTTTTTCCAGTATATTTCTAGGTCATCTTTGCAATAATTTTGCTATATGAAACCTACTTATACTCAGTTATGAATTCTAGATCTCTTAAGAAATACTTAATTTTAACAAAGGCTATTCTGTAACTCTGATCATCTTTTATAAAAAACATCTTTATGATCTTTAAGTCTGAGCTCGTTCCTAATACTGCACTTTGTGTTTTTTTTTTCCATAAACATTCATCCAACTTCATAGGACAATTTCACAGGTTGCGTGTTATTTCTGCCTGTTTTAACAACATGTGGAAATTGATTAACATATTCTGACCTTCTTAGTTCTGGACACTTGACCAAAAGCTCTATCCCTTTGGTTTTATTCAACAGATGTGTTCGTTATGCTCAGTGCTCTATAGATACCAATTAAATGGTTATCAAAGAAGGTGGAGGATATTAAACTGTTTTGTAACTTAAATTTTTATTGTGATTTAGTTTAGTCCTGCACACCCACTGTTATCTTTATGGCTTAATTAGTTTGTTCATAGATTGATTCTATTTCTCAGCCACCCAAAATTTATTGATGGCTGTTGTACACCCACCCTTTGATGAATGTGATTGTTATGTTCACTTAAATGGTACCAATAAAATTAATTTTTGGAAAAGATAATTATTATATAGAAAACACATAGATCAAAACATAGCAAAATTTAAATATAATGTAAATTATTGCAAGACACATATGATCTCTGTTAGAGAAAAATATTTCACTGGAGAATGATAAATAATAAGACAGATTGTTCCTGAAATATTATTTAGGTTTTTGAGGGGCTACAGGCCAAGAAGAGGTGGTGGTAGTTCTACTTCTCCCTTGTGTTAATGAGAAAGTAATTTTTGGAGGATGTCTTTGGTCCTAAACAAAACCCCAGCAGGGATGGCTTTGAAGATTTATTCTTCATAAAGTTTGAGAGAAAAAGGTACTATAAAGATATTAGAAAGATGTTAATCAAAACTGTTAAAGCTGCACTATACCAAATCTCTTTCACTAAAGGAAAAAAGAAGTACATTCAAATTAACTTCCTTTTACACATAGGTTTCAGTATTGTTTACTGAATTTGTCTCTGTAGATGTAGTGTAATGTAGTTTACTGAATTTGTCTCTGTAGATGTAGTGTAATGTATTCAACATAGGCACATCCAACGTTCCCTAAGAATCTTGATTCCCCTTCACAGAGCAGACATTTGATTTCTGCCTCAGCATACCTAAATGATTCTAGCATTAACCTCACAAGAATATCTCTTTTGTCTTCTTTCGTTACTTAAGGCAGGTTCGAAGCTCATGTACTTGTTTTAAAAAGTTATAGAACCTTGTCGTTTCCTTCTCTAAAATAAAACTTCACCTGCTTTTTCCAGGACCCTTGTAGAATCCTCAAAGAAATGGGAACAATTTTCATTTTGACCCACGATTCTCAATTCATTTATATTTTGTTTAGTATAGTGACTCTTGGATTTGTGTATAGATATGCCGAGAGATCAACTTACATTAAAAGATATTTATATATATTGCAATAAATATTTAATTAATTAAAATCCCTAATAGAATTTTTACTGACTTTGACTATAGGTAAAAAGAAGAAAATAAGTCAGCAAGCTTTCATTCAGTGTTTTATTCTAACAGTTTTCTTGATTGTCCAGAGTCAATACAAAATTAATTTAAAATCTTGTATTTTTCTGATACTCTTGAATAATCACAATTAATAGCCAGAATACTGGATTAGAAGTTCTGCAAGTTGTCAGTCATGTAAATGTTTAGTTCACTACAAAAGTCACTAAGATTTTGTTTCATTTTCTCTATTTGCTATATTACAGAATAGATGAATACACATTGCAATGATGATCAACACAAAATGTTGAAATAGAAAAGGATTCCACTAATCAGAAGACCTTATTTCTTGAGCATTTTGGATTATAAATACAGAATCCTCACTGATTCTGCCCACCTTCCCAACTCTCAATTAGTTTAGATGAAAATTTGTGTTTTGTGAATAAAATTTTATCATCATCATGGTAATTGAAATATAGGAACGGGATCTGACATCTGAGAACCTAAGTTTAAGTACAGATTTTGTAGGTAATCAGCTGTGTTCCTAGTTAATGACTGTTCCCAGATTACATTTTCCTATATGTAGAATATAGATAACAGTATGCAAGATGTAAGGCTGCTTTACAGTTTAAAAGAGAAAATATGTAAGATCATATGTAAATAGGAAATTGTCAGATTTTTAAAAACTACTCATACAAATGATGTTTTAAATAATGGAGAATTATTACAGTTATCTTTTACTCATCATGATCCAATCACTTTGATGTTTATTCTTTATTTTTCAGAATACATTAGTGCTCTCCTTCTACTTAAAGAAAGATAGCAGAAATTAAAGAAATTGAGACTAAAAACAGTACAGTGTCAGTGAATCGAAGAGCTGGTTCTTCAAAATAGTAAACAAAACAGAAAAATACTTAGCCAAACTAACCAAAAGAATGAAAGAAAAGACCCAAGTCAATGCAATTAGAAATGAAAAAGGTGAAATCCAAATATCATTAGTAACTACATCAAAAAACTCCATTCCAACAAACTGGGTGATCTAGACAAATGAATATATTCCTAGACACATATGAACTCCCCAAACTGGATGAAGAAAATATAAAAGCTGTGAAGAGTACAACAGAAAATGAAATTGAGACAGTAACAAAAAAAAATCTATCTACTAAGGAAAGTCTAGGAACTGATGGATTCACCTCTTTATTCTACAAAAACTTCAGGGAAGATCTAATGTCAATAATGCCCAAATTATTGAATTGAAAGGGAAGGAGTATTGCCAAAAACTAATTCATGGAAGTCAGCTTTACCTTGAATCCAAACCCAGAAAAGTACTCAACCAAAAAAAAAAAAAAGAAAAAGGTAAGCTGATCTCTTTAATGACTATGATGAAAAACTCTCCATCAAGATAATGGCAAACAGAATGTAACAAATTATTAAAAAGATCATACATAATGACTAAGTATGCTTTAGTCCAGGGCTACAAAGATGGTTCAATATACACAAATCAATAAATGCCCTGGCCCAGGGTTTTAGCTCAGTGGCACTGTGCCTGCCTCACAAGTGCAAGGTCCTGAGTTCGATCCCCAATACCAATAAACAAACAAATAAATGCTCCTTGAGACAATAATGTTAAATGAAGTAAAACAGACATATGAGCATAAATATCCCATGATTTCTCTTATAAGAAAACCTGAAAATATAAATAAAATGGAGAATAAGAGATAGATAATAAGAAATAAGGTGATAGATGTTTAACAAAATGATGGTGACCAAAATATGGAGGGCATTGGAAGGGCTGGGGAGAGAGTGTAAAGAATTAAGATGTGTTATATACATATACCAACAACCCATGAGGAATGTAATCAGTATGTACAGTAAATATTTACTAATGAAAGAAATAAAAATTGAAAAATAAAAGTTAAAAAAAAGAATTGTTACTCTTCACATAAATAGATGCAAAGAAGAAAGTCGCGTGATTATCTCAATAGATGTAGAAAAATCCTTGGACAACATTCAACATCCATTCATAATACAAATTCTGAATAAAATAGGTATAGAAAGAACTTATCTCAATCTGATAAAAGATATTTATGACAAACCTATTGCCAACAGCATATTAGAAAAGGAAAAACTTTCCTCTAAAATTGGAAGCAAAATATGGATGTCTACCATCACCACTCCTGTTCAATATACTACATAAAACTATAGCGAGATCAACTAGACATGAGAAAGAAATATAAGAGATAAATATAGGAAAGGAGGAACTCAAACTATCTTTATTTGTAGAAGACATGATCCTTTACACAGAAGACTTAAAACATTCCACCAAAATACTACTAGAACTAATACAGAAATTCAGCAATATAGCAGGATATAAAATCAATGCACAAAATTAAATAACTTTCTTGTATACCAATAATTAACTCATTTAGAAATTAGGAAAAGAATACCATTCAAAATAGCTCCAAGAACAATTAAACACTTAGCTATTAACCTAATCAAGGAAATGAAAGATTTCTATAATGAAAATTATAGTACTCCACAAAAGAGATCAAAAAAGACAGGAAAAAATGGAAAAATATTCTGTATTTCTAGGTAGGCAGAATCTGTATAGTCAAAGCGGCCCTAATACCAACACTTAATGCAATCTCAAGCAAAATACCAACAGCATTCTTCACAGAAACAGAAAAAAAAATCCTAAAATGCATATGCACAAGAAGAGATCCAGAATGCCAAAAGTAATCCTGGACAACAACAGCAGAGCACAATTCCAGATTTTAAGTTACATTACAAAGCTAAAGTGATAAAAAATAGAATAATACTGGCACAAAAACAGAGAGGTTGATGAATGGAACAGAATACAGGATACAGAAAAAAAATCCCACACACATTCATTCATTTGATTTTTGACAGTTTCCAAAACATATACTGGAGGAAAGATAGCCACTTTAACAAATGGTGCTGGGAAAACTGATTATAAGTACATAGAAATTTGAATCTAGACCCACAGTTCTCCCCATATTTTAAAATGAAATGAAAACGTATCAAAGACCTAGATATTAAAACAGAAATACTTAATCAGCTGGAAGATGAAATAGGTAAAATGCTTGAAGACATAGGCATTAGTAAAGACTTTTTGAACAGAAGCCCAGGTGTCAAGAAATATCATCAGAAATCAACAAGTGGGATTTCTTCAAGCTAAAATGGTTTAGCAGAGCAAAGGAAACAACCAACAGAATGAAGAGACAACCTACACAATGGGAAAAATTTTACTGGCTACTCCATTGGACCAAGGACTAATATGTAGAATATATAAAGAACTCAAAAAATTAGACCCCTTCAAAATTTAAAAAAATGGGCAATTGAAATGAATAGACACTTCTCAGAAGAAGGCAAATTGGACAATAAATACATAAGAAAATTGCCAATATCTCCTGCCATGAGGGAAATACAAATTAAGACAACACTTTGATTCCATTCTACTCCAGAAAAGAATGGCTATAATAAATCAAATAGTAATAAATGCTGACATACCTCAAGGGAAGAAGAAACTATTATATATTGTTGGTGGGAATGTAAAGTAACACAGCCATTACATAAAACAGTATGGAAATTCCTCAAAACACTAAAAATAGAAATTCCATTCAATCTAACTCTTCCCCTACTAGGTATCTTTTTGAAAGTGTTAAAGATATCATATTACAGTGATACATGCATAGTCATGTTTATAGCACCACAACTCATAATAACTAAATCTTGGAAGCAGCCTATATGTCTGTAAACAGATGAATTGATGAAGAAAATATGGTGTGTATACACAATGGAGTACTACTTGTGTATAAATTATGACAAATTTCAGTTATTTATAGGAACGTGAATGCACTTTGAAACATAATGTTAAGTGAAATAAATCAGAGAAACAGGCATAAATATTGCATGGTTTCTTTATGAGACTCTCAAAGTACACATAATTTAAAGTGTACAATAAATGGTAGATAATGTGAAATAGAAAAATAGCTTCTTTGCAAATGGCACAGTGATTTAGAGATAGAGGTTGGGGGAGGGACAAGAGGCCAAGGAGAAGTAAAAAGAATTAAGATGTGTCTTGTGCATACTGACTCTGCATAATGAATGAATTCATTATGTAAAACAAATATGTATTAATAAACATAATATAAAACAAGTCTGAGCCCAGCCTGGGCAACTTAGTGACTTAGAGTGAAATGCTCTCAAAATAAAAACATTAAAAAGGACCGGGGATGTAGCTCAGTGTGAAGGTCCTGAGTATAATACCTAGTACTGCAAAAATGGAAAAGTTTAATTTAGTTTAATTATTTTTAAAGCTATATTTACTTATAAAAGAATGTTTTGCATTTGAAAAAAGAAACACTTTGGCTTTTGATGTTGATTCAAATACTTCCCCAAATATTTGTCCTTTTGGCTACATATCTGGATAGAAATGTGTTGCTTTAAGCCCCCAAATCCTGATTGCCTATGTAGTTTTGTTTTTTGCTTCACCTGAAGTGTCAAGTCAGGGTTTCTGCTTCTCATTTCTATTTCCTCAATATTTTGCATGGGTGAATGGAATATAGCATTCTATTCCTTTTTAGTAGATTCATTTGGGCTTTCCAGGGGAATAGTGTTTGGTTTCCTGAGGAGCACAGAAACTCCTATTGTTTCCACCTATTTGTTTCTCTGTAGGAGAGCTAAGCATTTCCATTGGAGCCCTATTAGACCAATGAACAGTATTTCAAAAGAGGTAGTGAAAGTATTTATTCCTTAAATATTTTTAAGGTAAGCATAAGCACATAATGGAGAATGTTCTGGAGGATAAAGTACTGCAACATTGCTTCCACAACAAGAAGTAAAATTCATCTCTAAAAGAGCTTTTGTTTTCTATTTGCTATGATTTGAAAGTTCACTTTTACAATGTTTGTTTTGTTCTTTAAAAGTAAGTTTTAATATTAAACTGGCATTTTTGAGAATGTCTAAAATGTATAACTAAAATCCACTGATGATCATGGAGATTATATCTTACATCATCAATCTTCTTCTTTTAAATTTTCTTGAAAAAATGAAAAGTGTTGCTAATAAGCATCCAAATGTGGTGCTTCTGCTTTCCTCTTTCCCTTTGCACACTGTGTTGGACATGTTAATAAAAAAGACATGCTTAAATGTTAGATAGTCATGAGGAAGAGAAGTAGGGATTACAAACAATCTGAAAAATGTATGATCTATGCCTCATTGTTGAGTGGTGACTGCACTCATGTTTACATACAGTTCTTTTAAGTGATATAAACATTTTCCTTCCTACCTGCTACTCTAAGGTTTGATTTTCTGTCCTCCTTAAATACAAAATTACCTAAGGAACTTCAGTGATTGATAAGTTAAGAACTTCTTGCCCATGTCTCAAAACCATTTTCTACAGGCATAGAATAATCGAGATGGAAGAGATGCCATAGAACATCAAGTGACTTCTTACAACTTTTCACATGAGCAATTGAAATCTAGAGATTTCCTCCCCAATTAAAATATGTTGTGTACATATACCAACTCCCCACCATTAATGTGATCATTTTGCATAGCAAACATATACTAATAAAAGTATGCCTCTCAAAAAAAAAGTATCCCTACAAAAAATAGCACCAATTAAAAGCCAGCTTTTTGAACTCTTATTCTCCAGTTTCTTCTGCCACATCATATCTGTCAATCTCTATCTTTAATTGCTCTAATTTAGTCACTGTTGTTGAATTCTGTTGATTTCACTTCTTTATTTTCTTCCTAGTATAGAAGATGTTAAACATTTTTTTGCCCTGAATTTCTTCTATTTTGTTCAGTTCCCTTTGCACCATCCTCACTGCCACTCCTTGAGTTAGTCTGTCACTCCTTCTTGTACATATTTTTGCATTTGTCTCACATGTCTCTTTGCCTTCAATCCCTTTCTAATACATCAACTGCATGGATAGAATGAGCATTAAGAAACAAGATATAACTATGGTCTTTTCTTGATCAACGTTATTCAAACTCACCATTACTTATTTCACTTACTAGAGCATGAAGGCTCAAAAAATCCTCATACTAGTGTAATTCTTAAATCTCTTATTGTCCTTCCAATTTCCCCAGGAACACTTTTAATTTAAAGACCCAGCTTTGAAAGAGTTTTTGCAGTGGCCCCACAGTGTCTTGTTCGTTCTTGTTTCTAAGACTTGGTACATATTCTTCCCTGGAGTAATCTCTTCCCTTGCGTTGTCCACCTAGTAAAATGCTCTTGTTTACAGATCCACCTGAAATATTTCCGTTGGGTGAACCCTGCTGTATCACTTAGGTAGAGTTAACTGCACTCTTTTTCTTAATCTTTGTACCATTCACATCCAATCTTTGTAGCACTTTACAATAAATATTTGCAAGTATCTTCTTTATTGAAATTGTGAATTTGTTAAAGAAATCCCAAGTCCCTTCTTTCTTTATTTTTTTAGTAAAATAGCTTTATTTAGAAGATTAGAGTTGAGGCTCCGACATTTAAAAAAATGCTCTAAACAGGCCTAAAGTAGTAATTTTTTCTTTAAACTATAAATCACATTTATTGGGGGTCCTTGAAATAGGTGAGACTGACAAGCAGAACTCTTTTAAAAATTAATTTTATTGGTACATTTTAGGTATACAATATAATGACATTCATCATTGGAAATTTGCACCTTTATATAATCGCTTTTGATTCTTATTTTATCCCCATTCCCCTGCACTCCTTTCAACCCCTCCATCCCTTCCTACTTTACAAAGACTTTGTTTCCATTTTTTCATTTCCTCATATTGATTCCATTCCCTTCTTCCCTTTCCCCTACCCCTTTGCTCCTTTTCTTCCTATTTCGCATTATCTATTATACATTTTAGTCCTTATTTACACTTTCAGTTTCTCACACTAGAGAAACTATTCAGTATTTACCCATGTGTGTCCTATTTATTTCACCTAATCATATCTCCTCAATGTGCATGCATTTAGCAATAAATGTCTCTAATTTCTCATTTTTTATGGCTGAGTAGTACTCCATTTTATTAAAAAAAACATACTTTCTTTATTCAGTCTCTACTTGATGGGCAATTGGGCTGCATTCAAGTTTTGGCTATTATAAATTGTGCTGCTATGAATATAGGTGCACATATATCACTGTAGTATGATTCTTTTAATTCTTTGGGGAAGATCCCCAGCAGCAGAATAGCTGGGTCAAATGGAACTTCCAATCCTAGTTCTTTGAGGTATCTCCATACTGATTTCCACAGTGGTTGCACCAGTCTACACTGCCACCAACAATGGAGAAGGGTTCCTCTTTCCCTAGAGCCCCACCAGCATTTGTTGTTGGTTGATTTCATGATAGCAGCCATTCTTTCTGGGGTGAGGTGGATTCTCAGTGTTATTTTCATTTTCATTTCTCGAATGATTAGTGATGTTGAACATTTTTTCATATATTTATTTGCTATTTCTACTTCTTTGTCTGAGAAATGTCTGTTCATTTCAGATGCCCACTTTTGGATTGGGTCTTTAAATTTGGGAGGTCTGATTTTTTTAAGTTCTTTATAGATTCGAGATAGTAGACCTTTGTCTGAGGAAGAGTAGGTGAAGAGTTTTTCCCACATTGTGGATTGTCTCTTCACACTGCTGGTGGTTTCTCTTGCTGTGCAGAAGCTTTTTAATAAGAAGAGATCCCATTTGTTGTTTGTGCTAGTTCATGGGCAACTGAGGTTTTGTTCATAAAATCTTTTCCTACACCAATGTCTTCAAGAGATCTACCTCACCTCTGTTCCAACTAGTTCAGAGTTTCTGTTTTTATATTTAGATCTTTAATCCATTTTGATTTTAGTTTAGTGCATGGTGAGAGATATAGGTGTAGTTGTAGTCTTTGGCAAGTTGAAACCCAATTTTCCCAGCACCATTTATTAAAGAGGCTATCTTTCCTCCAGTGAGGGTGTTTGGCATCTTTGTTGAAGATGAGGTGTCTGAGTGTGTCTGGCGATGTTTCTGCATCTTCCAATCTGTTCCACTGCTCCTGCGGTCTGTTTCTTTGCCAGTACTTTGCTGTTTTTAATCACAGTGGGTTTGTAGTTTAGTTTCAAGTTGGGGATTGTGATACCCCCTCCATGTCTCTGTTGCCTAGAATTCTTTTAATGATAAGAAGATTACATTGTACATTTGAAAGGAAACAGTGTCTGAATGCAGGACTCAGTAAATAAGCAATCACTGTGACTGTGTCCAATATGTTTTTTGTCATCGAACCAGCTATTTAATTTAATAAATAAAGAAGACTTTTAAAAATATTTGGGCTCTGTTTTTCTGGTAAATATAAACTTCACATTCAGTTTTAAAAATATCACTCAATCATACTTTTGAAAATCTGGTGAAAGAGGAAGAAGATAATGTATTTTTGAAAGTACACTTACAAGGTAAGCCCTTAACAGAAAACTGTCTGGCCTGGGATTTAGCTCAGTGGTTTTGCCGCTTGCTGCGCAAGCGCAAGGACCCGAGTTCCAACCCCGGTATCAAAAAAAAAAAAAAAAAAAAAAGCAAAACAGAAAACTGTCTGTGTAACACACTGATTTTTAATAATGTAAATGTATAAACATTGGAGCTGCCTTTTTAATCCTTAGTATCTAAATGTTGCAATGCTATCAGGATCAAATACAATTAAATATCTGAAATGTGAAAAATCCTAGCGCTTTAACATTGAGAGCCTGAAGATATTGTTTTTCTTAGTATATAAGAGACAAACATAAAGGAATACAGTGTTCTTTGTTTGTATTCTGAACTGAAAACAAACATAATGATATGGGACGATTTTCTGCTAATAGCTAAACAGGATATTTAAAGACTGAATGCTTGAGTATTTTTGTTTAAAAGTTTATGTGCTTGAAAAATTGGTAAGTATTGCAAATATGGGACCATTTGCATCTGAACAAAATTCTTTGCCTGTCCCACCACTCTCTTTTTGCTGCTATTTTCTCCATTTTCCTTCAACATTGAGGAAGTTGCCTCCTTATCATGTAGTGACAAATTTCAGAAGAAAGTATGTGGCTCACAGCTGATTTTGTAAAAAATAAATTTTACATATTGTATAACTAAAATGTACCAATAAAAGAATTTAACCAAGAAAAGGTAAACTGTACATATTTATGGGTATTTGAGGTACAGTGTTAGATTTCAATACATGTACACAGTGTGAACTGATCAAAAAGAGTAATTAGCATTTCTATTTTCTTATCTGCATAAGTTTGGAGTCTTTGAACTTCTCTCTTCCAGATTTTCATAAAATATATTATAGTTTATTATGAAGTATAGTTAACTTACTATGCTGTAGGACATGAGAACTTATTCTATCTAAATGTGTCTTGGTACTTATCATACAATATCCCTCTAGTTCTCATCCTCCCTACCCTTCCTATCCTTTAATTAATCACCATTGTAATTTCAGATTGACATTTTTAGCTTCCATATATGAGAAGGAAGATGCAGTATTGGTCTTAATGCCAGTCTTTATATATGTCTGAAATTCAAATTTAAAATCACCAGAAATTTAGGTTCTTGTCTCCTTGTGTAACTTAGGTTGCTGCATCTTTGGAGAGCTCTTGTGGAATTCTGCAGAGAAATCAGAAATGCATCCAGGTATCCATTTTGGTGGAGTCATAGACAAAAGCACATCAATGAACAATCAGCACCAACTGTTGTAACATGTGATCCAACAGTAACTTCTAGCCACTTCATTAACTCTTTGATGCAGTTTTTATTTTGGAGTAGATTTTGTCTACCAATATTTGATTTTGTTCTGATGATTCTCTACATATTCATATATATCCTGAAGATGTTAAAAATCCTAAGGCTCATGTATTGAAAAATATGAGAAAATAAAAATATAAATAATGAGCAATATAATAGATAGATAATAGGAAATAGGAGACAGATCTTTTGCAAAAGATGGAGGGAAAGGGGAAGGAAGAGAGTGGAAGGGGTTAAAAAGAACAAATAAAATATATTATGTACACGTAATAATTTCTCATGAGGAATGTAATATTTATGTACTGCAAACATGTAGTTATAACAAAAATCAACAAAGAAAGAAAACTATTAAAAGCATAATCAGGTCAGCACAAAAATGTGATAAAGTCCCATTTGATCCCGCTATTCCACTGCTGGCTATCTTCCCCAAAG
>NW_004624902.1:2799695-2827814 GCF_000247695.1 Heterocephalus glaber
ATGATGAGAAATGGAAAAAATGGAAATAAAGTCTTTGTAAATAGGGAAGGGTGGAGGGCGTGAAGGGAGGGCTGGGAATGGGGAAAAAATGAGAACCAAGATGCATTTTATAAAGGTACAATTCCCAATGAGAAATGTAATTGTGTTGTATACCTAAAATGTACCAATAAAAGAATTTAATACAAAAAGAAAAAAAAGAAAAATTTGAGTGAGAGTAAAGAAGAGCTTAATTCTTTTTTCTCTTAAATTCTTTTATTGGTACATTTTAGGTATACAGTATGTTTACATTTATCATTGGGAACTTGTACCTTTACAAGATGTATCTTAGTTCTTATTTTTTCCCCATTCCACTACCCTCTCTTCACCCCCTCCATCCTTCCCTGTTTACAAAGACTTTGTTTCCATTTTTTCCTTTTCTCATAGAAGAGCTTAATTCTATCTGTTAGCCCCACAATGATGATATCCTAGTAGGTGGCTAGCCCATTTTCCATTGTGTGTAATTTGAGTCCTCAAACCTTAGATCCATTCAAACTAGCTACAAGGTACCAGGCCAGAACTAATGAGGTCTTCTGGACTAATTTTCTCAGATAAATTAGGAACATGTTTAATGCCTTAATTCACAGAATCAACTTGCATAAGCTTATACATTGAATCTGTAGACTCTTTGTTTCTGTCCCTTTTATTTCTGATTCCTTTCTATCCTTCCTTGAGATGTCAGAATCTTTTGTTGAGTCATTGTGATAGTTTACTAACTTATTTCTTCATCATATTATTCTTATTAAGATTCATCTTTTAATTTGTCAATTTTAATAAAAATTATCTTGACACTGCATATAGGAATAGGTTAAGCAACATAAGGTCTAATATGAAGTCCTAAGAATTGGTGTTTACAAACAAACTTACCTTAGTATTACCTTGGGACTTGATAGGCATGACAGTTTGACCATCCAGATATCTTGTACATGTAAAATAATATAGCATCACATACATAGTTCAATAACATTTTGTATTACTCTTTTCTGTAGAACAGAAAAATGATATGGTTGTGAGTACATATGCTGGATATATTCCATTTATCCTTGTACATTCACTTCAACCCTTCTTTTTGCTTTGGATGGTGGGCCTTTTGGACTGTACAGAAAATGTCCCTTCTGGTTTCTTCTTGGATATAGACTATGATAGACACAGAAAATCAAAAGGCTGTAAGAGAGAGAGATTGGTCTATAAGTTGACTGTAATTTCATTTCTTTCTCAAAGGCTAGAGTTTTGTCTGTATTCTGGTAACCATTTTATATCTTTTAGCTCGTTATCTCTAGGTTGGTGATGCATCTAAACTCTTGATAGTTTGGGGTACTAATATGAATCTGGCTTTTCTTTCCCTATTACTTTTAAATGCTTTTTTAAATGTTGCATGTACATTTATTTATACACGTTTGTAGTACATAATGATTACATTCATAATGGTACATGCACTAAGTCCCCATTAAGAATGTGATCATCATGTACTACAAACATGTATTTTTAAAAATTTTTATTAGTACATATTTGCAGTACATAATAAATGCATTCATCATGAGGAGTCGATACATGTGCTTTTATTTTATCCCTGTGAAGTACTTTTAAAATGTCTCTTTGTTAAATTGTCTTCAGTTATTCCGCTTGAAAATATCTTTTTTTCTGTCCAGACCCTGACCAATAGACTGACTTTACTGGATAGCGTAGCATTTAATTATTTAATTACTGCCAGATAGAAGGAATTTACAGGCTACTCCAAAACCAAATATGCTTGTGCCTGTTTATTTGGTAGTTATTGTCCAACATTTATCTGAAATAGATAAAAATCCTATATAAATGATCCTACAGTTATTTAGAAATGTTTTCTAACCAGTTTATCTGCATGTTCAACAGGGTGTCATACTTTATATGGGTACTGTATGAGGCTTGATAGGCTAAACTTGTAGTGCAGTAAAAATTTTTCTGTAGTTTAGCACAACAAAATTATATTATGCTTTGAAGTCTGTTTCTGGGTGATTGTCCAGAAGTGACTGTCTTCCATACAGTGACTCAGCAGTCTAAAGATATTGTGATCTTATAATCCCAATGTAAGGTCTTTTCCTGTTATCTAAAAGGGAACATTTTCTTGGAATTTCCCACTGGCTGAGCTTCTAAGTGACACTTAAAATATCCAATCACATTTCATTGTTGGATGTCAATGATATGGCTCTGCCAAACTTCAAGGGTCTGCAAAGAGGTTATTTACCCAGGAAACAAGATCATATGCTCAGGAAATGAGATTTGGTAAATAAATCTGATTCAGTACTATAATGAGGTTGGCTTTAGTGATTAGGTGGGCATTTGGGTACACATACCTTTGTTCAAATTAAATTATTGTCGCTTTGATCTTCCATTTGTCTCAGAGTAAAGCCAACATTGTCTTTAGAGCAGAATGTTTGAGTTGCTTGCAATACTCTCTTAGCATATCTTAAGGCAGAGTTAGAAATATCTTCCTGTATTAAGGTTGTTGTGTTTGTAGAATAGTTACCATGCATAGCTACACTTAAACCAACAGTGTAGAATAGTTCCATAGTTCTATTCCAAGTAATATCTATATAACCTTGAAGTCGTTGCATAGAGATCATACAAGAAAATACCTTTGAAGCATGCAATTGCTATTGTATTTCATGTAAGGTTGCTATTTAGGTTAAATTTTTATGACATTTCACAGCACCCTCTTTCTGGGATCCATAGATAAATTTTTCTTTCAATGATAATAGATGTTGATTTTTCTGAATAGCCTAAAATAATCTCTAGTACAATGCAATTTGTGTAGATGAGTTTATTTCTATTTCTCTTTCATGTTGGCTGCTAGTTTACTAGGAACAAAATTTATTGTTCCCTTCTAGTAAAGACACCCTGTTTTCACTATTCACTTAACTTCAATTCCTTATTTTGTTTTATTTTCCCCATAATTGTTTCATTTTTCCTGATTTTTATTATTTTATTTATATTTTATCTAGCATTATTGCTTACATATTTATATTCATTCACAAGTATTCAAGTAAAATCTCTTTTTATTCGTCTATTTCATTTATAGGAAAACCAAAGGAAAAAACCTATTTTATGTTAAATAACATTAAAATGTGACACCAGAGTTCCTTTAACCATTAATTGTGTCAGTTTGAGACTAAGCTAAGAATAAGTCAGACTCCCTTTCCATTTCTAAGTTTCATATTTGTGATGAGTAAATATAAATTTGTAAGATTTTGCCATATATGTGACAGAGATAAAAGTTAATTTTAGCTTTCTTAGAAGGTGAACATTAGTAAATATTTGCTAATAGCTAGGCAGTAATAGTCTAGAATAATACCTTAAAACAGGACAATTTTTCCTCTCCTAAAAATGTCTATTTCAATAGCCAAGATGTTGAATTACATATAAAAACTTGAACTTTCTATAAAAGGATATGATTTTCGCAGATAAAATTGTCTTACCATTTGAGTACAACTTTTAAGAATGAATTCTGATGAGTTTTGGGTTCTCTTTTGTCAATTTTTTGTGACTATACTCAGACAATCATGTTAAAAGGCAAATCTTTTGAAGGAGTTCTGCATAACCATTAATTTGTGACAGTATTCATGGCAGTGATACCTACATTTTATTTCTTATTAAATCGTAAATTATTGACCATCTGGTCTTGTAAAGCTAACCCTATTCTGAGGAGGTAAAAAAGTGTTGACATGGATATGCTGAGAATAATATTGACAATATGTGAAAATCTATAAATTTTGTATCAGTTTTCATACTTACATTATTTTAATACTTTGGTTCATTGTATCTGTGTTAGATTACTCCTCAGGTTTAACATAGTTCACTTCTCAAGCTTAACATGTTTCTGTTTCATATGTCTTGTGAGAGATCATGTTTTTTATTGGTATATGTTTTGACACATAATAATTACATTAATCTTGGGAATTGATACATATACATATCACATCTTAATTAATTCCCTTTTTTTTGAGCCCTATCCTTCCATCTCCATGTTTTCTCAGATTCTTTTCCTATCTCTACAAAGTCTACCTTTCTGTTTTCTATCATCTGTCTTTTATTATGATCTTTAAATTATTTATATTTTATTTTTCTCCTATAAGAAAAAATTATGTGATATTTAGCCTACTATGTCTGTTTTATTTGACATAAAATTATGTTCTCAAGATCTGTTTCCCTATAAATGACTCAAATTTACCCTGTTTACACCTGAGTATTACTCCATTATAATCTATTCATTTAATAATGGGCATTCAAGCTGCTTCTATAGTTTAGCTATTTATGAATTGTTCTGCTATAAACATGAGTATGCAAGTACAAGTGTAATGTGATGAGTTTAACTTTTTTGAGAAGATACTCAGGATCTCTGTAGCTGGGTCAAATGGAACTTCTATTTTTAGTATTTGAGGAATCTCCACACTTTAATAGTGGTTGTACTAGTTTATTTTCTGACAATGTAGAAAGGCTACTTTTTCCTCACAAATTTACAAATATTTGTTGTTTTCTGAATTTTGGATAATAGCCATTCTTTGTGGAATGAGATAGAATCTCAGTATTGTTTTGATTTGCATTTCTCTAATGGTGCAAGATATTGAACATTGTTTCGTGTATTTATAGTCCATTTGTAGGTCTCTTGAGAGTGTCTATTTGATTAAACTATTCATTTTAATTGAAACTTTTACTTTAAATAATATAAATTTTGAATTCATCTTCTATTGTGGATATTAGTCCTGTGTCTGAGGAGTAGCTGCCTATTCTGCAGGTTGGCTCTTCACTCTGTTGAGTGTTTCTTTTACTATACAGAAGCATTTTAATTTGCCATAATCTCATTTTTGATCCATTGTATTATTTCTTGTCCACTTGGGGTTCTGTTAAAAGAGTCCTTGCCTTTGCCTATGTATTCAAGGGTTTTAACTATCTTATCTTTCAAAAGATTTAGTGTTTTTATATTTAGGCATTGATCCATTTTGATTTGGTTTGATTAAAGGGTTAGAGAAAGAGGCCTAACTTTATTCTTCTGCACCACTTGTTAAAAATCCTATCTTTTCTCCAAATATATGCCTTTGGACTTTGTCAAATATCAAATGGCTAAATGTAGATGAAGTTGTTTCTGCACCCTCATTTCATCAACCTCTTTTGATTCTAGTACCATGCTATACTATGCTGCTCATAGTACTGTAGATTTCTGACATACCTTGAAATCTGAGATTGTAATGTCTCCTGCTTTGCACTTGTTGCTCTGGATTGCTCTGGTTATACTGAGTCTCTTTTGGTTTCATATAAATTTTAGCAGTGCTTATTTTTTAGTTCTGTGAAGAATAGTATTGGTGTTTCGATTGTAATTACATTAAATCTATACATCACTTTTGGCAATATAACCATTTGGACAATATTTGCTCCACCTATCCAAGAACATGAAATGCCTTTCCATTTCAAATATCTTCTTAAATCTCTTTTTTTCAGACTACGATGATTTCCATTATAGAGGTTTTTCACTTCCCTCATCAGGTTAGTTACTAGATATATAATTCTTTTGAGGCTACCATTAAAGGTTTTTTTCCCCAGATTTCTTTCTCAGTGGATTCATTGGTGGTATACAGGAATGGTATTGATTTTTTGTGTTGACTTTGTATTCAGTCTCATTGTGAATTTGTATATTAGCTCTAAGGGTCTTTTGGTGGGGTATCTTTTGGGGGAGATGCTGTATATAAATAATCATATCATCTGAAAATAAGCACATTTTTTCCTCTTTTCTTATTTGTATCCCTTTTACTTCTTTGTCTTGCCTGATCGCTCTAAAATCTGGAGTACTATACTGAACACAAGTGGTGATAACTGAACACAAGTGATAAAAATTCTTTTTTTCTTCCTGATCTTAGAGGAAATGCTTTCAGTTTGTCCCCAATTAGTTTGATGAAGGCAATGTGTTTGTCAAAAGTGGCTTTTATCAATTTACTATTTACTTTTTTATTTATTTAGTACATTTGCAGCACATGTAGTTTACATTCATCTTGAGGAGTAGGTACATGTACATTATAAAGGTTGTTTCTTTTTTGATCTCCTTTCTCTTCCCTCTCTTGTCCACTAATTCCTCTATCTCAATTTTCATTCTTGTTGATATTATTAATTTTAGCTCATGTTATGGCATATAATGTTTACATTCATTGAGATTATTAGGTTCTTGTACATGGTGTATCTTCTACATATTTCCTCTTCTCCTCCTCCTCATCCCTCACCCATTTTCCCTTGGTCCACATCACTACTGCATGAGACCCAGCCTCTTTTCCTCTTCTATCTATCCTTTATTATTCTCTTTGAATGTTGCCTCACTCAAATGAGAGATACCATGTGGCATTTAAGCTTGCTTATTTCCCTCAAAATTATATTTTCCAGGTTCATCTATTTTTCTACAAATGTCTCAAATTTGTCATTATTTACAGTTGAGTAGTATTTCGTTACATATAGATACCACACTTTCATTATCCTGTCATCTGTTGTTGGGTATATAGACTGCTTCCAGGGCTTAGCTATTAAGAGTTGTGCTGGTACAAACATTTATGTGCATATATCGCTGCAGTATGATGTCTTAAGCTCTTTGGGGAAGATACTTAAAAGAGGAATAACTGGGTCACATGGAATTTATAATTTCAATTCTTTCAGAAATTGTCATACTGATTTTCATAATGGTTGTACTAGTTTAAATTCCCACCAACAACGAAGGTGGGTTTCTTTTTCACCACAGCCACACCAGCATTTGTTATAGTTTGACTTCGTAATGATTTCCATTCTTTCTGGAGAAAAATAAAATCTTAGCATTGTTTTAATTTGCATATCTCTAATGGCTAGAGGTGTTAAACTTTTTTTATATATTTGTAGACCACTGTATTTCTTCCTCTATAAAGTGTATGTTCATTTCTTTTGCTCATTTCTTGACTGGGTCACTACTTTTAGGTGGTTTAATTTTTTGATTTCTTTATATATGTTAGATATTAGTCCTCTGCCAGAGGAATAGCTGGCAAAAAAATTTTCCCTTCAGTAAGTTCTCTCTTCACTCCACTAATTGAGTCTCTTGCTGTACAGAAGATTTTCATTCTGATGTAATCCCATTTGTTGATTCTTGCTGTTGTTTCTCGTTCAACTGAGGTTCTGTTTAGAAAATCCTTTCCTATACCTATATCTGCAAATGTTTTACCTATTTTATATTCCAGTAAATTTAATGATTCTGTTTTGATGTTTAGATCTTTGATTCATTTTGATTTTAATTTAGTGAATGGTGAGAGATAAGAACCCAAATTCAATCTTCTACAAACAGATAACCAGTTTTTCCAGCACCATTTGTTGAATAGACTATCTTCCCTCCAACATATGCTTTTGGCTACTTTGCCAAAGATCAAAAAGCTGAATGTGTCTGGGGAAGTTTCTGTATTCTTTACTCTGTTCCATGGATCCATGTATCTGTTTTTGTTACAGTATGATGCAATTTTTATCACTATTGCTTTATAATATAGCTTTAAGTCAAGTATTGCAAGTCCTACAGGTTTGCTTTTATTTTCCAAACCTGTTTTTGCTATTCTGGGTCTCCTCTGGTTCCATACAAATATTAGCATTGTTGTCTCTAGTTCTGTAAAGTATACTGTTGGTGTTTTTATTGGAACTGCATCGAATCTGTATAACAGTTTTTGGAGTATGGCCATTCTGACAATATTGGTTCTGCCTATCCAGGAACAGAGGACATCTTTCCATTTTCTGTTGTCCTCTTCAATCTCCTTTTTCAGAGTAGTGTAGTTGCCTTTGTAGAGATCTTTCACTTCCTTGGTTAGGTTAATTCCTAGGCATTTCATTTTTCTTGAAGCTATTGTGAATGGTATTGATTTCATGGTTTCCTTCTCATTGAGCTTATTATTGATATACACAATTCCTATTGATTTTTGTGTGTTGATCTTGTATCCTGGTACGTTGCTGAAGTTGTTTATTAATTCTAATAGTTTTTTAGTAGAATTATTTGTATCTTCTATGAAGAGCATGATGCAATCCGAAAATAATAAAATTTGAGTTCTTCATTACCTATTTGTATGCCTTTTAATAATTTCCTTTGCCTAATTTTTCTGACTAATACTTGAAGTACTGTGTTGAACAGAAGAGACAATAGTGGACATCTGCATCTTGTTGCTGATTTTAAGGCAAAAGTTTTTAGTTTTTTCCCATTTACTGTGATGATGGCTATTGCTTGGTCATAAGTAGCATTTATGATATTAAAGTATGGTCCCTCTATACCTGTTTTCTTTAGTCTTTTTTTCTAATCATGAAGGGATTTGGGATTTTCTTAAAAACCTTTATGCATCTATTGATATGATCATATGGTTTTTAACCTTGCTTCAGTTTATGTGATGTATTACATCTATTGATCCTTATGATGATGCATTGCATTCTATTTGGTAAGATCTTGAGTATTTTTGCATGTATGTTCATTCAGGAACTTGGGCTATAATTTTATTTTTAGTTGTCTTTTTCTGCTTTTGAGATCAGGGTGATACTGGCTTCCAAACTGAATTTGGAAGCATTTAATCCTTTTTACTTTCTTTGAAAAGCTTGAGGAGTATTGGTGATATAACATCCTCTAAAGTTTTGTAGAATTCAGGAGTGAATCCATCAGGTCCAAAGCTATTTTTAGTTGGTAGATCTTTTATTACTGTGTCAATTTCAATGCTTGTTATTGTGTTGTTAAGCATATTTATATCTTCTTGGGTTAGTTTTGGTAATTTATATGCATCTAGGAATCTGACCATATCTTCAAAATTTGCTAATTTGTTGGAGTATAATCTTTCAAAGTAGTTACTATCTTCTGGATTTTGTTAGTGTCTTGTGTGATTTCACCTTTTTCATTTCTAACTGAATTGATGTCTTTTTTCTCTTTCTCTTGGTAAGTCTGGCTAAAGGGACATTTATTTTATTTATTTTTTTAGATAACCAGATCTTAGATTTATTGAGTTTTTTACATTTTTGTTAGTCTCAATTTTATTGATTTCCACTCTCATCTTTATAATTTTCCTCCTTAATTTTGTTTTGGGGCTGGTTTGTTATTGTTCCTGAAATACCTTAGGATTTCTCATAAGGTCATTTATCTGGGCTCACTCTGTTTTCCCAATGTGAACATTGATTGCAATGACTTTTCCTCTTAGAACTACTTTCAAAGTATCCCTGAGCTTTTGCTGAATTGTACAGTCATTGTCATTAATGTACAGAAATTTTTCTTGGCTTTCTTCTCTGGCACATTGGTTGTTTAAGAGTATGCTGTTAATTTTCCAGGAGGTTTTGCATTTTCCAAAATTTCTTCTGTCATTGATTTCTATCTTCATTGCACAGTGGTCTTTTAGTATGCATATGGTGATTTCAGTTCTTTTACATTGACTTCAGCAGGCTTGTATGTGTTCTATTTTCGAAAAAGTACCATGTACTGCTGAAAAGAAGGTATACTCTGTAGTAGAGGGTTGAAACACTCTGTAAATATCCATTAAGTCGATATTTTCAAAGATGTGGTTCAGGTCAGTCGTTTCTTGATTTTTTGTCTAGTTGATTTATCTCTTTGCAAAAATGGGTGTTACAATTGCCTACTCTGATTATGTTAGTGTTTATTTGATCTTTTAATTTCAGCAATTTTTTTTTTTTAGTACCGTCGATTGAACTCAGGTCCTTGTGCTTGCGAGGCTGGTGGTGGAACCACTGAGCTAAATCCCCGGCCCCTCAGCAATTTTTGTTTTATGAAGATAAGTGTTCCAATATTTGGCGAATATGTTTGTGTTATCTCTTCTTGTTTGATTGTTCCTTTAACGAGTATATAGTGAGTTTCTTTGTCTCTTCTAATCAGTTTTGGCTTTAAATTTACCATATTTTATATTAGAATTGCTACCTCTGCTTTTTTTCTGGGTCTAGGTACATGAAATATTGTTTTCCATCCTTTAATTTTTAGTCTATGAATATCATTTTGGATTAGATGACTTTGTTGAATTCAACAAACTGTTGATTCTGCTTTTTGATCCAGTCTGTCAATCTGTGTTTTTCAATTGGAGAGTTGAGGCCATTGACATTGGGAGGTTTTAGTGAAATGTGTTTATTATTTACTATCATTGCCCTCTTTATCTGTTTGTGAACAGTTTTATTTGTTTTCCTGACAATTTTTTGTTGTTGCTGTTCATTCATTGACCTCACTCTGTATTTTTGGTCCTATCAGTTTCATTGTTTTTGTTGAGAATATTTTTAAGTATTTTCTCCAGTGCTGGCTTAGCACTCGTACACTTTTTGTGCTGATGTTTTTCTTCCAAATAACTTATTTCTCCATCTATTTTTGAAGGATAGCTTTTCTGGATAATTTAATCTGGGTTGGAAGTTATTTGGTTTTAGGACTTGAAATACTTCACTTTAAGCTCTTCCGGCCTTTAGGGTTTGGGTTGAGAAGTCTGCTGTTGGCTTACCTTTATATGGAATTTTTTGTTTGTTTGTTTTTCTTAGCTTGCTTTCCAAATTCTGGTTTTTTTGTGCTGAGTGTCTGGTAATTGAATAAGGATATACCTTGGTGAGCTTCTTCTTTCCTCATATATGTTTGGTGTTCTATAAGCATCATTTACTAGTATTTTAAGGTCTTTTCTTATATTTGGGAAATTTTCTTCTATGAGTTATGTAAACATGTTGGTAAATCCATCTGTGTTATCTTCTAGTTTTTCTCTAACTACACTTACCTTTAGATTAGTCTTCTTATTTTCATGTAGTATCTGCTGGGTAATCTCTTCTTCTCTTATTTTCTTTGTGGCTTCTTTGAATACTGAATTGTAATTCACTATTTTGTCTTTAGTTTCAGACAATGTCTTCACATTGGTCATTTCTGCAGTTTATGAATTCTACAAAGTTTTCATTTCAGACATTTCTCTCTGACATCTTTTTGAGGATTCTATATCATTGTTGAATCTGTCATTCAAGTTTTTTGAACTGTTTTAGTTAGCTCATTCAGTTTTTTTTTAATATTTCCGTAAAATTCATCATGGCCTTATTGAGTAAAATTGTCATGAACTTTTGGTTCATATCCTCTTTGAACTCAGCTGTTTTCTTCATGTCTTCTATAAACTTTTCATAGAGTTCCACTACCTGGTATTTGCTTTCCTCTCCTTTTGTGAACATTTACTCTGCCTTGGGAGAGTTGAGAGAACTCAAGTTCTTCCATTGCCTTGCATCTTCATGCTCTTATATGTATCTGTGATCTTTTTGCTTTATACTCTTGTCTTTTTTCCTCTTCTTTTTTTGGGAGAGTATAATGAGGAGAATTTGTGGTTTAAATGGAAATTTTTAGTAGAATGTTGCCTCCTTCTGAATAATTTTCTGCTCTGTAGGTCTAGTGCTAGTATTTATGACTTTTGTTATTTAAGTGATTAGGATTCTGTCCCTATGTTTTGCCAAAAGAATTACTTCTCATTATAACAGCATCAAAAGATTCAATCATAAAACACTTCTATGTGATAGTCCTTGCAGTTACACTTCCCCTTTTGTCTGTCCTCTATGCACACTATGAGCATCTATTATTTGTAATTATTCAGCAATGAGGTAGGTGGAGGCAGAATGGATGGTGATTGGATGAGGACTACAAGATTCTAAGGGGGAGGCATAACAGGGGGGATACTGATAGATATGAAGAAAAGTTTGATGTTGCTCTGATTCTATGGGAGTACTTTTAGTTGAGTTAAGGGTTAGTATTTAAAGTTTTCAGAGGATATTTGTGGGAGCAAGGACAAGATATGGGATAAAGGAAGTTTATTTGTGATTGAAGAAAGCTACATGACTGACAGAATCTGCTGATTTGGGGAACAGTAAGCTAGGTAAGACATGGAAGACCCAAAGTCTTAGGATGGAGAGAAACAAGAGTTAATACTACAGAAGATAGGCATGACTGTGGGAGAGTTATATATGAGAAATTAAAAACTTGGGAGGAGGATGTTATTTATTTAGAAAGACAATAAAAGAATATAGTAATAGTATTGCTTTGGGGGCTTGGGGTTAAGAAACTAGAAGGGTGCTGAAATGAGGGAGAATTTAGACACCTATTAAATCAGAGTCAATGGAAGAAACATTACACAAAAGTAAAAACCCAATAAATTCAAAAGCTCTTAAAAGAACATAACATATCCTTACATTACTAAAAAAATCAGGAAAAAAACAAAAACTCAAACCCATAATATATCCAATGGGAACACAGATTAAATATTCCAATGAGACAGTGCATATATGATTCACAAGTAGCTTCTTTGCTAGAAAGTCTGAGTACTCAACTCTAATTACTCCTTCCACCACAATACTGAAGCTAACTCAGACTCAGGACTTTTTTGTGCCAGGTTGCAGGCATTCTTGCAGAGTCTGATCCAGTCTCAAGTTCATGGGTTAAGAACTCTTGCTGTCCCTCTCCCTGGGTGTGATGGTGGAATTCACAGAGAGATTCATTGGTGCAATATTGTCCATTGAGTCAGGAGTATTCTTAAGTCCTCTGGTATTTGCATGTGGGTATTAATAGTTTCTGAGAATAAATTTGGGGTATGCCTTCACTTTGAATTTTATGGAAGATTTTGAGGAATATAGACATTAATTCTTTCCTGAAGTTCTGGAATAAGTCAGCAGTGAATCCATTAGGTTCTTCACTCATTTTAGTTGGTAGAGTTTTTATTACTTCCTCAATTTTATTTTTTTGTTGGTATATTCATTATTTTTATATCTTTTAGTTTAATTTTGGTAATACATACATGTTCAGGTATTTATTCATTTTTTTCTAACTCTCCAGTTTATTGGAATCTAAGTTTTCAAGATAGTCTTATAATAGTCTGGAATAAGCAGTGTCTGTTGTGATTTCATCTTTTTTATTTCTAATACCATTGATGTGAGTCTTTTCTTGGTAAATTTGTCTGGAAGTTTATCAATCTTGTATATCTTTTCAAAGAAACAACTCTTTGATTCACTGATGTTTTGCCTCAATTTCATTAATTTTTCCTCTGATCTTTATAATTTATTTCCTTCCACAACTTTTGAGTTTGGTTTACACTTGATTTTTCAGGGCTTTTAGGCTCATCATTAGGTCCTTTATTTGTGATTGCCCTATTTTTAAAAATTGAGCATACATAGCCATAAACCTTCCTCTTAGAATGGTTTTTATTGTGTCTTGTAGACTTTGGTATGTTGGGTTTCCATTGTCATTTGATTGTAGGAACTTTTAATTTCTTTCCTGATTTCTTCTGTAACCCACTGATTATTCAAAAATGTATTTAATTGCCATATATTCATATATTTTTTGTGTTTTCTTTTGCTGCTGAATTCTAATTTCATTCTGATATGATCTAATACTATGTAAGAGATTATGTCAATTATTTTGTATTTATTTAAGCATCGTTTATGGCTGGAAATGTGGTCTATTTTGGAAAAAGTTCTGTGTGCTGCTGAGAATAATGTGTCTTCTGTTGTTGTTGTATAAAACATTCTGTAAATAACTGTTAAGAACATTCATTCCATTGTGTGGTTTAACACTGATTTTTTTTTTTTTTTTACTTTTTTGTCTGGTCGACCTGTGTATTTGTGAGAATGAAGTATAAAGTCTTCCATTATGATTGTATTAATATTTACCTGAACTTTTATGTCCAGAAGTATTTTATTTTATGAAATTGGGTGTACCATCATTGTGTGGATATAAGTTCCAATTGTTCTCTTTCTGTTGAATTGTTTCTTTCCAGCATTTTGTGACCTTCTTTATCTCTTCTGATCAGATTTGCCTTGAAGTCCTGAAGTCTAAAAATATAATAACTACTCCCAGTTGCTTTAGCTCTCCAGTTATATGGAGTATCATTTTTCATCATTTTACTTTTAGCTTGTGTATTTTTGTGTAAATTAGATGTATCTGTTGAAGGCTACATATGATTTTTTTTTTGTCTTGTTTCAATTTGCCAGCCATGGCTTTTGATTAGGTTGTTAATGCCATTGACATTGAGTATTGCTACTTTATTTACTGAATAGCGTTGTTGCATTATTTTTCCAGTATTGATTCCATTCTTATTTTTCTTTTTATTTGATGACTCTCTCAATTACATGTGTTCTTTCCTTTGAGCTCTTTGGTGATAATGACCTCTCTTTCTCTGTCTAGGTTTCCCTTAAGTACTCTCCATAGTGCAGGTTAAGTGCTCATGAATTTGTTTAGGTTCTCTTTGTCATGGAAAGTTTTTATTTCTCCATCAATTTTGAAGGCTAATTTTGCAGGATATGAAAGTATGGGCTGACAATTATTTTATTTTAATTCTTGAAAAAATTTTACTACAACATCTCTTGGCTTTTATGAATTTTTAAAAATTCTTCTATTATTCTGATATGCTTGCCTTTATAGATTACTTGATTTTTTTTTTCTAACCATTTTTAGTATTATCTCTTTGTGCTGAAGTTCTGGAATTTTGACTATTATATGTTGTGAGAATTTTCTTTTCTGCTGCTGGCTGTTGGGGTTTTATAAATGTAATTTATCTGAGTATTCAATTCTTACTATAGATTTGGGGAATTTTCTGCTATGGTTTCAGTGAATAAATTTTTGTATTTTTTGGTGCTATGTTCTAACTTTTCCTTAATTCTTATATATCATTAAATTCTTTTATTTTACTAGTACGTGTTTCTAGTACATAATAATTACATCATTGTGGGAAGTTGGCACACATACATAACACATTTCAATTATTTTTTTCATCTTCTACTCCTCCCTCCTCCCTTTACCTCTTGGTACCTTTCACCTTTGCAAATGATCTATGTCCCTATTTCTTATTATTTATCATTTATTTTGCTCTTTATTTATATTTTGGCCTTCTTATATAAGAGATACCATGCAATATTTAAGCTTATGTACCTCATTTGTTTTTAACTCCTAGGTGGTTTGCTTGTTTTTGAGTTATCCAGCAGGTGTTAAATCTAGCTTCCATGATGTCTTGTTTTCTGTTTTTTGTGGGGATTTTTCTGCTTATTATTGAGTGCATGAACTAATATAGAAACCTTGTCTTCTAGTGCTAACTCTCCCTCCTCACATTGGTCATTCCTGTTTCTCTAAATTTCAATTGAAGTTTTTGGATCCTGCATTTCTGCTACATTTCTTTTCATAATCTCTAGTTCTTTACTAAAGTAGTCATTCATACCTATATTTTCTGGTTTAATTTAATTAGCTCTATGTTTCTGTTTTTTTAACTCATTAAACATTTCATAGATTAAATACTTTTCCTGTTTCCTTACATTCTCTTCGAGTTCACTGAACATTTTCTTGCTTTCTTCCTTGATTTATACAAATCTTCTAACCATTTAGTTTTTTAGTTCTTTTCCATAACTGTATTTATTTTAGTGTCATGGAAAGAGCTTTGGGGAGTTAAGAGTTTTTGGAAACATGTCATTGTCTCATTTATTCATGTGTTTATTGTTTTTATGTGCTGAGGGTTTAAGATTAGTTAGGGTAGAAAACTGCACCTACTGTGGAGAACACTTTATTTAGTGTATGTACCCCTGTGATGTGACCTTGGCTTTGGTTGTTTTACTGTTTACACACTTCTACAATCTACTCAGTGTAATAGGACAGGTCACAATCACTTCAAGTAGATAATAATTATTGGCTATATCAGCACCTACAGAACCAATCACATATCAATTGTATACTTTAAAACAATTTCATACTTTATTTCAAAATCCAAGTGAGACAATGGAATAGTCTGATGACAAGTAGGCTGCAATATAGAGGGTGATGGAAAGAGAAAAAGGAAGCAAATATTTCAGAAAGAAATGAAAAAGTAAAGGGAGCAGCAAATGAAACAAAGGAGTTGGACTTTCGTGTTATTAATTTTACATCTGGAATGGCTAAGAGGGAAAAATCTGTTAGACAGGTTACAAATAATGGTGGGGAAAAGGAAGAAGAGGAAGGGAAGTGTAATTGGAGATTGAGGGAAGCTGTAAGAGGATCATAATCAATTCATACGCTGATTGAAAGCTTTTGTTGCAATCCTCTGTATACTCTTTCTGGCAAGAGTTGCCTGACAAGACCATGAAAGGTACTACTTGAAATAAATCACTATTTCTGATTCATTCTCTGTTTCATATATACCAACACACACACACACACATACACACACACACATGCACATATGCACGCATGCACATCAAATGAAATGATAAAAATGAAAAGAAACACAGAAAAAGAAAAAATTCCACACATAAATTAATACCTGAAAATAAAGATTTCTTTCAGTCCTATTTATACTGCAGTCTGAATTCAACCAGAGTGCTCTCCCTCCTTTATTAAAAAATGTAGAGATCGTTTCTTGTAGCTGTCATGGGGAGAGAAAGTTTCAATCCTCTGTTATTGTGGACACCCAAACTGCTTCTCCTTCCCTCTGTAGTCAGAGCTCTGTTAGGTTTCAGGTGCACTCCTGTGAACATGACTAGTCAAAAGATTTTGTCTCTGTTCTATGATCAGACACCTTTAATTGTTTTGAAGGGGATTAGGGCAGAGCAGAACTGGTCAAGCACTCACTCCTCTGGTGATCTCTGCAGGGGTTTCTTTGGTCCCTGTCTCTCTGCCTCCGACCATCACTGCAACTGCTTCCATTTATTGCCTCCATGCCACTCTGGGTGAGAGCACTGTGCAATAGCCACTGACCTTGTCACTCATCTGCAGCTCCGAGCCCATAACAAAATCTGTTCATGTCTCTCATGGAGTCTCCATCCAACTCACAAATTCAGTGATACCCATGGCTCTGTGGTGTGGAGGGTGCTGCTTGAAACTGAGCAGTGTCTAGAAGCCAATGAAAGGGAGTGCACACAGACACTGAACTCAGCAGCCTTTGGTGTTTGGTAGAATGGATCTCATATGGGACACTAAGTTCTGCTGCATTTATAGAGCAGGCAGGGAGTGGGCTATCCCTGGGCATAGAGTTTGGCTGAATTTGAGGTGGCAGTGGTATTGTGCCTACTCTGGAACTGCTGCAGTGTCTCTTCTCAAACTTTGGGTCACAGAAGTCACACCCACTTCATACTTATGCCTGATTCCTGGCCCCAATACAAAATCATCCCCTTTCTTTTGTTGTTGTTGTTCTTAAGGTTCATGAGTCATAACTCAATCTCTACCCTCTGAATAATTTTCTAATCCATGCCTTCCATATTGTCCTAATCTGAGGAAGTTTTTTCCTGCAAATATAACACTTGCTGTGATCCATTTTCTAATAGTAGAACTGGGATGTGTAGACACTGGGAGGTGACTGCTCAGTTGGGTACTGAACACAGCAGACCAGCTGCTACTGCTGTACTCAGCATCTTCCATCAGGTAGTTAGACACTTTCCTAAAGTGGCCTTTTTTGCCAGATCTGAGCTATAAGCAATATTGTAATTGATAAGATGACCCTGTTTCTTTCTCTAAACTCTCCTAATACTGGAATTCATCTGGTGACTTTCACCTTCAAGTTGCCTTCCCATGTTTGGGTTTTTTAACCCCCCACCCCCACATGCACAAATATGCCCACTATTTTAGAGTACCTGCAAATCCTACTGGGCATCTTCTGAACTATTTGTTAGGACTGCTAACTCTAATCTGCCATGATGGAAAAAAACACAGAGAAATAATATTTCATGAAGAAATGAGAAGTCTTTTGTAAAGAATGCTTCATTTACCTCTAACCCTTTTCTTTTGTTATAAATTGGACTTAGTCCAGACACGTTACTTTTCTATTTCTAGTCTTTTATTTTTCAAGGGATTTTGTTACTGCTTTTAAGTAAAACAACCCATCAGTTGATTATCTTAATGGAAGTGTGGGCTGTGAGTGACACACCTTTCTAATAAAATGTAAATGTAGCTAGGGTTAGAAGTAACATGAATTTCTGGGTTTTTGAGAGTTAGACAGGCCTGGGCCAGAGGGTTTCTAAGGAAGGGAACAGAGGAATAGTCAGTAAATTCTTGCTATTTAGTGCTAATCTCTACTAAAGGAAGCAAGGCTCCTGAGAGAAATGGTTTATCTTGTGGCCGAGACAGATGCATAACATGAACCTGTAGCATCTTGTACCATATATTAAGGAAGTTCTCAAAAACAAAATAATGGAGATATATAAAAGGAACATAGGAACCAACCTAAAAAAGGGCCCCCAATGACCAAAACTGGGAATATATTTTCAGCAAAATAAATAACATAATATTGGATGATAACCCTAAGTATTAAGTAAAAAATACATGAGTCCAAATTTGCATTAATACATTTTTTTTCTTAAATTCTTTTATTCGTACATTTTAGGTATACAACACATTTGCATTTCTCATTGGGAACTTGTACCTTTACTTGATGCATCTTGGTGCTTATTTTTTCCCCATTTCTAGCCCTCCCTTCACGCCCTCTACCCTTCCCTATTTTCAAAGACTTTATTTCCATTTTTTCCATTTCTCATCATTTTTCCTTTCCCTTCTTTCCTTTCCCCTGCCCCTCCCACTACCCGTACCCCTTTGGACATTTTCTTCCTATTTTGTATTATTGATTATTCATTCTAATCATTGCTACATTTTAGGTATACAATATAATGACATTCATCATTGGATATTTGCACCTTTACATAGTTTCTCTTGGTTCTTATTTTTCACCCTTGCCCAGCCCTCCCTTCAACCCCTCCATCCCTCCCTATTTACAATACTCAGAAATTTAATTAATAGTAAGGTACTAGTTATTTTCTTATTTGTGACAAAAGGACCATGGCAATGTAACATGCTAACAACTGATGAAACTGGGTGAAGAGTAAATGGAAATTCTCTGAACTGCCTTTGCAGTTTTTTTTTAATAAATCCAAAATTATTACAAAATGAAAATTTGTTTAAAAATAACTTATAAATAAGTCATCAAAGCAAATAGACCATGCATCATAAATGTTGTATATCTCATTATTGTCACTTATATATTGTCCATAAGTAATAAAAGTCTTCTTAATTGTGAGTATACTCAATTCCTTAAAAGGATGGTGAAATTCTTAGATGGTGGATGTCAGGATTTGGAAGAAAAATAACCAATGAAATGAGGCCCTGTATAAACTAGATGACTATTTGTAGACCCTAATTCAAGGATAGGATCTGTTGGGAAAAGGAGAGAGAGAGAGAGAGAGAGAGAGAGAGAGAGAGAGAGAGAGAGAAGAGGGAATTCTAGAGTGGGAGAATCATTTGCCTTTGGGATAATATTAGTAATTTGAAGTATCTTTTCAGACTGAAGGGAAGAGAAAAGTGGAAAAAGGGATAATGATGGCCCACAGAAGTGGAAAAAAACCCCTGCTTAATAAAGCTACAAAAGAAAGCTAATCAGGTAGACTTTTTTATCTATGACATTAGACATTTAACCAAATGATCACAGATTTTCCAAGAGTTGAAATGACTGACATCTTGGAAATTATTTTAAGTTCCATGTAGTCATAATTACTATGTCTTGAAGACATTGAGGCATAATTAAATTTGTGATGATTTATGACAGAAAGAAAATTATTGGAATACCATTTTGAAAAAAATCTCTGAATTAGATGTCTCTATTATTTAACAGCAGCATCGGCGGTATTAGAAAAACTAGTGATTGAGATAGCACCAAAAGATATTAGTAGTGCATTTGAATTATGGAATAGATGCAAAAGAGAGAATAGACGTAAGGAAAGGCCAGATCTCTTCTCTTGATGTTAGAATTATAGAAATAATGAATAGTTTTACATGTTTTAGCATGATTCACATCAACAAGCATGTTTTATAGCCTGCTTTCAGATTTGGGAAACAGCAGCAGAATGTGGAGATAACACTTGTTTTACCTTTGCCAGTCTTAAGTATACAAACTGTCTAGTATCACCAAAAATATAACAAATTTGGTTAGAAACAAAGTAATGTCTTCTAAGAAAATATTTTATCTTAATGTTACCAAAGAAGTGAGCAAACTGTCTCAACTTTTGATGTTACACTGACAAATTGTACTGAAATAATGATTGAGCCCCGAGCAGAATGACCTCAGAATTCACACAATCTGTGTGCTATTTCTGAACAATTATGCAGTGGCTGAAAACATAAATCAGTAAATTCAGTAATGTACACTGAATTATCTGCCATGTTATAAAGTATATGTTTAAGGCAGTTTATATTTTTGTTATTCTATTTCTACATAGAGTTCTTTTTTCTATTTTTGTAAAAGGTAATTGAATAGAAAAGCAGATAATAGTCTCTTCTAATCCATAGAGCTCCTGATTGTTCAAACCAAATTCCCAGTCAAGGCACTGCCATTGGTGATAGCATGTCTAAATGGATGAAACTACTCAAGTGGAAATAGTTGTCTGAGTATGGGTTTTCCTAATAAAAAATTAGACCAATAACAGAAAATTTTCTTAAGACTGAGCAGATTGTATTGGGTACTGATAATATGAGAAGAAAAAATATTTTAAAGACTTATTAGTGGTTACAATAGAAAAAAATTAAAGAGGGAATGACAGAGAAAAGGAGTGGAAAAAAAAACCAGAGGTTAAAAAGAAAAACAGATCTGCAAGAATTCAATGATGTCAAAGCAGAAGGAATGAACTGACCTGCCATTGATGGAGCCAAGTGATGATGTTGAAGTGAAATGATGAAGTTGGAGCCAAGGGAAAAATGGTCCAGATAAAGAACTGTTGGCCACAATCTTCAGGGGAACATTTTGAGCCATTCTAGGGATGTTTTACCTGAAAATTGCAACCATTTTCATTTGAAATTGTCTTTAGGTCAATTTTTGAAGAAAGTCTTTAAAATGTACAATTGAGAGCAAATTGCAAAAACATTTTGGAGGTTTCATCTTATGTCTCACCTGGTGCGTACTGGTTGAGTTTCATAGTGCTCATATTTCCTTCCTGCTTGCCGCATGTTCCAAAATTGTAAGATTGTTTATTGAGTATAAAGTAGAAAAGTAAAGGAACTGCAACAACTTGAGAGTTGAAATTGTGTCATCAAATATTTTTTTTCCCTCTTCCAGCTTCGAAAAAGGTATGGATTGCCAGATAAAGTGCTGTAGGATTTCCAGATCAGTTCAAACTTAACAGTGATGTTTGGAATTGTATTGAGTTTATTGGAGATAGTTCTTTCAATTGGAGCTATTAACCCTTTCTTGCTTGCATTGTAATCCCCTTTATAGATAGATTCATAATTTAGTCATGGTATACAGAATATATGGGAGACTGACTGCACAGTATAAGTCCAAGTCCTGAGAATTCAAATACCAGGAGACAGCTGCAATACAATCTGTGCAAAGGCAATGAGAGCATCCAGGTCTATTCAACACTGAATTAGAACATCTAGTGAGAATTGGGGAAATCTTGTTAAGTTACACATTTATAAACTTAGTAACCTTGTATCTTCTACTTTATTTCCTTCTGTTTCATATACTTTGATATATAACATTAGCTTCATAGAGGAATTTGTCTTTGATATACAGAGCCTACGTTTCCAAAATACAGTGAGCCAAATTTATCTTTGCAAAAGTGTGTACATATGTCTTTTACATAAGGAGGAGGAAATCTTGGTTTTGATTTAGGTTTCTTTGTTGCCAACAAAGGATAGCAGAGATTGAATATAGTAATAACTAAATTGGATTAACTTTTGCGTCTTTCTTTGTTTAAAATTATCTCTCCAAAAATGTAATGATGCAACTCCACAAGTTTATAGCATTTGCTTTAATATTGTTAAAGGTATACCAATTACTCCGTTTAAGGTCAATGATGTTAGAAACCGTATTAATAGTGTCAGGCCCTCAGCAGACTATGGGTACTACGTAAGAGGTTAATACAGCTGCTTCTTATCCCTGGGGAAAGCACTAGAATTTTAGATTATCACAGATTGCTTTCAGGGTTGTTCTCATGAAGGGTGGTTAGAGGCCTATTCCCATTGTTGCCTCTTTGACTTGAGTCGAATTAGTTGCAGTAGAGTTTTTGAAAGGACCCAGAATACTGAGATCTCATTTACAAATTTTCATGAAATTATAGAAGTTCTTGTTAAGTGAAAAATCACCAGATTAAGAAGTTGAGAGTTGAAAGAAGTTGCTTTTATCAGAAAAATGCAAAATAAGATATAGATAATTTACCCTTAACTTCTAAAATTCTTATAAAATTATCATCTACAGACCATCTCATTGAAAATATTTACTTTGGAACTTATTATGTAGATGTAAATTAGCCAAGAAAATACACTCACATGTTCCTGAGGATTTCTGCTTTTCAGAAGGAAATTTTATGATGCAAATGCACCTGGTGTATTGCTGATAAAATTTAAAATAAGACTTAGAGTTTTCAAAATGTGTTTTCATTTTTACTCATCAAACAGGTCAATATCTTTACCCTCACCAAGATAAAATATTTCAGTCAAATGGCCAAAGGTAGGCACGTGGAAACTTTCTAAATACAGGATTTTATATGGTGTATTAAATAATGTAAAAATAGAAATATATTGTAAAATGCCCATTTGTATTAGTCAGGGATCACTAGAGCAGCAGATATAATATAGTATAATATAATATATATTTTTATAAGGTAGGCTTACAATGGCGACCTGCAGGGATAGTTATAGGAGGATGCAAAAGGGCTGTTTGCGTGACTGAGAGCCAAAGGATCCAGTCAAAGTTGGAAGAGTTGGAGCTCCCTGCATAGTCCCATTGGTAGCTCAACTGTCTGTGTTGGAAGGTTGAAGAGTGAGCTGGGAGGGTGAAGAATCTGTGCTGGAAGCCTGGAGACTAGTGTTCCAAGGCAATGGTAAAGACTGGAGCTCCTCTGAAGAAAATGAAGGGAGCTTCCTTCTTGGCTCTCCTTCTCATTGCACTTAGGCTACAAGGATACACTCACACTCAGGGTGGGTCTTCTACCTTCAGTAAATCCATTCAGCCACACCCAGAACTATGCTAATCCAATCAGATGGGGTTTCTTACTTGAATTGACGCAACATTTAATTATCACACCATTCAATGTATGATTCCCTTGGAGCTGATACTTTTAGATTGCCAGCCTTTCAAAAATATTTCAGTATCAGTTCATTCAGTCTTTTTCCCTTTGATTATGCATATTGTTAGTTTACTGAGTCTGAAACCATGAAAAAATGATTACTATGTACTCTCTATTATATATGTGTATATATTAATATACACATATTTATTGTTTCTCTGTTGTGATAAATTTAATTTTGCAATTTATATCATCATTACATTTTACAATATGCAGTTAATAAAAGTGACACCTTAATTATATTAAAATATGAATGGTAAGTGGTGTATGATGTCTGTCTACATAGACAAAACTTTAATGTTTACTGAAACAGGTAATGAATAATGAAACAGGCGAATCAAGGGTGGCCAGAAAAATCTACCAATGGTCTATTATGGAGATGATTTGGAATGTTATTTTTCTTTCTTTTCCTTTTCTTTGGCCCTACAGCCAATTACTTTTTCCACTGAAGCTTATTGATACAATAATGTCACCTTATTGAATGTAATATTTTTACAGGTATAATAACATATATTATCTTTCTTATTGGTACCATGGATAAATTGTGGGAAACAGCCTACACTTATTTCAATCTTTATTTTTATTTTTAGTACATGTTTGTAATAAATAATAATTACATTCCTCATGAGGAAATGGTGCATATACATTACACAACTTCATTCTTTTGTCATCTCCTTTCCCTCTTCACCTTTCCACCTCCCTCCATCTCTTGCTTTCCTTCCCTTTGTCGAAAGATCTAGCTCTTTATTTTCTATTATCAATCATTTTTTGCTCTTTATTTATATTTTGGGTTTCTCCTGTAGGAGAAACCAAGCAATACTATATTTAAGCTTATGTGTCTGATTTACTTCATTTACCATTATGGTCTCAAGGCGCATCCATTTTCCTTCAAATGACTCAAGTTTACCCACCCTTAGTGCAAAGCAATACTGTATTATGTATAAATATTGCAATTTCTTCAACCATTCATCTGTTGATGGACATATAGGCTGCCAAGATTTAGCTATTATGAGCTGTGCTGCTATAAACATGACTGTACAAGTATCAGTGTAGTATGATGTCTTTAATTTCCTGGAAGATACCAACAAAAGGAATATGTAGGTTCAATGAAATTTTAATTTTTTTTCTTTTGAGAAATCTCCATACTTATTTCAATAATAGTTGTACTAGTTTACATTCCCTCTAAACAATGTTCCTTCTTCTCTGCAGCCTCCCTAGAATTTGTTATTTGATTTCTTGATGATAATCATTCTTTCTGGAGTAAGATGGAATCTCAGGGTTGTTTTAATTTAAGCTGAACATTTTGAGCTCATATTTATTTAATGCTTGACTGCAATTCCTCTGCATTTTATAGCAATTCATAGTTAAGTATGACTTCTATCCCTATCAGGACACAGCAAATATTTCCTTCTACTTAATGCAGCTAAGAAGAAATATTTAGGAATTTTAAACAGCATGATGATTTTGTTAAGAGGGCTGTGTTTGTTAAGGGATTTAATACAATAAATACTTTAGCTAATTTTTCATTATTTATAAACATCCAGAGTTAGAAGGGACTTGAGAGTGTATTTTGCCTCTCCAGTATCCACGCCAGCCCCCTTTTGAGAGCACCAAAAGGACTTCCAAAATACAAGCAAAATATCTGTTTAAACAAACAAAATATCTGTTTAAAGATCCTTAACAAAGGAGATTCTTGACTCTCATAATCACTCATTTCTTTAATCAACAATTCTTATTTTCAGGGAATTTTTCTTCATGCTGAAAAATCTGGCCAATTTGCCATAGTAGTTATGGGGAACTGTTATTCTGCTAGGGAAAACAAAACAAAACAAAACAAAGCAACCTGCAAATAATTATGTAACTAATATAGACCTCTATCTGTATGTAGAAGAGTTTCAATTATTCTCTAGATCTTATTTTAATATATTTTAGTCAAAATTTTTACTGCTTTTGATATCTTTAAAAAATTATGTATTCCAACATTGGACAAAATGCTCTAATATTAATATATGCTTGGGAAGGAATCACATCTCAAAATCTCAATTCATAAATATACTTTTCTACTTAGGCCAACCCTAAATTGTTGAAATCCAAGTATGTGGAAAACAAAGTATTTTCTGCCAGTGTTATTCCTTGCTTCAGCCCTTCTAAATACCAAGTCTGGCCAAGTCTGGAATCATTCTATTTCTATTTGTTTTAAACTGCTTCAGCAAAGAAGAATTTGTTCTACACATTTTCTCCAATTATCACATTTTATACAATATTCAAATAATTCTGCTTTGTTTGCCAAGTCAGTGAGTCAACAAGAATTTATTAAACTCCCAATTATATTAGTGGCATTATGCTTAATGCATTGCTATGGTGGCTGAAACTTGTGCAGCCACCACCTCATGGCTTAAGCTTGCCTTCTAGTCTTGGGAAATTTTGAGGCAAAACTGCTACTGGGATCAGATCCCATTCCAGAGATGTAAGAGTATGTATAAAATTCAATACATTGTTTTTCTGCATTTCTATGAAAAGAGAAGAATCCTTTATTCATTGATTTACTCATTATTTATTCAACAAATACTTACAAAATATATACTATATTCTAGGTGCTTATGTTTAATGGCAAAGGGAATCATGAGGCATTTGCTCACGGAGCTTTCATTCCACTGCATGAAGAAGACATTGTTGAGGGACTCATACAAGTACAGGAATTGTCACAAGAATGAAAATGTTGTAAATTATAAAGGAAAGGTGTAAGGGAAAAGTGGGAACAAGCTTATTAAGAAGGGATAAAGAGAAGCTTTTCTGAGTGGGAAA
The DNA here is from genome assembly GCF_000247695.1 of Heterocephalus glaber. The sequence goes on from NW_004624902.1 coordinate 2,825,589, forward strand.
ACACATGAGTTGAAAGCAGAAGGAAGATCTTGGGACCAACAGATTATCCTTACCCCCTCAGCGTCATTATACTTGCCTCTAAAAGCCATCATTAGATGGAGAGGTTGATGGGGGTTAAGTCTGGAAGGGTAGAAGCAGAATGGTAGTTGTATGGAATAATGCAAGTAGAGTGGAACTAGAAGGCCAGAAAGTGATTAGCAGAAGCTTAGACCAATTAATACTTAACTAAAAAAGAAAGAAATGTGTATAGGGAAAAAAAAGGAAAACTCATCTGCCTCTGGTTTTCAAGCTGAAGAGAAGGAGGAAGCAATTAATCACAAATAGATAGGCATGAAGATTATGATGCAAGTAATTTTTCTTAGAAGATGATTTTGTGATATCTTTATTATTTCTTTCTTAAGTGGCGAACTTGATAGGGAATAGAGCTCCTTAGGGAATGTGCTTTTTAATCGTGAGATGATCCCATGTTTCCTAATAAGTAGAATTGAATAGGATGCTGGATTTATAGATGAGAGTTAAAGATAAATATTTCAGAGCAAATACAATAATTATGTAGTATGGCACAGACCATTGTAACAGAATTTAAGAAATAACTGGCTAAACATGATGCTCAGCACATTATAATTTAAAATTGTAGCATTAGTAGTGCAAGAAGACACTAAAGAGTTGCTCCTTTATTAAACTGAGCATCTGAAGTTAACTAGTGTCAGATGCCAACAGCAAATTGTCACAAATATTTATAAAATAACCTTCTGAAATAGTAGCACCTGAGAGGGGACATGATAAATCTAAATAAAGTAGAAAAAGGCCAAATTCATTAGTCAACTTTTAGAACGCTCAAGAAGCATGAGTAAGAGAAAATGAGGGCAAAAAGGAATGGCTTCTGTACAGTTCAGGCATCACACAGATGTAATCCAGAAATGTAGTACCGAAAAGGGTGGCAGATTATTTTGTAAAATACTGGGAAATTTTTAGCTTTTCTCTTTGCTTTAGCTAGGATTAATTTATATTTTCTCAACTTGTTCATTTTTGGTATTTAATTGCAAGCTACATCATTATTTTTAAAAGTGTTTTTGAGAACATAATGTTAAGTGTAATAAATCAGACACATAAGTTTAAATATCTCATAGTTTCTCTTATATAAGAAATCCAAAATAAAGATCAAAACAAAAGATAGATTAAAAAATGGTGACATAGATTTTTTGCAGAAGGAAAGAAGACCAAAAGATGGAACAGCTGGTGAGGGAAAGGGAATGAAAACAGAACTAAGATGCATTATGTAAATGTACCAACTCCCCAGGAGGAATGGAATCATTGTGTACTGCAAAGATGTACTAATAAAAAATGAAAATTAAAAAAGTTTTTTCTCTTTAAAATCAATTCAAACAATTTTGAAAAGTATTTAAACCTCATTTGTATTTATTTTTATGTTAAAACTACATATAGTTTCAAGTACTCATATGTACATAGGTCATAGTATAGTATAATGGTTTGAGGCACTGATTCTTGAGTCAGGCTTGCACAGGTTTGATTCTTGCTTGCATTATTTACCAGTCATATGAATTCCACAAGTTTCTGAATGCAGTAGCTGTTTTCTGCATTTATTCTGTAAAATGATGACAAGTATAGTATCAACTTCATAGAATTGTTTTGAGAATGATATGGATATACATAAAACCCATACAACGTGCCTATCCAATGATAAGTACATGGTAAGCATTATCTTTATGTGCTGGTGTTGTTCTGAATTCTTTATATGGACAGTCTCATTAAATTCTTGAACTATCTCACTTAGTACGGTATGTATAATCCTCATTTTATTGATTAGGAAGCTGGGTCACAAAATGTTAAGTGACTTGTCAAGCATACAAAACTGGCAAAACCTGAGTTTGAACCCAGATAATTTGACTCAAGAAATCATACTCTTTTGTATGTTTTTTGGCCTATTAGTTTGATTGTTATTCTGTATGTATGATAATTAACTTTATAAGGACATAAAATAAGTGAATCAGATGCTGGCAAAATAGGGTGGAGGGAAGGGGAAAATAATTGAAATGTGTTATGTACATGTACAAATTCCCTACAATGAATGTAATCATTATGTACTGCAAACATATACTAATAAAAATTGAAAAAGAAATAATACTCTTATGTACTGTGGATTATTTTGTTCCTTCTTAGTTTCATACACAAGTGATTTTTTTTTTTCTGATTGATTTTCAAAAA
>NW_004624902.1:2827935-2845017 GCF_000247695.1 Heterocephalus glaber
TAGTCTTAATCAGGGTACATATGTAACATTTACTTCTATGTTTAGTAAATACTGTTTTCTTAATAAATTTCATGATACTATATTATGGCCAGTGTGTGTGTTGTGTGTGTGTGTGTGTGTGTGTGTGTGTGTATGGTAGTGGGGACTAAATCTAGAGCCTTTGTACTGAGCTATATTCCTCGACTTTTTAAAAGTTTACTTTTTAAATTTTGAGACAAGTTTTCACTTAGTTGCCTAGACCGGCCTCAAACTTGTGATCCTCCTGGCTGAGTCTCCCATAGTGCTTGAATTACAGGCATGTGCCACCATGCACAAATCTAATTGCTATTTTTTATATATGAAATATGGCTAATCATATTGATGAGCACTAATTTGTATTCCCATTACATTTTCTGAGGCATTTGGGTTAGCCATAGAATTTTGCTTTTATCAATAGCATGATTAAGAGTATCTTCATAATATAGTTGATCTTTATTGTGAATTATTTCAATAAGATCAGTTCTGAAAGACTAGATTGGTGAGTCATACTGTGCAAACACTGTCAAGTTTATAGAAAATTTAAATATGCAAAACATACAAAATTAAAGTCAAATATAATTCATTCTTTAAAAATTTTGAAGGAATTGGAAAAATTATCTTTTCCTAAACTCATGGCCCCATAACACAGAGGAGATCTTTGTAAAGAGTTTAATATCCATCCTTTTCAGGACGCATACACATTTTTACATATACACACATACATAGGTTTTGTTTGTTAAACACATGGGATTGTGCTACAAATCTAAAATAGTGATACATGAATATTTTATTCTTTCTTACAATATACTAAGCCAAATTATCTATCAAATGACTTTATAAATTGATTATAATACATTTAAATGTATTTGCTTTCCAGGTGTTTAGATTTTTTCTCTTTTGTGACATCAGTTTTTTTTTTAATTCTAATTTAATAGTGTCTATTAATTTTATAATATATTTGATTTAATGTATATTTTCAGGCATGCATATATTTTGCTCAGGTATATCTCCAGATTACCCGCCCTTATACCTCCCGCTCTTCACCTTGTCTAATAATAAAGTCTCTTCTACTTTCCTCTTATATTTATTAAATAACACATATTAGGGAAATAGGCAATACGTTTTTTTCTGAGTCTGGTTTATTTCCACCAAAATGATGATCTTCAGTTCCATTTCTTTGTCTAAAACTGGAATTTTTTTTATTCTTATTGGTATATTTGTGCAGTAATTAATGACTGCATTCATTTGGGGAATCTATCATCTATCTATCTATCTATCTATTGATCTATCTATTGATCTATCTATCTATCTATCTATCTAGATATATTAGTGGTATTTTTCATTCCTTTATCCACACTCTACCCTCATCTTTCTCCTGATCGCTTTCCTCATCTTCAAAAAGTCTGCCTCCCTTTTTTCCACCATCTCCCCTTCGTTTTACTCTTTGTTTACCTGAGTTGCGATTAAAAAATACAGTGAATGTTTGATTACAAGTAATATTTGTTACAATGAAAGACATATTTCCATTAATCCCCCTCAAAATAAAACCCTTACTTCAAATAAACTTATCCCATAATTGTTGCTATTTTCTGAAGCAGTTTGAGAAGTTCTTCTTGAGTGTGTTTAGTTGCACTGTCATGGCTGCCTAAGTGTACTGAATCAATTAAAAATATTTACTTTTCATGGTCATTTTACTTTGGGGAAGACCCAGAAGTTCCAGGGTGCCAGATTAAGTGAATAAGATGAATGAAGATGCACTATAATATCTTTACAAGCCTGCTATTTGTTGGATGGGATTTAGCAGCACCATTTACCATAGTTTGTTCACACTTCCTAAAGAAAATCATGAAAGAATAATTCCAGAACACCTTCGGAAAGTGGCAAAATAAAGGGGATATGTGAATTTCAAATGAGTAGGGGTATTTTGAAGAGGTAATGGCAATGTGTATTTTACTGCAATATTTTTTTAAAATTTAAATATTCACCATATACATTCAGTGTTTTGAGTTTCTCATATAAAAGAAGTCATGTAATATTTAATTATTTATCTCTGACTTATTTCCTAAATATCACAGTCTGAAAATCCATTCATTTTCTTACATATGATTCAAATTTATTCCTCTGTGTGGCTAAATAAAATTCTATTGTGTAAGTATACACCACATTTTCTTTATCCATTTTTCTGTTGGTGTGCATCTAGGCTGTTTCCACAGTTTAACTATTGTGAAGTGCACTTCCATAAATATGGACATGCATGATGTATCACCTTAATATGACATCTTTAACTCTTTTTTTTTAACCTGAAAATTTTATATATATATTTATTTGGTTGGTTGGTTTTTTTGGTACAGGGGATTGAACTCAGGTCCTTGCGCTTGTGAGGTAGGTGGGGGAACCACTGAGCTAAATCGCCAGCCCTGATGCCTTTAACTCTTTCAGGAAGATACCTACAAAAGGAATTACTGGGAAAAATTAAGCTTGTATTTTTAGTTTTTTGAGGTATTTCCAATGTTTGTACTAGTATACAATCCAATCAACAATGTAGAAAGATCTCCCCACACACATATAAGTCAATATCTTTTATTTTTGTGTGTTATTAAAGATAATCATTCTGACTGGAATAAGATGGAATCTCAGAGTTTTTTGAATTGCATTTCCCTAATGACTAAAGGTGCTGAACATTGTTTCATTACTTGTTGTCCATTTGTACTTCTTTTTAAAAGTGTCTATTCATTTCATTTGCCCATTATTGACTGGGTCATTTGTTTTTCAAGGCCTAATTTTGAATTATTTATGTTCTATATATTAATTCTCTATCTGAGGAGTAGCTGATAATTTTTTCTCACACTGCAGGTTGTCTCTTCACTGTGTTGTTGTTTCCTTTGGTGTGCAAAGTATTGGCATTCCAACTAATAGGTTTTATCCCTGGCAAGAGCTTAATAACATTAAGTCCTAATGTTGGATCATTCAGGTATACATGATCATTTCGTAGCATTTTGACTACTCAAATATTTTTTACATTACTGTTTTCTTCTTTATCTGAATCAAGGTCTTCATTCTCTACTACTCTCTATCCATCATTTTTTGATCTATCTCACTGTCACAACATCTTTGGCTTACATGGTCTAAGGCATCATTGGTAGCCAAATCACCTGATGACTCAATTTTAATCTCCTTCCAAAGTTGTAAAAGAAAATTTTCATGAGACATTGTACTGTACTGAGCTAATACTACAAGAAACATCAAAAGAAAACATTTATTAAAATAAATTTTACGTTTTCTTCTTTTTTTTTTTTTTTTTTTTTTTGCATCAGGGATCAAACTCAGGACCTTGCACTTGTGAGGCAGGTAGCAGCACCACTGAGCTAAATCCCTGGCAATAAAACAAATTTTAAATGCACAAAAATGTACATGGAGTGTAAAGTGGGAAAAACCCACCTGTTGCTACTTTGCCACTTGTGCATATGCCTTGCCATTCAACTATCAAGTGAGTGAGCACAAAGATCGCTTCCTGTATTCCCCCAGTGCAGCTACTGAGCCACATGCCTGGCTACCATTGTGATAAATAAATATTTTTATTAGGAAATTATAGTATAGGTGTTTGTCACTCAACATGATGCACTAGGGTTAATAAATGATGCTGGGAAAAGTAGCTATTCATATGCAAAAATTGAATCTAGATTCACCTATCTCACCATGTAGTATACAAACGCAAAGTAGATCAAAAATCTAAATGTTAAAACTGAATCTGCAGGCACATAAAAATAGGTAAAACTCTGAAGTCATAATGTAAGCAAGAACTTTGTAAACATAACTACAGTTTCACAAGAAATAGCATTAATCCTTAACAAATTACATCACATAAAATTAAATAACTTCGGTGCAGTAAAGAATACACCCCATAGATGGAAAAGACAAACTAGAGAATAGGAAAAAAATTTTTGCCAACTCTATCTCAGTCTTTGATCCACTTTGATTTTAGTACATGATGCGAGATAAGGGTCTAATTTTATTCTTTTGAATGTGAATAGCCAGTTTTCACACCATAACTAGGTAAAAAGGCTATCATTTCAACAGTGTATGTTGTTTGTTTTTTTTGTCAAAGATCAGATTGTGGGCTGGGAATTTAGCTCAGTGGTTCTGCCACCTTCCTCGAAAGCACAAGGTCCCGAGTTCAATCCCCGGTACAAAAAAAAAAAAAAAAAAGATCAGATTGTTAAATGTGCACGGGGTTGCTTCTCTGTCTTCTATTCATTCTATTGGCATACATTTCATTGGTATGCATTTTTCTTTCTTTTTTTTTTTTGGTACCAGGGATCGAACTCGGGACCCTACGCTTGTGAGGCAGGCGGCAGAACCACTGAGTTAAATCGCCGGCCCTCATTGGTATACATTTTATGCCAATGTTGTACTGTTTCTATTACTTACTATAGATCTGTAGTATAACTTGAAATCTAGGAGTTTTTTTTTTTTGCCTCTGGCTTTGTTCCTATTTGTTCAGGATTGCTTTGCCTATTTTGTGTCTTTTATGGTTTCATATAAAATTTTATTCTGCTTTATGGCTGAATAACACCCCATTGTATTATATACTGAATTTTGTCCAACATTTCATCGGTTGGTTGGCACCTAGGCTCTTTTCATATCCTGAGTATTGTGAATTATGCTGCAGTAAGCATGGGTACGCAAGTATCCCTAGAAAATGCTGACTTTAATTCCATCAGATATATGTGACAGCGGAATATATCTGTATCATGTGGTAGTTCTACTTGTAGTTTCTGAAGAAATATCCATACTTATTTCCATAGTGACTATACAAATTTGCATTCCCAACAACTGTGTAGAAATGCCCCTTTTCCTTCCCTGTATCATCATGAACATACATACATTTATTTATGTATGAATTTATTAATTTATTTATTTACTTATTTATTTATTTTTCTTGATGTTAGCTAGTTTGACTGGGTGAGAAGGAATCTTAGTATAGTTTTAAGTTGTATTTCTCTATGGACATAAATGGTTAATAATTTTTCATATAATTTGTTCATTTCCACTTCTTTTGGAAAGCATCTTTTCAATTCATTTGCTTATTTATTGACTGAGTTACTTGATATTTTGCTGTTAAGTTTTTTGTGTTAAATATAGTGATACTTAAATCACTCCAAATCCATGTTCAAACACCAAAACGTTTCAGAACTGAACATATTTTTCCCATAAGAAATAATGGAAAACCAAATAATTGGTTCTGTGGCTCAAAAATCACACTCATAAATTCATTTTTCCAGGACTTTAACAAATTTTGCAATACTTTCTTTCTTTAATACTACCATGCTTCTCATGGTTTTCCTCTTAGCTTTACTTCTGGTATCACAAGCTTTCTTTGGAGTCATGGTTATGATATTTTATGCAAAGAAATCACAGTGATTAATGATTTAATGTGCTAATATAAGCACTATACGTTGTCTGGGCAAGAGCAACCTTAGACTGAAGTGTCATTCCTTTCTGTCTGAGTCGAGAAATGACTTGTGTCTCATTCTCAGGCCATACAGTTTTTTTCAAGTCAGATTTTCATTTTAATCATTGAGGAAAGTTATGAACATCGACCAGATTTTTTCTCAAACTGTGCTGTTCAAGTAGTGGAAAGTTTGAGCTTTGAGCTATTCAACAACTGAGGAACCACTGTATATGTTTAGATATTAATCCTCTGTCCTAAGAGTAGCTGGCATAGCTCCCATTCTGTAGGCTTTCCCTTCACTCTGTTGGGTGAACAGAAAATTTTTAATTTGAGGTGTTCTCATTTCTTGATACTTGTAATTTTTTTTAATTTGAGTCCTATTCATGAAGTTATTGCCTTTTCCTATGCCTCAAAGTGTTTTCCATATGTTTTCTTTTAACCGAATTTCCAAATTTTCTGTTCTTATGCTTAATTTTTTATTCTTTTTGTTTTTGGTACAGGGTGAGAGATAGTGATTTATTTTCACTCTACTATATATGGGCATAGTTTTCTGAGTACTATTTATTAAAGAGGCTGTATTTTCTCTAATGTGTGTTTTGGCTCCTTTGTCATGAATCAGATGTTTGTACTTGTATGTTTTTTTTCCTGTGTTCTCTATTCTATTCCTTTCATCTATGTGTTCTTTTTTGCATCACTACTATACTGTTTTTGTTACAACTTTGCAGTGTACTTTGAAATTAGTACTACTATTACTATTTTTAATTATGATTCCCTTGCACATTATGAGTCTTTTGTAGCTACATATGAATTTTAGAATCTTTTTGTTTCTACGAACATTATTGGTATTTTAATAGAGATTGCATTGAATCTGTGGATTGCTTTTGATAAGATGGTCATTTAAACTATTAGTCCTGGAGATCAATGAACAAGAGTGGCTTTTCAATTTTGTAATATTTTCTTCTGTTTAATTTTCTTTTCTAGAGGTCTTTCCCCTTCATGGTTAGGTTGACTCCTGGTGTTATTTGAAGAAATTGTTAATGGAATTGTTTTCCTGATTTTTTTTCTGTTCATTCATTATTGGTATATAGGAAAGCTATTGCTTTTTGTGTATTGATTTTGCACCCTGCCAATTTGCTGAATTTGTTTATCAGCTCCAAGAGTTTTCTGGTAAAGTTTTTAGGTTTTTCTTCATAAAATAGCATTCTGTCAGCAAATAAGGATAATTTTATTTCCTCTTTTCTTTTCTTTTTGTTTTTCTCTTCTTTTCTTTTCTTTTTTTTTGTACTGGGGATCGAACTCATGACCTTGTCCTTGTGAGGCAGGCACGGTGCCACTGAGCTAAATGCCCAGCTCCATTCCTTTCTTATTTTTGACTTTTTGTACTTCAATTTCACAGTTAGCCTAGCTAAAATTTCAAGTACTATAATGCAAGGGAGTGGTGAAAGTGAACAGCCTTATGTCATTCTTTATTTTAAAGAAAATGCTTTCGTGTTTCTCCATTCTGTATAACGTTTGCTATGAGTTGGTTACGCATTGCTTTCATCAATTTGAGGAAATAATTTTCTATAGCCATTTTTAAAAATTTTTCATCATGAAGCAATATTGAATTTTGTTGAAGAATTAAGTACATCTACTGAGATGATTATGTAGTTTTTACCATTTGGGTTTATTCGTGTAGCACATTCCATATATTTATTTATGTGTTTGAACTGTCCTTGGATCCCTGGAATGAAACCTATTTGGTCATGGTGTATGATATGTTTTTGCAGGAATGTTGTTGAGGATTTTTCATCGTGCTCATTATGGTCAAAAGTTTTTATCCAATTTTGACATAAGGATAATGCTGCATTCAAAGAAACAATTTGGAAGAATTTCTTCTCTTTCTTTTTCATGGAAAATTATGAGGAGCATTGATGTTATTTTTAAATGGTCCGGTAAAACTCAACAGTGAATCCACTGGGTCCTGGATTATTTTCCTTACTTGGGACAGTTTTATTATTATATCAGTCTCATTGCCTGATATTTATCTGAGAAGTTTTTAAATATGTTCTTGGTTCAGTTTTAATGGGCCATATGATTTTAACAATTTTTCCAGTTTTATATCCCTCATTTTATTGAAATATAGTTTTCATAATAATTCATAATAATCCTCTGGATTCAGGGGTATCTCCTTAAATTTTACATTTGTGTCTCTAATTTTATTAATTTGGGTCTTCTCTCTCTAAGTTTGGCTAAATATTTATCAACCCCATTTATCTTTTCCAAAAGAACCAAAGCTTTGATTTATTGATCCTTTGTATTATTCTTTTAGTGTCAATGTCATTAATTTCAATTCTGACCTATATTCTTTCCTTCTTTCTACTGAATTTGGGTTCAGTTGTTTCTTGTCTTTTTATAGAACTTGAGATTCATTATTAGCTTTTGTATTTGATGTCATTCTGTTTTTCTAATCTCAAAACCTACTTGGTTAGACTCCTTTCTTGGGTTCCACAAAATCTTTATGTATCATTTGATTCTAAGAATTTTAAAGTTTCTCTCTTGATATCTTTAAAGATCCACTTATTACTCAAAAGTGTATTATTCAAAATTCATATATTCGTACAGTTTATGTGATTCTTTTTGCTACTGATTTTCAGCCTCATTTTATTGCAATCTAAAAATGAGATTATTTCTATATTTCTGTATTTATTTAGACCTGCTTTATGGTCCAAAATATAGCCTATTTTGGAGAAAGTCCTGTGGGCTACTGGAAAGAATGTGTTATCTGCTGTTGTTGGATGGAACACTCTGCAGATATCTGTTAAAGTCATTTGATCTATAGTATGGTTTACTTCTGATTTTTCTTTCTTTAGTCAGGTTGACATACATATTTCTCTAATTTATTTTTTATTAGTACATGTTTTAGTACTTGCAGTTTATAATCTTTTGTAGTGGGTACATGTACATCATCATATGGGTTGTTTCCTTTTTTAATCATTTCACCTTCCCCACTACATCCCACTCTCTCCTAAATCCCCTTTCCCCATTTTCATTCTTGTTGATATTATTAATCTTAGCTCATGTTTATGGCATAAAATGTTTACATTCATTGAGATTATTAGGTTCTTGTACATGACATATATTTATTCAACTTATTTTCCCTTCCCCTCACCCTCTCTATTCACCCTTGGTCTCCTAGACCTCTTCCCATTTGCAAAAAATCCTTGTCTTTGTCTCCTTCTATCCATTCTTTATTCTGCTTTTTTATTTGTACTTTGTCTTGGTCAAATGAGAAAATACTATGTGGTATTTAAGTTTCTGGGTCTGATTTATTTCACTCAACATTTTGTTCTCCAGATGTATCCATTTTTCTACAAATGTCTTGAATTTGTCCTTCTTGAGTAATATTCCATTATATATAAATACCACCCTTTATCCAGTCATTTGTTCATGGGTGTAAAATCATCTATTGACAGTTATTCCAGGATTTAGCTATTATAAATTGTCCTTCTATATACATGGATGTGCATGTAACACTGTAGTATGGTGTATTAATCTTTTTGGCAAAAATACATAAAATTTTTGAGAGTGGAATATTGAAGTTCCCAACTATGATTGTACTGAGCTCTATTTGAACCTCTAGTCAAATAGTGATTGTTTTATGAATTTGAATGTACTGATGTATAGTACATATATACTTACAAATATTATCCCTTCTTAGTGAATTGTTTCCTTTACCAATCAGTGTGTGTTGGCCTTCTTTATCTTTTTTTAGGTGTACATTGAAGTCTACTTTTTTGGATATAAGTGTCACTACTTTTCTCTGTTTTGGGGGTTCCAGCTGCTTGGAATATCATTACCATTCTTTCACTTTCAGTCCATGAATGTCTTTTCAGATGAAATGTGTTTCTTGAAGGCAACATATAATTAGGTGATTTTTTTTATTCAACCTGCCAATCTATGTCTTTTAGTTGGAGAATGAAGACCATTTACATTAGGTATTATTATTGAAAAAATATATACTAATATCTGTCATTAAGTTGTTTTTCTAGGATTTGATTCATTCCTGATTTAAATTATTTTTATCTATTCTCCCAATGAGATTTATTCTTTTCCTTGGTCTCTGGCCTGCATTTGTCTTCTTTTTAATATCTCCTTAAGTGCGTTTTACAATGCTCACTTAGTGGTAATAAATTTCCTTAGTTCATAGTTATCTTGGAAAGTCTTTATTAATTCTTTGGTTTTGATGGACAGCCTTATGAAGTATAGTAATCTAGATTGATGTGTGTTTTCTTTTGGGGATTTGAAATTCATCATTCCAAGCCCTCTTGGCCTTTTAGAGTTCTATTGATAAATCTGTTTTTATTCTACTGGGTTGACCATTATAAATAATTTGGCATTTTTTCTAATTGTTTTTAATATTCACTCATTTTTTCTCAATTTTTGGCAATATGAATATGATATGTCATGGAGAAGGTCTTTTCTGGTGATGGTTATTTGGGTTCTAAGAGATCCAGTACACTGTTATCCATCTCATTTCCCAGATTTGAGAAATAGTCTTATATAATTTCACTTAATAAATTTTCTATGCTATTATACTATATTTTTCAATTCTATTTGAGATCAATACTTTTATTTTATTATGATTATTAATTTATTTTTTGAGACAGAATCTTGCTTTGTAGTACAGGCTAATGTGAAATTATATGACTTGAACTTGCAGCAATCCTCTTGCCTCTGCCTCCCAACTGCTGAGATTACAGATGTCTGCCACCATACCCAGTTCTCAACCACTGGTTCTTCAACTTATTCTTTCAGAATTGTCTGTGAGCTTTTGATAGTCATGAGTTTCTTATTTTTTCTTAATTATTGTATGAATGTCCTAGAATATCCACTATGTATTCAAAACCCAATATTCTCTCTTCTGGCTCATGTTACCTACTGCAGAAACTTTCAATTGAGCTTTAATGTGAATATTTGAATATTTTATTTCCAGGATTCCTCTTTGGTTCTTTTTCAGAGCAACCATCTCTTTAGTAGTGGCATTTCACAGTCTGTGTAATCTAATTTACTCAGCTGTTTAGTAAATTAGTAAAATACCCATTTTAATTATAAGTTTTAAAAATTATTTGTCAGAAACTTTACCCACTTCAATACCCATGATTTAGGAGTTATGAATTTTTGGAATCCTCTTGTTGCTTTGTTTTCTCATGAGTCTTGTGATTTTGTGTTGAAGTTGACAGATTAGTTGTTATGGGTATCTTTACGAGTATTGTGCAATCATTTTAGTAATTGGCTTTCTCTTTGTCATGTGCTCTAAACTGTGGGTGTGTCTCAGGATGAAAGCACCTACTTAAATTATTCAAAGTACTAGGTTCCATCTCTAGCATTGCTTTGTGAGGAAAGAATAACTATTTTTAACTTGTTTAACACGTCCTCTAATACTTCACTAACCCAGAAAGAAGGTGAGTAATAAGGGAGACTAAGGTAGAAAAAAAATAGGTTTCAATGATAACATTTATAGAGAAGAGAGGAAAAGAGAGTGAGCAGAAATTTGATAGGGTATGAGAGGAGAGAAAAAGAAAGAAGGAAATAGAACATCAATGGGAAATGAGAGATATAAGGAGATTGAATCCAGTTAATGAACTAAAATAATCATGAAATTAAAATACCCTATTGAAAAAAACCCTTGGTGTAAGATTATGTGACAAATGAAGATAAAACAGTACAAAAGCAAAAGCAATAACATACTCATACACACTTACATACATTTATACTCCATGGCATATACAAAAACTAAAAAATATTCATATACTCCTTGTGGGTTGATTTGCACTAGTAAAAATTATTTCCTCTGGATTTCTATTGTTAAACATAATTTGAGAAAAACATTTATTTAGCTCAGAGTTTATCTTCTCTGCCTCTATCTAATGAATTTAGGGCAGTCTGGGGGCTGAGCTTTATATCTCTGTGATTATAGGTGAGTAAAGGAGCAGATCTGCAAGAGGCAGACCACACATACCAATTCAATCTCCTCTGTACCTGAGAATGGAGGTGTTGGGCTATCCATTAAATTTCCCCCTTGCATAGTTCATAAGTGGGTCTGGACTGTGGATCAAAGTTCCATAAACTACAAGATGATATTCTTGTAGGAATGGGTGAACAATGTCTGCATGTTGTCTTGTTTATTCTGAATACCTCTAAGCAAAGCAAAGGTGATGGTGCAAACAGGGCCTACCCTGTAACGAGAAGCTGTTGGCACCCTGCTTTCCTATGGTCTGCGATGCAGTGCTCCCAGACTTAGAGTATTTTTCATCTTAAAATCCCAATATATTGAACTATTCCCACAGTATTCAAATTGCCATTGTTTCTCACTTCCTGTCCTTTTGCTTTTCAATATTTCTTTCTGCCTGGCTGAATTTTGCAGACTTGTATTTTTCCTCCACAAGCCAAATACATGTGTGTTCCCCACTTTACTTTGTATATGTCATGGTTATCATTGTTCTTGTCCATGCTGTTAGGGTCAGAGCCCATTGCCTCTCAGGAAGGATGTAGCTTTTGTGTCCTACAGATATAAAAAATGTGAGGTTTTCTGTTCTCAAATTACACTATTACTAATAAAGAACCGAAAGTTAGTTGTCAGCAAGTAACCAAGTGGCCTTTACTCTGCTGCTCACTAGTACACCAATTCCTGGGTTTAGAGTGGTGTCCCTCTGGATCCCTGAGCTGACCTGTTGTTTGGGCAGGCTTCTGGCTGGGGCCTGTGCACCCTTGAGATGGTATCTAGGCATGCCTCTCAATGGGGCCCCTGTGTAGCTGTTGTCTGGGAGGGCCTACGCCTGGGGGCTGTACATCACAGTTCCTTTTGTCTGCACAGGCTTCTGGCTAGGGTCTCCATGCATTTATCCATTGTATTGGGGTGAGCCTCTGGCTGTTGCATGTGGCCTGCGTAGCTCTTATACAGGTGGGTCCCTGGATGTGGCCGATGGTATCACAGGCCTCTGACTGAAGCTTATGCTCTTGTGCAGCTCTTTTCTGGGCAGGCCTTTGGCTTGGGGTTGTGTGCAGGAGCCTGTGGGGTCTGGGCGCATCCCTGGCTGGGACCTGCCTGCAGGCGCACCGGTCTGGTCCACGCAGCTGCCCCCCGTGGTCTAAGCTCACTTACCAATGGAATGGAGGGCCTCAGTATCTTTTCATTTTGCTTGTCCACTTTTTGATTGGGTCTTTTATGGTGAGGGCCTAATATTTTTTGAGTTCTTTATATATTCTAGATGTCAATCCTCTATCTAAGGGATAGCTGGTAATACAGGATGTTTTCCTATTCTGCAGGTTATCTCTTCACTCTGTTGTACCTTTTACTGTCCAGGTTTTTATTTTGACATGATCTCATTTGTTGATTTATGGTGATATTTCTCATGCTGTTGGATTTCTGTTCTGAAATGTCTTGGCTACACCTATGTGTTTTAGAGTTTTACCTACTTTATATTCTATTCTATCAGATTAAGGGTTTCTGGTTTAACATTTAGATCTTTGTTCTATTTTTACTTTAGTTTAGTATATGGTGAGATATATGAGTCCAGACTCACCATTCTGGATGTTGATATTCAATTTTCCCAGCACCATTTATTACAGAACCTATCTTTCATACTGTGTATGTTGTATATCTCTTTGGCAAAAATCAAATAGCTAAGCGTACCTAGGGTTATGTCTGCTTCCTCTATTCTTTTCCATTGACCTACCTGTTTGTTTTTGTGCCAATACCATTTTGGTTTGTTTGGGGATTTTTTTGCTTAAATTCTTTTATTGGTACATTTTAGGTATACAATACATTTACATTTATCATTGGGTGCTTGTACCTGTACATGATGTATCTTAATACCATTCTGTTTTTGTCACTGTCACTTTGTAATAAAGTATCACATTTGGGATAGATACCTCCTGCTTTGTTTTGTTACCTAGAATTGCTTTCATTATTCAGAGTCTCTTTTGGTTTTGCATGAATTTTAGGATTGTTTTTTCTAGATCTATGAGGAATGTTGTTGGTAATTTGATTGGGATTGTTCTAAATCTATATATCAGCTTCTGGAGTTTAGTCATTTTTACTAAGTTGATTCTCCCTATATAGGAACATAGGATATCTTTCAACATTTTTATATCCTTTAAAAAAATGATATAATTTTCATTGTAGAGGTCTTTTACTTCCTTGATTAGGTTAGTTCTTAATTATTTAATTCTTGATGCTATTGTGAATGGTACTGTTTTTTCTAATTTCTTTCTGGCTGAGTTCGTTATTAGTGTACAGGAATGTTATTGACTTTTGTGTGTTGATTTTATGTCTTGCCACATTGCTAGATTTGGTTACTAATTCTAGGAGTCTTCTGGTGTATTTTTTCTGCAATTAAAAAGTCCCTTCATCTGCAAATAATGATATTTTGACTTCTTTCTTTTTCTATATGTATCCCTTTTATGTCTTTTATTTGCCTGATTGCTCCAGCTAATATTTCAAGGATGATGTTTAACAGGAGCTCTAATAGTGGTCTTCCTTACCTTGTTCCTATTTTTAGAGGGAAAGATTTGACTTTTTCCCCATTTAATACTATGTTTGATGGAGGTTGGTCATAAATGGCTTTTACGATTTAGATTCAATACCTGTTTTCTTTGGGGTTTTTATTGTAAGTCAATGTTAGTTTTTCTCAAAGACTTTTTTCTGCATCTATTAATTTGATCATGCATTGTTTTTATATTTTGTTTCTGTTATGGATTACATTTATTGATTTGCATATATTGAGCTATCCTTGCAACCCTTGGATGAAGCCTACTTGGTCATGGTGTTTCATCTATTTGAAAATTTCTTGCATTCTGCTTGCCAGTATCTTGTTGAAGATTTTTGCATCTATATTCATTAGAGAGATTGGCCTTTTGTTCTCCTTTTTGGTTTGATCTTCATTTGGTTTTGGAATCAGAGAAATGTTAGCTTCCAGGGATGCCTTTAGGAGTACACCTCACTTTTTAATTTCATTGGCGATTTTATGTTGTATTGGTATCAGATCATCCCTGAAGCTCTTGTAGATTTCGGAAGTGAATGCATCAGGTCCTGGGCTTTTCTTGGCAGTTTTAAAAATTATTATGTCAATTTCTTTGCCATTATTAGGTTATTCAGGGTTTTTAAGTCTTCTTTGTTCAGTTTTAATTCATATGTATCTAGGAATCTATCCATGCCTTTTGAGTTTTCCTATCATACAGGCTTGTGAAGTACTTGCTTGTAATCTTCTAGATTTCAGTGGTGTTCACTGTGATTTAAAATTTTTCATTACCAGTTGAATAGATTTAATTCTTTTCTTTCCATTTTTGGTAAGATTGGCTAAGATGTGTCTTTTTATTATTTTGAACAACAAGCTCTTTAATTCATTTACTTGTTATTGTTGTTTTAGTTTCCATTTCATTCATTTCTGCTCTGATTTTTGTAATTTCCATCTTTGTTCTCACTCTGGATTTGGTTTGTTCTTGTTTTACTAGGACCTTGAGGTGTATCGTTAGGTTATTTACTGGGGCTTGTTCTGTTTTTCTTATGTAGGCATTCACAGCTATGAACTTCCCTATTAAGACTGCTCTCATTGTTTACATAAGTTCTGGTGTGTTGCACTGGGTTTATAATTTAATTTTAGGGTATTGTTTTTTTTGTTTTGTTTTGTTTTGTTTTGGTACTGGGGATCGAACTTGGGACCTTGCACTTGCAAGGCAGGTGCAGAAACCTATAATTTAATTTTAGAATCTGTCTTATATCTTAATGTCTTTTGTGACCATTAATTATTCAAGAGTGTGTCTTTAATTTCTATCATTTACATAATATTTATTTTATTTTGCCATTGATTCTAATTTTCTTGTACTATTATTTGATAATGTGCATGGTATTTTCAACTTTTATGCATTTAATTAAGCATAATTTATTTGCTAGTATATTGTCTATTTTGGAGAAAGTTACTTGTGCTGCCAAGAAGGATGTGTATTCTGCTGTTGTTGGTTGGAACATTCTTTATGTATTTATTAAGTCTGCTTGTTCAAAAGTTTGGTTCAACTCTGACATTGCTATGTGAGGTCCCCCAGTCTAAGTGTATTAATGTTCATCTGATCTTTTACATATAGTATGTTTGCTTTATGAAGTTGGAAGCCCAACTGCTTGATGTATACATGTTTATGGTCATACTTCCAAAACTGTTGTATAGATTTAATGTAGTTCCAATCAAAATACCAATAACATTCTTTACAGAACTGGAGAAAGCAATCCTAAAATTTATGTGGAGTGATAACCACTTAGAATAGAAAAAACAATTATGAGCAATAAGTGCAAAGGCAAGGGGATCAGAATCCTGGCCTGCAAGTTATACTTCAAAGCTACAGTGATAAAAACCAACATGATATTGATAAAAAAAATGGATCAGAACAGAATAGAAGATATAGAAACAACTCCAGGCACTCCCAGCTGTGTTATCATTGACAAAGAGGCCACATTTCTTTGCAGGAGGAAAGATAGCATTTTCTAACAAATGGTGGTTGGAAAACTGGCTATCCCCATGTCAACCTAGGCACATATCTCTCACCACACACTAAATTACAATAAAAATGGATCAAAGATCTAAACATTAGTATAGAAACACTTAATCTGCTAGAAGACAAAATAGGTAGTACTCTTGAAGATAAAGGTGTAGGCAAAGATTTTCTGAACAAAAACCCAGGTGCACAAGAAATAATACCAAGATTCAACAAATGAGTTGCCATCAAATTAAAAAACTTATGCACAACAAAGGAAACCACCATCAGAATAAATTGACAACCTATAGAATGGAAGAAACTTTTGCTAGCTACTCCTCAGACAAAGACTAATATTTAGAATATATAAAGAACTCAAAAAATTAGACAACTCAAATTTAGAGACCCAACTATAAAATAGGCATCTGAAATGAATAGACAGTTCTCAGATGAAGAATCACAGATGGCCAATAAATACATGAAAAATGTTCAACATTGCTGGCCATTTGAGAAATGCAAATTAAAATAACAGTAAGATTCCATCTCACTCCAGAAAGAGTGGCTACCATGAAGAAAGCAACCAATATCAAATGCTTGTGAGGCTGTGGGGAGAAAAGAACCCTTCTCCATTGTTGGTGGATCTGTAAACTGATACAACCACTATGGAAATCAGTATAGAGATGCCTTAAAAACCTAAAAATTCAAATTCTATTTGACCCAGCTATTCTCCTCTAGTTATTTCCCCAAAAGAATTAAAGACATCATACCATGATGATGTATAGATACCCATGTTTATAGCAGAGCAATTCATTATAGCTAAATCATGGAAACAGCTTATATGTCCATCAATAGATGAATGGATAAAGAAAATGTCACATTTATACATAATGGAATACTACTCTGCCATAGAGAGTGATAAACTTGAATCATTTGTAGAAAAATGGATGCGCCTTGAGACCATAATGTTAAGTGGACTAACTCAGGCTGAAAACCTTAAATATCATATGGTTTCTCTTATCTGAAAAAGTCAATATACATATACAATAATAAATATATATAAGAAAATATATAATAAATATGTGAAATAAAAGTAAAAAATATTCTTA
>NW_004624902.1:2845233-2866868 GCF_000247695.1 Heterocephalus glaber
ATAGTTTCCTTCTTGGACTGGCATTCTTTGAAATCCAGTGGGTAACAGTCCTCACTGCCCCACTTTATAGGTTATCCCCCTGCTCAAGAAAGAGGTTCCTCTGTCTGTAAACCCCACACCATTGCAAACCAAAAGCCAAATCATGACTCTACTCACGTTGGTATATGGGGGAGTAATCAGATACCTAATGTCTACTACATGTATGTTTCAGGGCAGGGGCCAAAATAGACCACTGTACTCAATGCTATCACCTTCAAATTGAGCCACCTCTGAAAGTCACACCTGTGGATTATGATGTCCTACTATCAAATACTGGCCCTGTGTCCTTCCTGGTATGAGCTTGAACTTCCATGGGGAACTTTGTCTACCCTCACCTTCTCCATGTGTGTCTGTTGTTGCTGTTTCCCACCCATCTCTGTACTAGGTAACACTTCAGTCTTGGAGTGAAACTGTAGTATAGCTGTTCTTTGTCTCAGTTCCACACAATCAACCCTTTCCTCAAATGGCGCCTGATTAAACTCTCTCCAGCAATATGGCAAATGGTGCACTGAATTTCTTTTCTAGGTTTATTCTATCATGAAGAAGTCATTATAAGTGTCAAAACCCACAGTGTTTCTGAGGTTTACACTAGCTATGGGCTTTCCATGGGCCAGTGCTGCTGGCCCATCTATTATTTCTCCATTAAGCAGCTGACTCCTCCAGGCTTAATTCTACTCTGAGAAGTTGGCCTCATTCTCTATCAGTTCAATCTTTTGGTACTCACTTCTGTGGCGCTGTGCTGAGGGAACCCAGGATGCATAGCTGACTGGGTGTTGTTGGTTTGATCTGTGTGAGAGTGGGTCATCAGCTATAGATTTTTAAAGTTGATTTTGTATCCTGCTACTTTGCTGATTTTCTTTTTATTTTCATCTTTGATTTTTCTTTTATTCAGAATTTTGTTCAGTTGATTTTATGAACCTAAGGGTACTTTGTACTCACTCTTATTGAATTTGGGAACAGTACTGTGAGAATATAGAGATTAGAATAAACACACATAACCAAAGTGGAAAAGACATAATTAATGAACATTAGCTGAGTTTTGAAAATACAGGGGTTTATTAAAAGGAAGATGGCCCAGACAAAAAGAACAATATCTAAAGTTATCTTGCTAGAAAAGGACTAAGTATATTTAGCTAATTTTGAAAATTAAACATGAAGGTAGTGTAAGATGCATAAATATTAAAATGTGACCCAAGTAACAAATTAAATTTCATAATTATAAGAACTGCTGATGGCAGAGTGTAAATTGCCATTCATCAAGTTTCCAAGTAGGACAATTAGAGAGATAATTCTAGAAGATAGGTTTTTTTTTCCCCAGGGGGACATTCTAACATTTTTACATTTGTTCTTTTTCCATGATCATGAGTTCTTATTTCTCTTACTTAAAACATTAGTTGGCAGAAATGAATAAATAAACCCATTGCAAAAATAATGTCCATTCCTTGAATAATTGCCATTAAAAACTAAGTCCTTGCACATTATTCCTACCAATCTTCCTAAATATTTTGTGAGGTAAATACTATTTTTTTTCAATTTTTATTCTTGGTTTAGCCTGACAAATCTTTTGTTTTTCATTAGTACATACTTGCGATACATAATGAATATATTCATTGTGAAGACTTGCTACATATACATATCACATTTTAATCCTTTCTATTTCCCTTTTCCCTCCTGTACCTCCACGTTTCCTCCATCTGTAGATCTTATATTTTTAATTAGAAGATATAGAGCTCATAGGGGAGATGCTACATACCCTAACTATTCCTTTTCTAAGTACCCTCCAAAAGATTTAAACATATAATTTTACATTGATACATGCATACACAGGTTTATAGCAGCATAATTCATAATAATTAAACTTTGGAAGCACTCTGTATGTCTGTGAACAGATGAACAGATAAAGAAAATGTGGTATTTGCACACAATGGAGTACTACTCTTCCATAATGAAAGATAAAATTGAGTCATTTGTATGAAATGGATGCACCTTGAGACCATACTATTAAGTAAAAGAAATGAGACACACAAGCTTAAATTATATGGTTTCTCTTAGATGAAGAGCAAAAATTAAGATAGATAATAGGAGGTAAGGAGATACGTCTCTCTCAAATAGAATGGAGATCAACAAATAGAGGGAGAGGAAATAAGATAAAAAAGAATTGAGATGTATTTTGTATCTGTACAACTCCACATAAGGAATGTAAACATTATGAACTGCAAACATGTACTAATACAGATAAAATAAAAAATAAAATGTTTATATCTCCTGACTTCATAATCACATTCCTAAGAAATTGTTCTAAGGAAATATTCAAAACTCAGAATTACCAAAGTAGTTATTGTGCTATGTATCACTTATGGTAATAAGAAAATAGTAAATTATTTCTAAAAGTATCAATAGGGGAAATAAATAAATAAAGACTCATGCATAATATAATGTCAAGTATTAAATTTCATATAGTCAACTATTAAATTTGATTATGAATATATTTCAAGTGAAATAGATAATTTGTGATTTTATGCTAAGAACACATCATAGTACTTGACACATAATAGGAATCAAATACATATATGCTGCATGAATACTAAAAAAATGGTAAATAAAAAGAAAAGATACTGAGTTAAAGTTAGTAATGTATCAGGTATGTAGTAATATGTAATTATTTTTAAAAATTCTTAGATACACAAAATGTTGAGGAACGATTACTCCGTGGAGAGATAAAATTGTGCATGGTTTGTATAAACTTGGCATCACCTTATTTTGGTGAATTCATATTGGCTCTGGACAATCAAATGTTCCTTATCTATGTGCCCCCACAACTTTCATTTAACATTTCATTTTAGATTCTTGCCAGAAATCAACATCAAGCTCGTAATTTGTCATAATTGACATATGCCTTTTTATACTTGCTCAAAGGTAGGATAGTTGTTTGTCTTCAGACTTCCAGCATGTATATTTTCAGGTCTCCATGGCCTCAAAAATTAACAGCAACAGTTTTGTGATTATACAGATATAGCTTTATCTTTGGTTCTTTGGGATAAATTGTATTCATTTTCTCAATTTTAATTTTTATTAGTCTGTGTTTGCAATACATAATGATTGTATTCATTGTGGGTTGTTGGCACATGTACATAACAACATTAACTCTTTATACTTCCCTTTCCTCTCCTTTCTCTTTCAATTCCAGTTTAGTGCTCCTTACATGCTATTGTTTGAGGAATGAAAAAAATCAATTAATGAGTCAACTAATGAAAGACAATATCTATAAAATATTATGTATATATAATGCTATGTTTGGATGCATCTCTTTGTTTTCTTTTTTGGTAAGTTATTTAAAATATAATAATCTACACCATATTAATGCAACTAATATTTTTGGGTCTTAATTCTTGCTTGTATAATTTATTTTAATTTTGATACTAACTCATAATTTTGATATCCAGTCACAGGAACATATGCAGTTTTTAAAATCTGCCCATCTCTTATTTCTTTGGCTATCACTCAACCCTAAATATGACACAATAACTTTTACTTATCTTCAAGAATTATTTCCATTTCATTGATCCTTGCTAGAAGAATTGAATTTGGAGTGCTCTTTTTGTTTCTTTTGCCTCCTGAATAAAATGCTTGAGAGTAGGGAAAAGAAAACCTTGGCAAGACACTCTGATTCCAATTTTTATATATGATTATAGAAAATGGAGTTGTTCTAAACTCATATTTTTATGTAGACTCCTGACTTCCCTTTGCACACACACACACTTCTGTTGACTTTAATCCAGTGCATTCTAGTGACTATCTCATATTCTATGCTCTCAACATGATCTTATCACTCTTTAACCTGGCTCCTTAATCCTATCCTTGTTACTAACATTTTTGACTTTGGGAATTTTAAGGTTAATCAAGAATGATAAATTCTTATTTTCTTACTTATCAAAGCTATATTAAGTTATAATTCATATACCATAAACCTCAGTCACTTAAACTGTATAAATAAGTGTGGTTTTATTGTAGTCATAGAGTTGTGCAACCATCACAGTTGTCTAATTTTTAAATGTTTTCATCATAACAGAAAGAAGATCATACCCATTTGCAGTTACTCTCTATTCCTCCCTTCAGCCAGTCTCTGGCAAATCATCATCTATGCATTTGTCATCCTTTGTCATTTCCGGTAAACAGAATTATACATTGTATAGCCTTTGTGTCTGGCAGATTTCAGTTAGCCTAATGTTTTCCTAGTTCATCTATGATTTAGTGTAAATGTGATTTGGGAAGCAAAGTCTAGTCGAAGGAGATGGATCACTGGGGCGTGGCCTGAAAGAGTTTATCTCTTTTTCTTCTTCCTTCATCCCTCTACCTGTTTCACCTGCCATGCCACGAGCAAGCCTCCTCTGCCATGCCCTTCTGCCATGTCATCTGCTTTGGATCCAGCCAAGTAAGGAGTGAAACCTCCACAAACTGTGAATCAACATAAACCTTTCTTCTTTTAATCTGTAAATGTCAGGCATTTTGTCTCAGTGATGAGACATATATTTTGCTTATCTATTTGTTGATGGTCATTCAGTTCATTTCCACCTTTTGATTCTTGTACATATTACAGTAAATCCTTGACTCATGAATGAGTTCGGTTCTGGGAGAATGTTCCTAAGTCAGTTTTTTTTCGTAAGTTATATTCATTCATAAGTCAAAAAAAGTGAGTCTTATACACCTTTGACACAAATATACAAATATACAATGCTAAATGTAAAAACCAAAGACACAATACTGTAAATAAACTATTTTTACTTTTACAGTTACCTTAAAATGGTAAGGTAGACACATGTGAGCTACATTCATGATTTGTTCACATTTATGAATTTTCATAATATGAGGTCTACTCGTATCTGTGAAAGTTTGCAACTTAAATGTTCATGAGTGGGTGACTTACAGAACTCTGAATATTTACATATAAACTTTATATGTAATTTAAAAATTATCCTGGGTATATAGTTATGGATGGAATTTCTGGGTTAAATGGTAATTCTGTGTTTAATTTTCTAAGAAACTACTAAACAATTTTCCACAATGAATGCATATTTTTACAATACTCCCAGAAGTGTATATTGATTCCAATTTCTTCTCATCATCATCAGTGCTTGTTATTATTGTCTGTGTCTTTGCTTTTTAACTATCCTAGTGATTCTGCAGTTATACCTCATTTGCATATCTCTAGTGACTAATGAATGTTGTTAAGCAACTATTTATATAGTATTGAATATTTGTGTACTTTTTACAGAAACTTATTTAGATTTTCTTCATTTTTAATTTAAGTTATTTTTATTTTTAGCAAAGAGTCTTAAAGTGCTCTTTATTTTTGATGCTAGTGAATTATTGTATGATTTTTAAATATTTCGCCCAAGCTGTTGTTTATTTTTGATTATCATCATGGTGTTTTTGAATCACAAAAATATGTAAAGTTGATTAAACTTATTTTGTTTAGTTTTCTTTAATTGTTTGTACTTATAGCATTACATCTATGAAAGTATTGCCTAATCCAACACCATATCAAGGCTTATCCCTATGATTTATTCTATGAATTTTTTTTTTAGTTTTAGTTCTTACATTTCATGTTTGATATGCTTTTGTCTGTTTTTGTGAAGTAGGGGTCCACCTATATTCTTTCGCATGTGGCTATCCTGTTGTCCCAGCATCTTTACTTGAAAGGAGTATTCTATCCACATTGAATTGTTTTTGTACCCTTGTCCAAAAAATATGAACATGAATGTAACAGCATATTCCTGAATTTTTAATGTACAGTATTCCATTCATTTGTATTCATGTCCTAATGGCAGTACCACATTATCATGGTAACTTCAGTGATTTAGTAACTTTTAAATTCATAAGTGTAAGATTTAAAAATTTGTTCAATTTTTTCAAGATATTTTTTATTATTTAAGGCTCCTTACATTGCTATACCAAATTTAGCATCAGCTTATTGATTTCTGTGTTATCACATCTGGGATGTTGATAGGGATTACATTACGTCTGTAGACCAACTTGGAAAATACTGCCAGCTTGACAGTATGAAGGCTTTCAATCCTTCAACACTGTATACCTTTTCATGTACTTAAATCTTTAACTTCTTCTAGTGATATTTGGATTTTCAGTATATAAGTCTCATATTTCCTTTGTTAAATTTATCACTAAATATTTAATTTTTCCCATTGTTGCTGTAAATGGAATTGTCTTTAATTTCAGAGTTGTTCTTTGCTAATGTAGATAAAAGCAATCGATTTTAATATTATCATATCCTTCAGAATTATGCAATTAATTCACTAGTTCTAACGTTATTATTTATTTATTTTAATGTGGCTTTATTAGGTTTTCTTAAATATAAAATCATGTCCACTTAAATAGAGATAATTGTAATTCTTCCTCTCCCTCTTTTATTTCTTTTTCTTTCCAAATTGCTTTGAGTGGATCCTCCACTAAAATGTCAAAAAATAATTTTCATAAGTGAATATCTTTGTATTGGTCTGATTCTAGGGAGACAAAATTAACACTTTCAATGCTAAAAATGATGTTAGCTCTGTTTTTTGTAGATGATTTTTAACTGGTTGCAAACAATCTCTTCTATTCCTAATTTGTTTAATGTTTTTAATAGTGAAAGGATTTTGGATTTTGATAGGGTATTTTTTCTCTCTCCACTTAGTTGATCATGCGTTTTTCTGTTTCTTATTCTATTCATATGATGTACTGTGCATTATTTAGGGTTCACTATTAAAGGAATAGATTTAATATAAAATGAAGGTATGCTTATACAAAGTATTCACTATGTAGGTTTACAGGATCAGAAGCATAAGTTCTAATGGCCATCTGCCAGATCAGAGGTGGAATAATGTAACATAGAAATCTGCACATTGGAGCACTGTAAGATCCAGTTGAAGGTCAAGAGCCTGGAAGGTCATTGTAGAATCTGGTGTGAATCTTTGTCAGAAAGTTGAAGGTTCTACATTGGAAGGCTGAAGAGTCTGCACCGAAAGCATGAAAGAACCTCAGATGAATGTCCTAAGGCAATGGTGAAGACTGGACTCCTCTGAAGAAAAAGGGAAGACATTTTTCTTCTTTCCCTTTATTCTGTCTAAGCTATAAGACTATTGGTTGGTGCCACACATATCTAGTGTGAGTCTTCTCTCTTTAGTATGCAGCCTACATGTCAATCATCCACAGATTTAATCCAATAGGTGGTTCTTACTCAAGTCAAGCTGACATGTCACAATTACAATCACATATTACACTGATAAAATTTTGTATGTTAAACCAGCATTGTACTTCTTGAAGAAATCCCACTTGTTTGTGGTGCAAACTTTGAAAAAATGTTGCCAGTTGCTGTATTTGATTTGCTAATATTTTGTGAAAGAAGCTTGTGTTTATACTCCTAAGACATATTTTCTGGGTGTTGTTTTTCCTTGTGATATCTTTGGTTTTGATATCAGGATAATATTGGTTTAATGTAATGAGCCGGGAATTTATTTCTCCACTTATAATTTTGGAAATATTTGTGAGTGAAAATAATTGTTTACATATTTGGGAGATTTCACTAGTAAAGCTAGTTGACCCTGATTTTTCTTTGTGGGAAATTTTTAAATTACTAAACTAATCACTTTAGTTTTTATAGATCTATTTGATATTCTAATCTCTTGAATCACTTTTGGTAGTTTTGGTTTTTATAAGAATTTTTGCATTTCATGTAGGCTATCTAATTTATTGGCATACAATTAATTATATATATTATTGTCTTATGAATAATTTAAAGTCAGTAGTAATGTCTTCTCTTTTGCCATTTTCATAATTTAAGTGTCCTCTTATTATTTGGTCTATCTAGCTAAAGTTTTGTCACTTTTATTGATTGTCAAGAAGTATCAATTTTGGTTTCATTTATTTTCTCAAATGTTTTACTATTTCATACTTCATTTATTTGCACATAATCTTTATAATTTACTATTTTTTGTTTCCACTGAATGTATTTTTTTCTTATTTTTCCAGTTTCATAGAGTGGAAATTTAAGTTATTTGCTTGATGTTTTATTTTTAATTCTGGCTTTTCAAATAGCTATTCATTTCTTCCTATGCACTGATAAACTGCATTGTATATATTTTGTATTTTTTTGCTTTATTTTTTTTCACTATTCTTATTGTGAATTTTATTGATTTTTATAATGACAAATCATGTATGATGTCACGTACCTGGCATTGTGATATCACGCAGAAAATTTTCTCTGTATTCAACTCTCTCACTTGGACTCTCTGGCAACCACTGATCTTTTAATTATCTCCATAATTTTTATTAGTACATGTGTGTAGTACATGATATTTATATTCCTTGAGTGGAATTGGCACATTTACACGACACATGTTAATTTCCCTTTTCATCCCCGATCCCTTCCTTCGATCCCTGCTCCCTCTATCCTTTGATTCTGTTCTCCTTTGAGAAAGAGTTATCACCCTATTTTCTCTTATCTTATTTTATTTTGCTTTTAATTTATACTTTGGGTTTCTCATATAAGAGAAATGATATTTAAGTATTTAAGCTTGTGTGTCTGCTTATGGTCTCAAATTACATCTTTCTTTCTTTCTTTCTTTCTTTCTTTCTTTCTTTCTTTCTTTCTTTCTTTCTTCTTTCTCTTTTGAGACAAGGTCTAGCTATGTAGTTCAGGCTGGCCTTGAACTCACTATGAGTCCAGGCTGGAATTGAACTCATAGAGATCCCCCTGTCTCAGCCTCCCAAAGGCTGGGATTACAGGCTTGTGCCACCACGCCTGGCACATCCATTTTCTTACAAATGACTCAACTTTGTTTTTATTTATGGCAGAGCAGTACTCTATTGTATGTAAATACTACATTCTCTTTATCCTATCATCTGTTGATGGACATATAAGCAGCTCCCAAGATTTATCTGTTATGAATTTTGCTGCTATAAACATGGGTATGTATGTATCACAGTGATATTATGTCCTTAACACTTTGGAAAGATACCTAGGAAAGAAATACCTGGATCAAATTGAATTTATACTTTTAGTCTTTGAGGAATCTCCACATTGATTTTCATAGTGTTTTCACTAGCTTAGACTCCCACAAAGAGTATAGAAATGTTCCTTTTTCCCTATATCCCCTCCAGTATTTGTTATTGGTTTAGTTTTTATTTATCTTAAAGTATTTTCTAATTTCTCTGTGATTTTGTCATCTCACTATTTACTAGATTTATCTCATTTTTTTGTATTTCTGAATTTTTCATATTTTCTTCCATTATTGATTTATAGCTTTCCATAATTTTTTAAATTAATTTTGTTCAATTTATTTAGAAGTGATTCGTGTCCTTATGTACAGAATGCTACATATACGATTGAGAAAATATGTATTTTTCTATTTCATGTGTTGTATTGAATTCAAATCTGCTGGTGTATTCTGCAGTAAACTTTTTTTTTTTCTCTTAAATTCTTTTATTGGTACATTTTAGGTATACGATACATTTACATTTATCATTGGGTGTTTGTACATGTACATGATATATCTTGGTTCTTATATTTCCCCATTCCCTGTGCTCCCTTCCCTATGTAAACTTTTGATTAGTTATTCCTTATTTATTCCAAAGATTCTGTTCTGTTCAGTTTTTCTTTATAATTTCTAACATTAATTATATTCTTTTATTTGTTAATTTTCCATAGTTTAATTTTTGTCCATAGTCCCCTTTAGATTTTTATGCACACTAAAGAGAATTGATTTGAGGCATTCATTAGTGTGTCTGACTGTCTGGGTTTCCTCAGGGATAGTTATATTGACTGCTTTTCTTCCCATTATAGGTGCCATACTTTCCTGTTCTTTCAGCTTCTTATAACTGTTTTTGGAAACCACATGTTTAGAATATATTATGTGGAAACTGTATATTTTATCAACTCCCTCTCCAGGATTTTTTGTTGTGGTTTGTTAGTTTACTTTCCTGGATTCTGTAAAGTCAGCATTGATTGCTATATTTCACTAATTAAGCCTTTCATTGGTTGTCTATACTAACAACTAATGATTTGATGGACCTTAAGTATCTTGAATTAATAAGTCCCTTGCCTTTGCAAAAGGACTCTGGATGGTTTGGATTGCATGTTCCCTGTCTTCCCAGAGGAAATATATAAACCAAATATGAAACACTGGGGCCTTGTCATGTATTTCCTGGGGTTGTTCAAAACCCTTAGCATTTATGTAACTTTCTAGATTCCTATAAATGCTGATTTTCAAATCCCCGGTGATATTTTATTTTCTTGTTTCCTTTTCAGTTTTATGGTCATTCTTTTGTTAAGTCTAACTAGTCTTGTCATCTCAGACAACTAAAATGTTAAACAATTGCTACTGATTGTTTTTGACATTTTGTGGATAGGGGCATTTGTCCAGAATAAACTTTGAGTCTGGTCAAATAAAGTTAAGCCTCGAGAATGTAGTTTTTGAAGTAGTGGCCAGACAAGTCAAAGGAAGGAATTGTTTCGGGATAAGGCTTTTGACAATCTCCAGATGCATTTGGATTCCTCCCTTGCCTGGTGAACTTTCATTTTACACAGCTACATTAGTCATGAGCCCGTTAGTTTTTTAAATTAGTGCATAGCTGGAAAAAGATAAGTGAGTACAGAAAATGTTGAAATACCATAAAACTCACAAATGTTGTTATAAGCAACATTCAGCCATTTTGCTTGCATAAATACTTCTGGATCATTGCTGTTTGGATAATTTCCATAGCTCTGCAAAAATTAACATTGTTTCAGGTGTTTCCATGTTTTATTTAAGGTTGCAGTAGTTTTACCCCACCATTCCAGATTAATTTCTTCAGGAATGGAAACTTCTGTCCTAGAATTGAAATAAAGTACTATATTAAGTCATTACGGTGGAGTGAAAAAATACAGGCTTTGTAATTAGAGCCAGTGAAAATTAAATACTGGCTAAGTTGCTTTCTACTCAGATGAATGTACTCAAGTCAATTATTCTCCCAGCACCTCAAGTTTATCATTTATTCTATGGAGAGTATGATACATATCATATGAGAATATTGAGAAAATTAAATGAAATAATGAATGTAATGTTTCTGGTACACAGCTAATGTTTAAGTCATATTAAATCGTCTATTATTCATTTTTTTCTGCTTAAAGTCATACTCAAAGATTTGGATATCAGTAAAATGATACGCTTTGTGTTGGAGTTGCCCAATATATTTGTCGCACCAAGTGTGTAGTAATAGTGTTAGGATGCTTGGCCAGTGGACACCACCCCATTAAATCTCACCTTTTAGCTACAGACTTATTCAAAAGGTGCCTTTAGATTGTTGCATTACAACTCCGTTTTCATTTGTGCCTTCTAGCATTGGGTTGGCTTTATTAAGAGTTGTACCACATTATTGATTTATTTTCAACATCTTATCACCATGCCCCATAGGTCTCTTTTAGCCTCACTCACATATAGACGATTATTTCTCTTATTCATTATTTGTTGTTAGATTTATGTGGTGGTCTCCTCCCTAAAAGCTTAAGTCACTGTACAGGGAAATTAATTACCTGGTCTACTGAACATTACACATTAAAAACAAAATTGAAAATGGGAAAAAATGGGGAAAGTAGATAAGCAAACAGGAAGTGGAAATCTGCGGGATAATGATGATCAGAGGAAAGAAAAGAAAAGTACATACATATGGGTCAGACATTTTTTCTCTTTTGGTATGCCACCTTGAGAACCTCTCCCTTTCCCTGATTCAATCTTAAAATGTCAGAGGTCATGTGTATTTCAAAAGAGATGCATATTTGTTTTCTGTAGAGATTTGAGTGAACAGCAGCCACAAATGAACGTATTTTTCTTCTACTGTGCAAGTTATAGATTTAAATGGTAAATAACGTTAGTCTCAGGACCAGTTCCTTTCTGGATGGGGGAATGTGTTAATGAAATGTCGACTGTTTGTAGAGAAAAGTATCTTGTGTGGATAAACTTATTGCCATTCCATGTTTAATGATGAGAGACAATGCTATAAGGAACAGAATAATTCATAGGATGCTAATCACTAAAAGCATCAAACGATATAAAGGACAATGAATTGCAAATATTACTTGTCATAAAAAGAATAATAATAGTGCCTTTATTAATCATTCCTTCCACTCAGACATCCCATAGTGAGGGATTTCAGCTTGCAAGTAAATGTCAAATGCAAGTAAATGATGTTTAGAGTAAAGATCTGATATAATAGTCAGCTTTTCTCTCACTGTGACACAATACCTGATACCTACAATTTAAAAGAAAGATTTAATTCAGCTCATGGTTTCAGGAGATTCAGCTCATGGTCAGCAGTCTCCAAGGGAGAAAACTCTCAGTGGAAGCATGTAGTGGAGCAATGTTATTTTGTTCATGGCGATTAGAAAGTAGAGTGGGGGGAACTGTATATAGTACCCCAAAGTTACGCCTTCATGACCCACACAGGACCACACAGGAATATACTTTACTAATGTACTAGGCATTTCTTAATGCAATGAAGTTGAAAAATCAGGGTTAATGGTCATATCTGGGAAAATGGAGAATATTGAAGGGCATATTATTGTGGATATTGGCATACTATGTCTCACATTGTCATTCTGAGAAATAATTCTTTGAGACAAACTACAAAATACACCTTCTTTAATGTCAGTGCTACACACTCACACACACACACTTTCCCTCCAGAACATTAAAATGCGGTTTATGTCATCAGAGTTTATTATGCATTTTTATTGTGATTACTTTTAATATTTATCCCATAGGATCTAAAATTAACTGAGATAATTCAGTAGCTAATTTAGCATATTAATGGAAACATTTGGAATTAATTTTTCCTCTGTCTCTTGTTACAATGAATGGGGGCAAGTTGATTTTGATTTTTTTCAGGATTCACAATGGGTTGAGGCCTCTAGGGTTGTGCCAATGATTTCACTAAACTGCAAATCGGGTGAGATCTTTTTGTGAATTTCACTTAAAAGATATGTTTAGTAAGACTGTTCAGAACATGGAAACCAAATTAATTTTCAAAAACTATCTTTTCCACAAACCTCTACTGTGATAAGAGCCCAGAATAAGCGTTTTTATGTGGATAGCTTTGGATACAGGCTTATTACTGTTTTCTCTGTGTCTTATCCCAATAACCTATTACTGCTCTCTCTGGCATCTTCTTCCTTCAGGAAAAGTCACTGATAATCATTGGTTAAATTCCCAAAGGGCATTCTGCTTTAAAAGCATAATAGCATCTGTAATTGTGTTTTGAAGAATTGGCTGTTTGTTGAATTTTTGAGTATTTTTCTTTTAGAAAGTTGAGCTTTGTTTTTCATAATGCCTTAACTTTAGTATGAAATTTATATATCATTTATTATAGTAGTCTATTAACTCTTTTTATTTGGCCAAAATACTTTATTACATCTCCTTCCTCAAATAGCATACTACTAAATAACTATATTTTGATGGTAAATAATACAGGTTTCATGATCTAAACTAAAACTCTTAAGGCCGGGGATTTAGCTCAGTGGTTTGGCCGCCTGCTGTGCAAGCACAAGGACCCGAGTTCAATCCTCGGTACCAAAAAACAAAACAAAACAAATAAAACTAAAACTCTTTATTATTTGTGACAAATGACTATTTTATAGTAGTCAGTTAACTCTGTATGGTGTGTGTCTTTGAAACATACACTCAATATTGATTGAAAAAACAAATTACAGTAGTGAGTTCATGTTTTATTAATAAATTGAACAAATATTACAAATCATTTTGTGAAATCTTTTCACCTGACATTTTTGTCAGTCCTTCTCTTTCATCTTTCATTTGAAAAACAGTAAAAATCTCTTTAGAATGTTTTTTTCCTGTTTTGGATTGTTTTTTACTTGCCGGGATTAATTTTATTTCCAAGAGTAGCCTAATTATTTTCAGATGCAAGATGTTCGATTCTGTAGTAATCAGCCAGATTGGAGAACTGGGAATGGGTTGACTGTAACATCCTGACTGTGCTATGAAAACATGTATTTTTTTTTCTAATTATTGCCCCTTGTCCTGGAGTCAGATGGCATGCTACCTACATATTTAAGTAAGTGATCCATGAGACCAACCTGAGTTTGGTGGATAAACTTCCAAGAAAACAATCTCCTACTACATAAGACTGACTGTGGAGATATGGGTACTGTCATTGTGCTTCTCCTCCCAAAGCAGGCTACCACCCTAAAACACAGAACTGTTGTTTGGGTGAAACAAGCAAGTGATAATAGGAATGACTCCTGGTTTAGCAAATGGCAGTATAATTATAACTGACACATTCTTGCCTAACCAGCCTAATTTTTAAAAAGTTATTTATTATATTCCTATTTTTTCTATCACTACATCCACAATTATTCTGTCCTGTGCTTCACAAGGAAATAAATAGATTTCAATAATTGCAATGGTGATTTTGAGTT
Organism: Heterocephalus glaber; assembly: GCF_000247695.1. Next base: position 2,859,734 of record NW_004624902.1, read on the forward strand.
TAAAATGGCATCTGGCTAAGCAGCACTTAAGGTCCGTCTTCTGATTCTTACTAAACGCTAATAAAGAAACAAAGTATTATGAGCTCACAAAAAATTTAAGACAGTGAAACATGATTGCTGAAATTCAAATGAATAAAATTCTAGTAAATTTAAGGACAAAAATATAGTCTGCAATCTGAAAGTCCCAGAACCAGCAGGAAGTTCCTTTTTCTCCAAGGTTACTGATATGATGGTAGAAGGTTTGTATCAACCAAATGACTCTAGAGTCGCCGGGCTACTCTTAAAAAATAAATGAACTGATTTTGTAAAACATGTAAACGTTTACTATGATGATTCAAATAATATAATACAAAGAAGAAATGCTGAATAAACCTAATTCCAACTACAGATGTAAACACCAACATTTTAATGAAACACCCTTCCAGATATCTTCTATGCAATTATATGCATATATGATAATAGGAAAATTCACTTAAATAACATGTTATACATCATATTTTTCATGTTATAACCTTTTTCCACTCAATACTATTTGTAGAGTGTGTATTTCAATATCAACAAACAATATTCATGTCACCATTTTAATTAATAAATAGGTTTAGGTAAACTCTGTGTCATTCATTGACACCTCATTGTCTTTTTTTATTTGGTTGGTTTTTGAGACAGGGTCTCACTATGTAATTTAAGCTGGCCTTGGATTCACTATGTAGCTTAGGATGGCCTTAAATGCATTGGGGGTCTTCCTGCCTCAGCCTTCTGAGTGCTGACATTACAGGCATATGCTACCAGGCCCAGCTCCCATTGTCTTCTTTTTTTTTTTTTGTCTGTTTGTTTTTGGTACCTGGGATCGAACTTGGGTCCTTGTGCTTGCACAGCAGGCGGTGAAACCACTGAGCTAAATCCCCTGGCCTCCCGTTGTGTTTTGTTCCCTATTCACTTTCATTTTCCTCCTGAGCCCAAGATGCTTTTATTTACTTTTATTCTCTCTCTCTTTCTCTTCCTCTCCCTCTTCCCCCGCCCCCCCCCAACATACAAATTTTTCTTTCAATTTAATGGTGTTCTCTGGGATAAGCTAGTCTGACAATGTCTAACTTTGATTTAATTCCTCACCTGTTCCACATGAGGGATACTGATGGTACTGAATTCTGATGTTAATTAATGCCCAGACTCCATAAAAAGGAAATTTCGTCTAGAAGAGCTTTACTTTAACAAGCATTAGAGAATATTTTTAATTGTTAAAAAGCCATTAAAGTTTTCAGATAGGGAAGCTAATTCAGTTAACATAGTGGTGGTTATACTGGGTTGAAAATAACTTTCAGCAAAATATTTTAATATATTTCTACTGGATTAGTACTAAAAAATGTATAAATGAACAAGTATAGCATTAACCCTAAAATTTCACTTAACTTTCTGAATAAAGAAGAAATGATTTCATCATTTTTTTCTTTTATTTGGTCAATCAAATTGAGGAGTGAAAAAAACAGAGACCAGCCAAGTAGTGCCTACAAGGAAAGTGTTGAAGATTGCAGTGAGCTCCAAAACATATGTATATTGAGAATCATTGTTTCTAAGTTCTAGTGATAACTAAGTAAGAATTTGCCTTCCTTGTTGATAGATTTTCTGATATTCAATAAGCTGGAAATTGAGAATTTTTGTGTATGGTTTTGAGTTGTAAATGTAGGCAAATAATGAAGAAAATCACATCAAAGTATGCATGTGGAGGGGAATGATTGTCTGTGAAAACTTTATTACCAAATGCCTTAAATTTCTGACTTCAGATTTAATCTGTTTCTTCAGAGAGTGAGCTGTTTCTGTGTAGTTTTTAAGTTCCACTTCTACAACTCTATTTATTCTTCAAGGAGGACTGAGTGAATGCCTTAGATGTTATGGGGGCAGGAATATTAAATTATGTTTTGTACTTCTCACACAAGACAAATCTTGCAACATTTACTTGCCTGTCTGATTTATTTCACTTAACATTATGGTCTGAACTTTCATCTATTTTCCCTGAAATTATTCAAATTAATTACTGAGGAGTACTGCTTTTAGTATACATACCACACCTTTTTTATCCACTCTTTCCTTGATGGGCATACAGGCTGCTTGCAAGATTTAGCTATTATGAATTCTGTTGCTATAAACATGGATATAAATATATCACTATAAAATAACTTCTTGTATTTTTCAGGGAGATACACAGAAGTATACCTGGGTCAAAAGGAATTTCTATTTTAACTTTTGAAGAATCTCTATACTGATTTCCATAGTTATTGTACAAATTTACATTCTTACCAGCAATGTAAAAGAGTTCATTTTCTCCATAATCTCATCAGAATTTGTTTTTTTGTGTGTGTGTTCTGGATGATGGTCATTATTTCTGGAGTAAGATGGAATCTCAGTGTGCTATTCGCATTTTTTTTTGCTTAAATTCTTTTATTGGTACATTTTAGGTATACAATACATTTACATTTATCATTGGGTGCTTGTACCTGTACATGATGTATCTTGGTTCTTATTTTTTCCCCATTACCTGTGTGCCCTTCCCTATTTACATAGACTTTGTTTCCATTTTTTTCTTTTCTCATAATTTTTCCTTTCCCTCCTTTCCTTTCCCCATCCCCTTCCACTTCCCCTACTGCTTTGGACCTTTTCTTCCTATTTCAAATTATCAGTTATTCATTTTAATCCTTATTTACACTTTCAGTTTCTCACACTAGAGAAACTATTCAGTATTTACACATGTGTGTCCTATTTATTTCACTTAAGAATATGGCCTCAATGTGCATCCATTTAGTTATAAATGTCTCTAGTTTCTCATTCTTTATGGCTGAGTAGTACTCCATTTTATTAAAAAAACCCCACATCTTCTATCCATTTTCTGATGTCCCCTTCGATCTCTTTCATAGTATTGCAGTTTTCATTGTAGAGGTATTTTACTTCTTTAGTTAATTTGTAATTATTTCATTATTTTAACAAGCTACTGTGAACGGGATTTTTTTTCCTTTATTTTTATTTTTAATGTTTTATTTTATTAGTACATGCTTACAGTAAATAATTATTATGGTCACTATAGGAAATTGATATATGTACATAACACATATTTCATTTTATTTGTCCCCTTCACTCCACCCCATTTTATTTTGCCAGTATCAGTTTTACTTATCTTATAACTCTATAAAGTTAATTATAATATACACAGATTAATATCAGAGTAATAGACCAAAGATCATATAAAACACATTAGATGATTTTATTAAGTCAATGTACACTCTTTTATATGTTGTCCACAAAGGCTTACCTTTTTCCTGTCTCTCTTTTTTCCTATTATCTGTCTTTTATTTTATATATTGATATCTCGGTTTTCAAATGGCTCCAAGCATGAACTTTCCACTACTCAAACAGCAAAGATTGAAAAAAATCTGCTCAGTGTTAATAACTGCTCTACAGTGTAACCAATTATCTGACTTGATAAAAATCTTAGAGGCCAAGAGTGAGTTACATGTTGCATCTTGGTGAGGACACAAATGGATGAGGCTTCAGTCTAATTGTCATTCTCCTCTAGATAACACATAGTGCTTATATTAGTTCGTTAAAACATTTGACATGCTTTTTAAAAAAGATACATATTTGCTGTTCATGCAGTTTACAATCATCTTGGGAGTGGTTACATTTACGTATCACAGCTTCTTTCTTTTTTTATCCCCTTCCCCTCCCCTCCCCCCTCCCACTGGTTCCCTTATCCTCTTTTCCATACTTGTTGGTATTTTTTGTCTTAGCTCTTGTTATGACATGCATTGTTTATATTATTTAGTGTTATTAGGTTCTTGTACATGACATACTTTATTCTTATTTCCCCTTTCCTTCCTCCTCACCCCTTGGCCTTGTTCCCTTAGATCACTTTCCTATTGCAAGAGATCCATCCCCTTGTTCCTTTCTATCTATCCTATATAATTTTCTTTGTTTATACTTTCTCTCACTCAAATGAGAAATTTCATATGGCATTTAAGCTTGTGTATCTGATTTATTTCATTGAACATTATATTTTCCAGGTGCATCCATTTTCCTACAAGTGTCTCAAATTTATCATTCTTTATAGCTGAATAGTGTTCCACTATATATAAATACCACATTTTGTTTATTCAATCATCTTTTGATGGGTATACAGGCTGCTTCCAGGATTTAGCTATTATGAATTAAGCAGCTCTAAATATTGGTGTGCAAATATCATTGAAGTATGATGACTTACACTCTTTGGGGAAGATATGTAGAAGGAGGAGAGTTGGGTCATATGGGATTTCTATTTTCAGTTCTTTTCTCCATACTGTTTTCCACAATGTTTGTACTAGTATACATTCCCAACGACAATGAAGGAGGGTTCCTTTTTAACCACAGCCATGTCACCATTTGTTATTGTTGGATTTCTTAGTGATCACCATTCTTTCTGGAGTAAGATGGAATCCTAGCATCGTTTTAATAATTTGCATTTCATTAATGGGCAGAGATAGTGAACATTTTTCATATATCTGTTGCCATTTGAATTTCTTTCTCAGTGAAGTGTTTGTTCATTTATTTTGCCCATTTATTGACTGGCCTTTAAGTTTAGATGGTTTAATTTTTTAGTTCTTTATATATTTTAGATATATAAAAGATATACTTTTAAAGATATACTTTAGATATACTTTTCCCAACACCACTTGTTGAATAGGCTATCTTTCCTTCAACATGTGCTTTTAGCACCTTTGTCAAAAGTCAGATAGTTGAATGTGTGTGGTGAGGTTCCTCTATCTTTGATTCTGTTCTATGATCCATCTATCTGTTTTTGTTCCAGTACCATGCAGTTTTTATCACTATTGCTTTGTAGTATACCATGAAGTCAGGTATGGCTGTGCAGCCTGCTTTGCTCTTACTGCCCCAAATTACTTTTGCTATTTTTGCTATTCTGAGTCTCTTCCAGTTCCATATAAATTTTAACATTGTTTTCTCTAGCTCTGTAAAGTATGCTGTTGGTATTCTGATTAGAACTGCACTGAATCAGTTTTGGAAGTATGGCCATTTTGACAATATTGGTTCTGCCTATCCAAGAGCAGGGGACATCTTTCCATTTTCTGATATCCTCTTCAATCTCCTTCTTCAGGTTTATTATTTTTTTGGTTTTTATTTGCATAAATATCATACCTATAGATCCAAAGAAAGTTAGTGATACCAGTATTAAAGCTAAGAGGAAAACTGTAAGAACCACGATAGAGTTAAAGAAAGAATTCATTGTGAAATTTATTAAAGTCCTGGAAAAATGAATTTATAAGTGTAACTTTTGGGCATCAAAATCAAATATTTAGTTTGCCATTATTTCTTATGGGAAAATATGCCTTGTGCTCAAACTTTTTGTTGTTCAAACATGAATTTGGAACAAATTGATTCTGACTATATAAATTATAGTTTTAAGGCAGCTGTGATGTAATTGTAGGTGTTTAGGTAAAAAGTTATGATATCATCTGTGAATATGAATAGCTTGACTTCTCACTTTACTATTCATCTCCCTTTTATTTATTTCTCTTGAATAAGTGCTCCACCTAAAATCATTAGTAGGATATTCAACACAAGTGGTGAGAATAGCCATCTTTGGCTTGCTCCTAATTTTAGAGGATACACTTTTATTTTTCTCCATTTGGTATAATGTTGACCATAGGTTTGTCATAAATGGCTTTCATGAGTTTGAGATAATTTTGCTCTAGATATTTTGAGTTTTTTCACAAATCAGGATTGGATGTTGGATTATTTGAAAGGCTTTTCAGCATCTATTGAGATTATCATGGGAATTTGTCCTTTCTCTTTGTGGGATTTGTTATGTGATTCACATGTGTTGTATCATGCTTGTATGCATGGAGTCATTCCAGCTTGATAAAGACGCATGATCTTTTTAATGATTTGTTGCCTTTCTTGTTGAGAACGTTTGAATCTATGTTCACTAAGATACTAGCCTGTAGTATTCTCTTTTATTAAGTCCTGCTCTGGTTTTGGTGAAAGTGCAACGCTAGCTTCTAGGAATGAGTTTGGCAGCATTCCTCCCCTTTCAATTTATTAGAACAGTTTGAGAAATATTGCTAGTAGATCTTTCCTGATATGCTTGTAGATTTCAGTATAGAATCCACTGGGTCCTAGGTTTTTATAAGTTGGTGAGTTTTCTTTTTTTTTTTCTCTTCTTTTCTTTTATTAGTACAAATTAGGTATACAATATAATGACATTCATTATTGGAAATTTGCACCTTTACATAATCTCTCTTGGTTCTTATTTTTTCCCCATTCCCCTGCCCTTCCATCAACACCTCCATCCCTCCCTATTTACAAAGACTTTGTTTCCATTTTTTCATTTTCTTATATTAATTACATTCCCTTCGTTCCTTTTCCCTACTGCTCCCACATCCCCTTCTCCTTTGCCCCTTTTCTTCCTCACATTACCTATTATACCATTTAGTCCTCACTTACACTTTCAGTTTCTCACACTAGAGAAATGATTTGGTGTTTACACATGAGTCCTGTTTATTTCAGTTAAGAGTATTGCCTCAATGTGGATCCATTTAGCTATAAATGTCTCTAATTTCTCATTTTTTATGGCTGAGTAGTACTCCATTTTCTTAAAAAAAAACAAAACACACATTTTCTTTATCCAGTCTCCAGTTGATGGGCATTTGGGATGTTTCCAAGTTTTAGCTATTACAAATTGTGCTGCTATGAATATGGGTGCACATATATCACTGTGGTATAATTCTTTTAATTCTTTGGGGAAGATACCCAGCAGGGGAATAGCTGGGTGAAATGGGATTTCTAGTCCTAGTTCTTTGAGGTATCTCCATACTGATTTCCACAGTGGTTGCACCAGTCTGCATTCCCACCAGCAGTAGGGCAGTGCTCCTCTTTCCCCACAGCCCCACCAGCATTTGTTATTGGTTGATTTCAGCATAACAGCCATTCTTTCTGGAGTAAGGTGAAATCTCAGCATTGTTTTCATTTGCATCTCTCAAATGACCAGTGATGATGAACACTTTTTCATTTTTATTTGCTATTTCTACTTCTTTGTCTGAGAAATGTCTGTTCATTTCAGATGCCCATTTTTGGATTGGGTCTTTAAATTTGGGAG
>NW_004624902.1:2870623-2912193 GCF_000247695.1 Heterocephalus glaber
TGCAATCTTATCTTCTATATCTGAAATTCTGTCCTCACATTGGCTCATTCTGCTGTGTAGACTTTCAGTGGAGTTTTTCATCTCCTCGAAATCTGTTTACTTCTGTTTTATGGATTCCATTTGTTTCCTATGTTGGGATTCCATCATGTTCCTGAGCTCCTCTCTAAATTTATTAATCATGTTTTGCACTATGAGCACAATCTCTGCTGTTATCTGAGAAATTATTTCTGATTTCATTTTTTCCAAATCCTCTTTTGTTGCAAGTTCAGGGAGTCCATATGGTTGAGTATCAGTGTGTTCCATCTCATTTCCCTTTGGGGTTGCTGTAGATGATTTGGAAGTCTAGTTTTGAGACTTGTTTATGTGTCTTCTCATTTTGACGGGGGAGGGGGCATGCTGTTCGCTCCCACGTGACTCACCTCCTCTGAGCTGGGAGCAGTGGAACAGCAGCCTGGAAGCCCCTTCCTCTGTGCTGGGATTGCTGGAACAGTGGCCCAGAAGACCCTACCTCTTCTCTGGGAGTGATGTCTTGGCAGGCCAGGAACCCCTTCCTCTGGGCTGGGAACAGTGCAACAGCAGCCTGGAAGCCACTACCTCTGGGCTGGGAGTGGTGGAATGGTGGCCAGGAAGCCCCTCCTTCTGGGCTGGGAGTGGTGGAACAGTGCCCTGGGAGCCCCTTCCTCTGGGATGGGAGCCATGGAACAGTGGGCCAGAAGCCCCTACCTCTGGTCTGGGAGTGGTGGAATGGGTGAGTTTTTTATTACTATAATTATCTCATTGCTTGTTATTGGTATATTCAGGATTTTTATACCTTCTTGGTTCAATTTTGGTAATTCATACATGTCTAGGAATTTCTTCATTTCTTCTAAGTTCTCCAAATTATTGGAATATAGATTTTCAAAATATTTTCTCCTAGTTCTTTGCATTTTGTCACTGTCTGTTGTTATTTCACCTTCTTCATCCCTAATTGCACTGATTTTTTTTTCTTTGATAAATTTGGCAAAAGTTCATCAATATTATACTGTATGCCTTTTCAAAGAAATAACTTTTTTATTGATGCTTTGTATTGTTTTCTCTAATATTTTATAATTGGTACTCTGATCTTTTGTTTTTGTTTTTGTTTTTGTTTTTCATCCAGTGTCTCACTATGTAGTTCAGGCTGATGTTAAACTGACTATGTCATCCAAGCTGGCCTCAAACTTATGGCGATCCTCCTGCTTCATCCTCCCAAGTGCTGGGATTACAGACATGCACTCCCATACTTGCCTTCAACTCTGATTTTTTCAATTTGTTTACTTCTACTACTTTCTGATATGGATTGTGGTTATTTTGGGATTCTTGATGTGCTTCTTAGGCTGTTTCTTTGTGATCACTGTATGATTTGAATATGTTGTGCATAGTTAGCTATGAAATTCTCTCTTAAGACTGCATTTATTTGGTCCCATTTGTTTTAGTATGGTATTCCATTGCCATTTGATTCTACAAAAATTTTAGTTTATTCTTGATCCATTTATTTTTCAATATTATATTTTTATCTCTATCTGTTTGTATAGTTTACATGGTATCTGTTAGTGTTGACTTGTCATTTTATTCCACTTTCCTTTGATAATATGCATGAGATTATTTCAATTCTTTTGCATTTATTGAAGCATGTGTTATGACCTAAATATGGTCTATTTTTTGAAAGTTTTATATGCTACTGAGAAAAATATGTATTGTATTATTGGATAAAACACTTTGTAGATATTTGTAACTGCTTTTTGCAATGTTAATGATTGACTCTGATATTTATTATTTGATTTTTTATGATTGTCTTGTTTGTGAGAGTGAGATATTGATGTTTCCCACCAGAATTGCATTGGTTTCTATTTTTTCTTTTATGTTTGGCAGTTTTTGTCTGATGACTTTGGGCACACCAATATCTGATGCATATATATTTGCAATTGTTATCTCTTCCTGTTGAAGTCTTCATTTTACCTGTATGTAGCTACCATATTTGTTTATTCTGATCAATTTTGCCTTAAAGTCTGCTGCTTCTGAAAGTAAGATATCTAGTCCTGCTATCTGGCTCTGATTCCATATAGTGTCATTTTTTACCTTCTCACTTTTGGTTATGTCTGCTTCTGGCAAGCAATATACAGTTGGATAATTTGTGATGAATTCTGCCAGTCTGTGTCTTTTCATTGGGGAGTTAAAGCCATTTACATTGAAACTTGTTATTGTAAGTTATTTACTGAGTCCCATCATTGCATTATTTTCCTGTGTTGATTGATTTATATTTATTTTTGTTTAACTATTTTCTCAAGTAGTTGTATACTTTCCTCTGGGATCTTTGGTGCTGGTGGCCTTCTTCTCTCTCTCAGATTCCCATATGATTTTCTGCAATGCTGGTGTATTCATCATATATTTCTTTAGGGTTTTTTTTTTTGGTCATGGAAAGTCTTTACTTCTCCATCAAATTTAAAGAATAATTTTGCTGGACAGAGGAATCTGAGTGAACAATTTTTAGCACTTTAAAAACAGTGTCACATTCTCCTGACCTTTAAATTATGTTCTGAGGAATTTATTGTAATTCCAGTACACTTGCCTTTTTAGTTTACTTACTGTTTTTGTCAAAACCCTGTTATTATTTCATCTTTTTGCTACATTTTTTGAATTTTTATTATGATTTATCATGGAGATTTCCTTTTCCATTTGGGGCTATTTGAGGTTATGTATAACTCTTATAGTTGAAGATTGAATCCTATCACTAGATTTGGAAAAAGATTCTGCTCTGAGTTCCACAAATATACTTGATTAACCTTTTTGCTTATCTTTACATTTTTCCTTTATTCCTGTAATTATGAGGGTTTTTTAGTCATTTAGCAGCTGTTGAATCTAGCATCTATGCTGTCTTCTTGTTTTTGTATGTCATTGAGTACATAATCTATTACATAACAGTTTTTCTCAAGTTCTGGCACTCTGCCCAAATCTGCTCCCAATGCTTTCATTGAATTTTTCATATCCTAAATTTCTGCTTTGTTTATTTTCATAATTTCAAATTTTAAAAAATAGTCATTCATATATTGTTATTTTATTTAAATCAATCACTTTGTTGACTTTTTTCTTTAAGCTTCGTGAAAATTTTATCAATTGAATCATTTATCTGTTTATTTAATTCCTTTTTAAATGGACTAAACATCCTATGATTTTATTTGTGTTTCTTCTTTTATCCCTAAGAACATTTCCAACACTTGGTTTTGAGTAATTTGCCTGTAACTTTCTCTGCTTCAGTGCCCATGAGATTAGGTTTTGGAAGGTAAGAGGTATTTGGAGACTTCTTGTTCCCTTGCTTTCTTGTGTTTCTATTTTTTTTGTGATGCAAACTGGAGATCATTTAGGGTAGAAAATCTGCCATTATTGTCGAAATTTCTTTTCTTAGTTTCTATCCCACTGTATTTTATCCTTGTGTTTAACAGTATTTTGATTTTTATCTCCCTCTGAAACAGAGTCGAATTAGTATTTTAGGGCCTTCTTTGTGTCCTCCTGAAAGCTTGGTCCCCAGCACCACATAAAGAGGAGAAAAATGAATTATAGTAATATTAGTGACGCAAAGATAGCCCAGATAGAGACATACAGTAAAAATCATTAAAAATCAACAACTATGCTACCATTATGGATAGAAAAGTAGGGCTGGGGATTTAGCTCAGTGGTTCCACTGCCTACCACACAACCACAAGGTCCCGAGTTCAATCCCTGGTACCAAAAAAAAAAAAAAAAAAAGATTTTTGGGCAGGGGATTTAGCTCAGTGGTTCTGCTGCCTGCCTTGCAAGCACAAGGTCCTGAGTTCGATCCCTGGTACCAAAAAAAAAAAAAAAAAAAAAAAAAAAAAAAATGAAAGAATAGAAAAGTAATCAGCAATAGTAATAGAATCAAAGAGAAAATGGTTCTTCACATATCTAAAAAATCAATAGAAGCTAAAACTATATCACCATTAATAATAGAAATGATTTTGGCAATAGTAATATAGACACAATTACAAATAAAAAATTGACATATATTAAATATCTACAAAAAAACCTGTAACACAACTAACAATAGAAATCAGAAAAAATAGCCTACAGTAAACTAAACAGCTAAAAATACTAAAGATTAATAGTAAAAATAATATGACAGTAGAGGATGAGGAAAGTGAAAAAAATAAATAGAAATTGAAAAGAAAAAATGGAAGATTAGAAGGAGGATGAGAGGAGTTTAGGAAAAATTCAATTAAAAATAAAAACAATTCAGTAAAGTAGCAGAAAAAACAGGAAAGGAACAGAAAATAGGAAGAAAAAGAAGAAAGCAATGAGCAAAAGAAAGGAAAAAAGACACAAAAAATTTTTAAAAACTCGATGAAAGAGAAATGAATCCTGAAATTCCTTTACATTGAGATATTTAGGTGAGCTGTTTCTTTATGGACCTGTGGTATTGTAATGTGGGAGGGATAATGAATTGAAACAAGGACCTACTGTTTTTCCACGCCCACTTTTTGCTGTGGGAATGCTGAATCTTGCCCTTCCTTTCCCCTGGACAGTACTATTCAATGGTGAGTTTTCTGCCTCAATGTTCTATTCACTTCAGTTGCTATTAGTGTTCTACCCTTCTGTACACTCCAAGCCACTGGTCTCCCTGAGTAGCTTTGAGGCCTGTGGGCTTGCTAAGACCCTACTTTCTTCAGAGGCCCCTCTGTCCATTCACTCCAGGATGTGGCAAATGTCCAAATTTGCTGATCATGTTGACAGTTGGGAAAAGCAAAGAGACCACTGATTTCTGTTGTGTTAGTAGTCAGCTAGAGTGGGGGGCAAGCTATCTGCTAGAGTTAACGCCAGCACTTTCAGATGTAACCTACTCAAAAAAACCCATGTGAACAGCCTAGCTGCTCATCACAGAAGATGGGACTATTGTGTCCTCCATAACATCAACTCACCAGTGTTTAAACTTTTCTCAGGGACTGTTAATACACTTTCACCTCTCTATGACTGTCTCTTGTGACCTTTCCCACACCATTACTGTGGTAGGGTAATCTCTGAAACCTTGAAGTGTGGTTGTTTTAAGATATCTCATTCCTCAAGCTCAGTCTGAAATAATAAACCCTTTTTCAAAGTAGCTCCTAATTATATCATTCCCAAATATGTTAGTGCTGCAGTGAAATTCTTCTCCAAAACTGTTTTTCCATACAGAACAAATTACTTTGAGGATACAACCCCACATTATATTTGCAGTGTAAACTAACAGTGGGGTTTTCATGGGCTAGTACTGCTTGTCTGCTTTCACTGTGGCTATAGAACATCTCCAAGCTTAGCTTACAAATATATGCCCTCCTCTCTAGGAGCCAGGTTTAATGTTCCAGATGGCTTTGTTCTTTTCCATGCAATACCTCAGTTTTTCCAGTTTCTCTTGTGATTTCTAGATTTCCTGTTGACTCCTTCATTTACAGAGCTGTGATACCCTTTCTCTTTGCTAAGTTATTTTTTTCTAGATGTCTCAATTCCAGGTTGCAGAAAGTCTTTGATTTGCTTCAGAGTTTTACTCTGTCTTTCTTCCCCTTTTCACTAACGCTGTCTTATTTATCTATAAAACAACCATGGGCATTTCATTGTTGTAATCCCATTTATAGATAAAAATGAAAATTTGAGACTTTAAATAATTTATCAAAATAAAGTAAAGAATTTATAAAATGTAAAAAACAAATTGTAGAAAAGTCACTAAAAATCACAAGATAGAAATAACTAAGGAAACACATTGATGAATCTATACACTTTCATTTTTGTTTTTGTTTTTGTTTGGTACCAGGGATTGAACTCAGGACCTTGCACTTGCAAGGCAGGTGGCAGAACCACTGAGCTAAATCCCAAGCCCTACACTTTCATTTTTAACACACGCACCCACACAAATAATTACTGTACTCCAGATATAATTGTATTATTTTTTCATAATATTATATCAAAAGCATATTCCTATTTTATTAGCTATTCTTTTAAATACTGTCTTAATGACTAGATAAAGCACTTTCATATAACTGCAACACTGTATACTTAATTGGATGTTTATCTATGTAGTTTTTTGTTATTATAAAATGTGCCTAAATGAAAATCTTTGTATATAAATATTTGTTTAGGTTTCTAATAATTTTATAAGCTATATTTTCAAAAAGGAAATTATATAGAGAAATGATCCAAAGGTTTGTAAATCTTTCACAACTATTTCCTCAATTTTCAGAAATGTCTTACCAACTCATCATATCATTAGCCTATGAATATTTTTTTGTCTCCTTATCAGCCTTAACTATCATAAAATATTTATAAATATGATTAGATGGCACACTTGATATTTTCTTTCATATTTTAATAGTTATTTGTTTTTATTCTTCTATAGATAGGCATTCTGATTTTATTTACTTCCTGTGTTTCTTACAATGTGAAATTAATCCATCTTTCTCTGTATTTTTATTGTAATTGCTTTTATGCACAGAAAATGCTTTTGTATTCTGATATCCAGTAAAGGTTTGCTTATACAATCATATTCTATATTCATAGTTTTCATATTTACAGATTAAATCAACTGCAGACCAAAGTATCTGAAAAATTTGTATGGGTACTGAATATTTACAGTCATTTTCCTTATTATTAGTGTCTAAACAATAATGTATTTCATACTATTTGCATTGCACTAGGCATTATAAGTTACCTAGTGATGATTAAAAATACATGATGATATACATAGATTATATGCCAAAATTACACCATTTAATGAAGAGAGCATCTGCAGATTTTTGTTTCTATAGGAGATTATAGAACCCATTCACCATGGATAACAAGCAATGACTTTGATTTATTGCAATATCTTATGTATTAGTTGATATTTCTGTTAAGAAAAAGACTATGCTTTCCCATGTATACTAACTTGCACCAACAAGAGAAGGAAAAGATAGCGGTTCCTATGCTTGTGTTATGTGGAATATGCTCTTCTATGTAGCAGTCTATTGTATAACTTCAAAATTATTGACTTCTTATGCTAAAGGCAGCTGGAGTGGTAAGAATAACTGTTATAGGAGGATGTTGTAGTAGAAATAAGTTTTGGGCAGAATGTTGACTTACATAAGAACATAATCTGGTCAAGTAGGATATTTCATGCATGAAGATAATGTTTGTATTTGGAAAAGACTGTACACTCTCTCTCTCTCGCTCTTATATATATATATATACACATACACACACATATATATATATATGTGTGTATATATATATATTTTTTCTTTAGATCTAGAATGTTTCCCTAAATTCTCATGCATTCAGAGGTAGATCTTTTAGAAGGGATTAGACCATGAGGTCCTGTAGTCTTCAGTATAGAAGTCCACTGGTGAATTCTGGGCCAATTTGTTGTTTGGAGTTGGGTCCTGGCTACTTAAGACATGACCTTGATGGCTATACAGTTTCTGCTTCCCTGGCTCCTTTCTTCTTTCTTTGTTTTCTAGTCACATGACATGTGCAGCTTTTTGTCCACCATGTCCCTCTGTCATACCATTTTTGCCTTGCAGCCAAACCACCTCAGACTAAAACTATGCATCAAAAGAGACCACTCCTCATTTAAATTCTAGGTGTTGGGTATTTTGTCCCAGTGATGGGAAAGTGACTAAGATACATATTGGTACTGAGAGAGAAGTCATCACCATATGTGACCATGTGGTTCAGAGTCCTTTGGTTGTGGTTTGCTGGAGGATTTTGGAAACATCTGGAGTTGTGGTCTGGAAAACCCCTTAAATGCTGTAAGGCAAGATTGGTGGGAGATTCTGGTTGGAGTTTAGGAGACTAAAATGATTATAAAAGTACAGATTGTAAAAGCCTGTCTCAGGAGGTTTTAGCTGTGAACCAGAACTTCATTGGCAGCTGGACTGAAGCTCATGTATATTACATTCTATCAGAAAATATGCCTTTATTTTGCCCATGACTTCAGATTTTGCAAAAGAGGTTAAGAGTTGTGGACTAATTTTTCTGGAGGAAGAAATTTTAATGCAGTCCAACATTCAGGCTAATTTTAGCCAGATTTCCTGTGAAAATGAAGAGCAAAAATTCATATGAAATATTTTCGGGTTCACCAGAAAGAGCCTGAAAATTTGGAACAAAGAAATCATGGTTGGGCCAGGGATTTAGCTCCGTGGTTTTGCCACCTGCTTCACAAGCACAAGGACCCAAGTTCAATCCCTGGTACCAAAAAAAAGAAAAAAAAAAAAAGAAAGAAAGAAAGAAATCATGGTTGCTTAAAGGACTAGTAATAAAAAGAAGCCGATTATTTTTCATTGGGACACTAGAAAAAATGGTTGAAGGCATCTCAAGAATCAGCATGACTTCACTCTTCTCAGGTTCAAAAGTGCAATACCATAAAGCTTTCACTTGAAAAGAGAGGTCCTGATCCCCCAGCTTCAGCAGGGTTTCTAGAGAAATTTATTCTCTGGGATTTGTTTAACAATGCTCAACTATCCACTCACTCAGAGGTCTCTGAAGCTGTAATCCATGGGGCCCTGGCTACAGCTTGAGATGGCAAAAGATATTGGTGTCATCCACATGGTGTTTGTTTTATAGGCATGCAGATTATAAGGGTTGTAGGGTTAGGGAGGTTTCCATCCAGATTTCAGAAAAGGACTTAGAGTGCAGTGTGTGAATCTGTGAGGATAAAAACAAAAGTTTAGTGGAGGCCCCAGAGTGTTGGAAATATGAGAAATATATAACATGTATTGTACAGACATTGTATAAAGCCCTTCCAAAACAGGCCATCAGGGCTGTAACCAGCAATGCAGTAGAGTAAGGCCTCTCAAGCCCTTTGGAACACACATCTCATAATTTGACCATGGTACTTGACACAGCACTACAGTATTTAATATTTGCTTTGCTGAGTTTCATTCTTGCTTTGATACCACTATTTTTCATTTCCTTATTTCTCCTTTTTGAAAAGGGGATATTTACCTTGTGCATTGAATGATAAAAGTTTAACTTTCTTTTTAAATTTTAAAGCTAAGATCACATCTAAGATTTTGCTTTGAGTTCCAGATGAGACTTAAAACTTGAACCTTTTAGCAATACTGAGAGTGTTAAGGATTTGACAACATTTATATACAGAATAAATGCATTTTGCATAAAAAGATGGGCATGAGTCTTTTGGAGGACTGTGTTGGAATGTTATGGTTTAGATCCATAATATCCCCCAAAAGTCTTATGTGTTTAAACGTAGGGATTTGGGACTGTGATTAGATAATGGGGGTTCCTATACTTTATCAGTGAGTTAGTCCATTGGTGAGTTCATAGCTGACTTATTTACAGATGGGCCAGTAGTGACATAACCTGGAAGGATATATCTCTCTGACTTGTTCATTCCTTTTCTCTCTGTCTTTCCTGTCTGCTATAATGTGAGCAAGTTTTAGTACACCATGCACCCCTGCCATGCCACAGGTTCCTTTAATTTTCCCAATTATGGACCAAAATTGTGAGCCAAAATAAATCTCACACGCTTTAAGTTGTGGGTGTTGGGAGCTTTGTTGCAATGACATGAAAACGACTAAAACATTGATCTTTAAAGGAATGATCAGCTACATGTGTTTTTGTAGTTAGCATTTATTGGAAGTGAAGAGATATTCTTGAAATAGGAAATAGTTTTGGAAAATGAGAAGAGATGAAATATTGATGGATAATTTTGAGAAAAGAAAGTGAAATGACTAATTTATGTGACAAGTACCATACAAAAACCACTCATACTGGAATCGGTCAGGTAAATAATTGATTAAAATCATGAATCACAGTAATAACCACTGTATGACCAAGGGAAAGTCTTTCTACTCACTTGGTTGTTCTTCAAAGTTTCCATCAAAATCCTAATTATAATATTTATAGAGTAGATGTAAGGCTTTTATTAAATATATACATATATATATAGATATATATGAAGTGCCTCACACCATATGTAGTACACATAGGCACTAATTTAAAAAGTTTCATTATTGCTTGTAAAAGCTATATTAGAGGTAGGTACAGGAAAGAACAGAAGTAGAGTTTTGGGCTGGCCAAATAATTTTATCCAAGACCTCTGGTCTTAAATACATAAGAATTGACTTTCATTAGTCTTCAGGACTATTGTGTGAAAACAAATAAGAGGTCTAATCTCTTAGAAAGTAGGGGCTTTTGTCCTTGAAGAGACGATGTCCCCAGATTACTAGCAATTTTAAAGAAAAAATCAAAGGCATGTAGGGTGTGTGGCTAGCCCATTGGTAAAGCATGAATGGGTTACCATTGTGGGATGAGAAGAAAAGTTCCTCAGGGGCTTCCCACTGCTAAAGCTTTTTGTGAGATGTTGATCTATGCCTCTTGGGTTTGATTTTGAAACAAATTATTGTGTCAGCACATGTAATATTCTTGGGTGATCTTGCTATCTTCTTTCTCTTTTGTGTGTGGTTGTGGATTTTCACTTGTAACTCCATCTGCTTAGGAGAGGGGGCTCTCTATAAAGTAACCTTTTATAAACTTCATTGCAGCAAGGATATATAGAGAAATAGGACTTATTCTATTAGGTGCTTTGTTATGGTTTGCACCTAGATGTCCCCCCAAAGCCTCATGTAGTCATAAGTAGCTTTTTCACAGGTAGCTGAATCTAGAGTGTGTGATGCTAGGATTAAGGGTGTGTGATTTCTAAACCAATACACTGATTGAATTGGAAGTGCCCTCATTCCCCTAGCCTAGATAAGATAAAAGGGCTAGAAAGCCACTGTTAAGGTTCCCTTGTTGCTTTTGTTACAATATGGGCACCATGAACAGTTTCTCCTCTGTGATGCCCCTCTGCCATGTGCCACTCTGCCTTGGAGCCAGGTTATTAAGGACTAAAACCTCTACATGTGAACTAAATTGACCCTTTCTCCTGTAACTTTGGGTGTCAGATATTTTGTCCCAGCTAGGAGAAAAAAGTAACTAACACAGAATTTGGTACCAGAGAAATGGTATCATTGCTGTGGCATTACCTGGTCATGTGTCTCAAAAAGCCTTTGGAACTGGCTTATGGGAAAGGGAAGAGTTTGGACAGTTTCAGAGATGCTGGCTGAAAAAGTAGAGTTGGAACACCTTATGCTGTGCTGTATGGGAGATTCTGTTCAGAGCTGAGAAGACCAGAAAGCTGGTAAAGACCAGGCTCAGGACTTTTCTGCTGGGAAGGACTGCATTGGCTACTGGACTCCAGATGATGTGTGTTATGCCTTGGCAGAGAGTTTGTCTGCATTTTGCTCATGTGCAGAGACTTTACCTGAGAATGCAATTAAGGGCAGGAGACTAATTATTTTAGCAGAAGAAATTTCAAGGCAATCTAAGGTTGAGGTGTGGCATGGCTGCTGTGGGGGGGATTTTAGCCATATATATGTTGACAATCAAGACAAAAAAGCCCAGCAGAATTATTTCAAATGTTGTGAGTTTGGCGAAATGGACACTCCAGTAAAGTTGCAGCCTGCAAAAAATAGAGCAGAGATCTTGATTGCTCAGAAGGAACAGAAGAGAAAAAGATGGCTTGAAGGCATCACAAGAAGCAGCAATACTACTCTATTTACAGCCTCAAAATTGCAAAACTGAATGACTTTGCTATGAGAAGAAAGCCCCAGAGCACCATGTTCCAGATTGGTGTCAGCTTAGGGAAGTTGTTACTCTGGATTTGGTTCCTAGGCACTAGGCCCCTAAGGCCAAGAGAGAAGGAAGCCTGGCTACTGCTCTAGCTGGCAGCAGACCTCAGAGTTATCCATATGGTGCTGGTTTTAAGTGCAGGCAAAATGCAAAAGGTGTGGAATCAGGAAGACTTCCACCCAGATTTCAAAAGGCCTATGACTCCAGGCAGTGTGCCCCTGAGAGGGCAGTGTGTGAAGGTGTGATTGTGAAGTTGAAGGTGCAGTTGTGGGACTGCATAACTCTGTAATCATAAAACTCCCCTAGCCCCAACTGTGATTGAATGTGAGTAAATAGATAAAGATGCTTGTTAGTTCCAGGACACTAGATAAGATCTGTATCAGCGTAAGGTCCCAAAGTAAATTACTCAACTCTTTGTTCGAAACTGATGTTCCAGACACCACTATCTATAGAACAATCTACAAACATCTGCTGACCGTCAGTACCCACTAACCTTTGTTCCTCTTCTGTACATTTTGTCTGTTAACTTCCCCTGCAACCCCCTATAAAAAGAGCCTCGGACTCTGGACTACGCCTCTCTAAGCTACTTTGCTTTGGGAGTGCCGTCTGGCCAGACTAAGGTCTGTTTCACTTTCCAACTTGTCCGGTGTGTTCCTTCCCAGGTGTTCTTCGCTGCAGTCAGCTCCTTGGAGCATTTGGTAAGGCCCTCGGTCTTACACAGTGGAGACCCCAGAAGTTTGAAGAAGCCAGGAACATGGCTCCTCTGAGGAAAACTGCAAGGAGGGAGCAGAGCCAGCCCCAGAGAGAAGCCACAGGGCCTAAAACCACCAGAAGTACTGTAGGGGCAGAGTCACTCAAGACCTTTGGAGTTTACAACTTGCCACAGATCTCCTGGGATGCTGGAAGTGGAGCCATGGGATTTAATGTTTGCCCTGATGGATTTTAGACTTGCTTTGGTCTCATTCCTTTGTATCCCCCTGTTTGTACCTTTTGAAATGGAAATGTCTATTTTGTGCCATTGAATGTTGGAAGTGTTTGACTTTCTTTTCATTTGTACAGGGGCTAGCAGCTAAGAACCTGCCTTAAATCTCAGAGACTTTGGACTTGGACTTTTCAGTAATGCTGAAACTGTTAGGACTTTGGCAATTCTTTGAGGTGGATTAAATGCCTTTTGCATAAAGGAATGTGCATGAGTCTTCTGGGGGGCCAGGGGTGGAACGTTACAGTTTATGTCTAGATGTCCTCCCAAAGCTTCATGCAGTCATTGGTGGCTTTTTCAGAAGTGGCTGAATCTAGAGTGTGTGATGCTGGGATTAAGGATGTGTGATTACTAAATCCATACACTGATTGGTTTGGCACCACCCTAATCTCAGTAGTCTGGATAAGATAAAAGGGCAGAAAGCTGCTGTTTAGGTTCCATTGTTGCTTTTGTTACCATGTGGGCCCCATAAGCACTTTCTCCTCTGTGATGCCCCTCTTCCATGTGCCACTCTGCCTTGGAGCCAGGTGATTATGGACTGAAACCTCTATAAACTGTGAGCTAAATCAATCCTTTCCCTTTTAACTTTGGATGTTGGATACTTCATCTCAGCAAGGAAAAAAAAGTAATTAACACAGGCTCTCAACGCAGAATTTAAGGGCAAGATTTTTAGAAAAACCAGGATTTCTTTGATCTCCATAATTTTAAGGTGTTAATCTGTTTAGTGTTCCTAAAGTGACCTAAATTACGTTCTTTTGTAATGTGCCCAAAAGCGAACACCAAAAAAAAGGCAAAAATAGCAAAAACTCAATCAGTGTCTCTTTACAAACCAGCTCAGTTTCTTCTTGATTTCCTTTGTCAAGTTACTAATTTTGGGTATGGCTAGCAAATTTAACCTTCATGCTTTTGCCCTGAAGAAGGGATTCCTCAGACACTGAACTTAATTTAGACTGAGAGGAATCCACGAAGGATTCTTTTTCCTTGGTTGAGGATCTCTTATGTTATTGTATCCTCTTCTAGATCAGTTCTCCTTTGACCTGGGTATGTTTCAGGTTGTTGAGAAAGAGGGTGGAGAGAAGTTTCAAGAATGAATTTAAAGTGTGTTAGAGCATGTAGGAAATTAGACTTATTTTTCCCTACATTGGGAACAATATTGTAAAGTTCAATCTTTATCAAAAGGCTCTGCAGTTCTCCTAAAACATTGCTACTGTCTTTAACAAAGTTTAAGCTAGCATTAATAAATTAATGAGAAATTGATTGTCTACTTCAGCTTTGTTTTATTTCTATTTCTTTGTTTTTATTTCTATTTGCCTGTGTTGTAATTCATAGCTTCAATATCATTTTTTTAAAAATGTATAACTTTATTATCATTCACTAAACACACACATAGACAAAAATTAAAATGATTCAAAGAAAAGCAATGCAAGGGAAAAAAACTATAATAATATTCAAATATAATAGAACTCAACTGAAGCAAAACTGAAAAGTACTTAAACATTTTTCCATATAATTAAAAAAAAATCGCAAGCATTAACAAGACATTAAAAGATGTGATTTGTTTTAGAAAGATTTTCAAAACTAATATTGAACAAATAGTGGTCTGGAGAAAAAATTCTAATTATCTAGTAGACTCCACATAGGCCCAATTTTTTAAATTTAAATTTCAATACAGTTATGTGACATGTGATGGAAATATAATCTGAGAAATATGTTATTGGCAATTTCATCCATGTGTATCATAAAGTACCACACAGAGTGCCAACTTCTAAGTACAAACTGAAAAGGTATACATCAGTCATCTGTGATGGCCCCTTGATATTATCCAAATACACAGTTAAACACGAGATACAAGAGGCTACCACTGGCATAGCAGCACACTGTTTTACAGTAAACTCTTTTATATAAGTAGGATTGTGCTCTAAAAGATGAAAAGCACAGCATGTTATGATGAGTACCTAAAACAGCAACAGTCATTTATCACACTATCAAGTACTGTGTACTATACATAGTTCTAGGTGCTTCTTCTGGAAACACACCCTTCTCACCTTTGATCTCAGTGACTCTTCCTTCCCAACCCACTGATGAGCTCCAGCCTAGTCTCTATCTACATCTCTTCCAATAGTTTTAAACTCCGTCTATATATGGATTCTTTCCAGATTCCAGCCTGTAACTCTGATTTCTCCCCATCTTCTCCTGCCACCCCTACCCCTTTGAAACTTTTCTTCACATTTCAAATTATCAATTATTCATTTTAATCATTTTAATCCTTAATTACACTATGTTTCTCACACTAGAGAAAATATTCAGTATTTACACATTTGTGTCCTATTTATTTCACATAAGAGGATGGCCTCAGTATGCATCCATTTAACTATAAATGTCTCTAGTTTCTAACTCTTTATGGCTGAGTAGTACTCCATTTTATAAAAAAGCACATCTTTATCCAGTCTCCAGTTGATGGGCACTTGGGTTGTTTCCAAGGTTTAGCTATTACAAATTGTGTCGCTAAAAACATGGGTGCACATATGTCACTGTGGTATGATTCTTTTAATTCTTTTGCAAAGAGACCCAGAAGGGGGATAGCTAGGTCAAATGGGACTTCTAAGCCTAGTTTTTTGAGGTGTCTCCATACTTATTTCCACAGTGCTTGCACCAGTCTGCACTCCCACCAACAATGGAGAAGAGTACCTTTTTCCCCACACCCGTGCCAGCATTTATTATTGGATGATTTCCTTATAACAGCTATTCTTTCTGGAGTGAGGTGGAATCTCAGGGTTGTTTTCATCTGCATCTTTTGAATTACTAGTGATGTTGAACATTTTTTCATATATTTATTTCCTGCTTGTACTTCTTTGTCTGAGAAATGTCTGTTCATTTCAGATGCCCATTTTTGAATAGGGTTTTTGAATTTGGGGTGTCTGATTTTTTTCAGTACTTTATAGATTCTAGATAGTAGTCCTTTGTCTAAGGTACAGCTGCTGAAATTTTTTTCCCACATCGTAGGTTGTCTGTTAACTCTGTTGGTGGTTTCTGTTGCAGTGCAGAAGCTTTTTCATAAGATGAGATCCCAGTTGTTGATTCTTTGTGCTAGTTCCCATGTTGCTGAGGTTTTATTCAAAAGTCTTTTCCTATGCCAATGTCTTCAAAAGTTCTACCTAACTTATCTTTCAGCAAATTTAATGTTTCTGTCTTAATATTTAGATCTTTAATCCAACTTGGTCTTAGTTTAGTGCATGGTGATAAATACGGGTCTAGTTTTAATCTTTGGGATATTGAAATCCAGTTTTTGCAACACCATTTATTAAATAGGCTATCTTTCCTCCAATGATGGTGGTTGCCTCTTTTGTCAAAGATGAGGTGATTGGGTATATCTGGAGTTGTTTCTGCATCTTCTGATCTATTCCACTGATCCTCAGGTCTGTTTCTTTGCCAATAAAAGGCTGTTTTTATCACAGTAGTTTCATAGCATAGTTTCAAGTTGGGGACCGTAATACCCTAGCCATATCTCTGTTGCCTAGAATTTCTTTTACTATTCTCAGTCTCTTCTGGTTCCAAATGAGTTTTTGGATTGTTTTCTCTAGTTCTGTGAAATATAAGGTTAGAATTTCAATCGCCATTGCATTAAATCTATATAGCAATCTTGGAAGTATGGCCATTTTCACTATATTCGTTCTTCCTACCCAGGAACAAGGTATGTCTTTCCATTTTCTTATATCCTCCTCAATCTCCTTTTTCAGAATGCTATAGTTTTCAGTATAGAGATCTTTTGCTTTCTTTGTTAGATTGATTCCTAGATATTTCATTTTTTTGGATGTTATTATAAAACAAATTGTTTCCCTAATTTCTTTCTCAATGAGTCTGCTATTTGTGTATAGGAAGGGTATTTTTTTTTAGTGTTGATCTTATATCCAGCTACTCTACTGCAATTGTCAATTAAGTCTAGAAGTCTTTTGGCAGAGTATTTTGGGTCTGCTATGTAAAGTATCATATCATCAGCAAATAATGACAGTTTAAATTCTTCCTTTCCTATATTTATTCCTTTTATTCCTTTCTGTTTTCTAATTGCTATGGCTAATATTTACAGAACAGTATTGAACAGGAGTGGTGATAGTGGGCATCCTTGTCTTGTTCCTGATTTTAGCGTGAAAGTTTTCAGTTTTTGACCATTTAGTATGAGGTTGGCTCTTGGTTTTTCATAGATAGCCTTAATCAGGTTGAGATAAAGACCTTCTGTTCTAAGGTTTTTGTCATGAATGGGTGTTGGATTTTGTCAAATTCCTTTTCTGCATCTATTGAGATGATCATAACACTTTTGTCCTTGACTCTGTTGATATAGTTGACTACATTTATTGATTTATGAATGTTGAAGCATCCTTGCATCTCTGGGATAAATACCACTTGGTCAGGGTGTATGATCTTCTTGATGATTCTTTGTATTCTGTTTGCCAGTATCTTGTTGAGGATTTTTGCATCTATGTTCATTAGGGAGATTGGCCTGTAGTTCTCTTTTGGGGTTGTGTCATTCTCTGGTTTTGGAATTAGAGTAACACTTGCTTCCAGAAATGAACTTAGAAGCCTTGCTTCCTTTCAATTTCCTTGATGAGTTTAAAGAGTAATGGTGATAGTTCTTCTTAAATGTCTTGTAGAATTCAGCATTGAAGCCATCAGGACCTGGGCTTTTCTTTGTTGGTAAATATTTTATTACATTTTCAATTTCACTCATTGTAACTGGGGTGTTTAGAATTTCTATATCTTCCTCATTTAACTTTGGCAATTCATATGTATCTAGGAGTCTGTCCATTTCTTCTGTGTATTCCATTTTATTAGAGTACAGGTTCTTGAAGTAGGTATTCATGTTCCTCTGGATTTCTGCTGGGTCTCTTGTGAATTCCCCTTTTTTGTTCTTAATTGCATGGATTTGAGCCTTTTCTTTCCTTTTTTTGATAAGGTTGGCTAAAGGTTTATTGATTTTATTTATTCTTTCAAAAATCCAACTCTTTGATTCATTAATTTTTTGTATTGTTCTGTTTGTTTCCAGTGCATTGATTTATGCTCTGATCTTTATAATTTCCTCTTTTGTGTGAGCTTTGGGTTTGTTATGCTCTTCTTTTTCTAGGAGTTTGAGCTTCTGCATTAAGTTATTTATCTGAGTTCTCTCTGTTTTCCTAATATGGGAATTCACTGGTATGAATTTCCAGCGTAGAACTGCTTTCATTGTGTCCCATAGATTCCTGTATGTTATACTGGCATTATCATTTACCTGTAGAAACTGTCTAATTTCTTCTTTAACTTCCTCTGTGACCCATTGGTTGTTCAGGTGGGTGTTATTCAATTTCCAGTTGTCTGTGGGAGTTTTGCAGTTTCTCATGTTACTGATCTCCAATTTTATTGCACTATTGTCTGATAATATACAGAGGGTAATTTAAATTCTTTTACATTGACTTAGACATTTCCTATGAGCTACTATGTGGTCTATTTTGGAGAATGACCCATATGCAACTGAAAAGAATGTGTATTCTGATTTTTTGGGGTGGAACTGTCTGTAAATATCTATTAAGTCCATTTGTTCAAAGCTAGGTTCACTTTTAGAATTTCATTGTTAATTTTTTGTCTAGATGATCTGTCTATTTGTGATAGTGGGGTATTGAGGTCCCCCACCACAACTGTATTAGTGCTTATTTGGTATTTCATGTCCATTATATTTGTTTTTGCATAGTTGGGGGCATTCATATTTGGTGCATATATATTTAGGATTTTCATCTCTTCCTCTTGGATTGTTCCCTTTATAAGGATGTAGTGACCATCTTTGTCTCTCTTAATTAGTTTTGGTTTGAAATCTACTTTGTCTGCAAATAAGATTGCTACCCCTGCTTTTTTCTTGGTTCCTGTCACATGGAGAGCCATTCTCCATCCTTTTCCTTTCAGTCTATGAATTTCTTTTTGAGTTAGGTGTGTTTCTTGTATACAGCATATGGCCGGACTTTGCTTCTTAATCCATTGTGTCAGTCTACTTCTTTTGATTGATGAATTGAGGCCACTAACATTGATGGTTATAATTGATAGGTATTGACTCATCCTTGTTATGATGTTTTACTGTTGTTGGCACCTATTTCTTTTCCCCCCTTTCCCTTTAGTTTCTTACCTTGCCTGGTGGCTACCCTCTGTTGAGCCTCATGTAGTTGTGACCTTCGTTGTCTTTTTCTAGGATATTGCTAAGAATTGTTTGGAGTGCTGTTTTGGTGTTCATGAAATTTCTCACGTGTTCTTTGCCATGGAAGTATTTAAGTTCTCCATCAATTTTGAAAGATAATTTTGCAGGATACAACAGTCTAGGATGGAAGCTATTTTCTTTTAGGGCTCAAAATACTTGACCTCAGTCTCTCCTTGATTTGAGGGTTTGTGTTGAGAAGTCTGCTGTGATTCTTCTGGGCTTTTCTTTATAAGTGATTTGTTTCTTTTCTCTAACTGCCTGTAGGATTTTGTTCTTCTGTTGGGTTTCTGGGATCTTGACTCTTATATGCCTAGATGTAGATTTTTTTGATTATGGCTAGGTGGAGTTCTATATGCCTTACTTATCTGTATGTTCAATTCTCCACCTCTGGGAATTTTTCTACTATTACTTCTGTGAACAGATTTTTTATGTCAATTGTATTTTCTCCTGTTTTTTCATGGACTCCTATCAGTCTTATGTTATTCTTCTTTGCATCATCTAGCAGCTGCTGAATTGATTTCTCATGGTCCCTTACTATTTTTAAGAAATCTCTGTTTTCATGATTCTTAACTGCAATCCTGTGTTCTATATCTCATATTCTATCTTCAGATTGCCTTAGTCTGCTGTGCATGCTTTCAGTGGAGTTTTCAATCTCCTGAATATCTGTTTCATGGATTCCATTTCTTTCTTATGTTCCACAATTATGGTTTCCATTTCTTTCTTATGCTGGGCATTCTTGGCTTCCAGCATGATTCTGAGCACATGTTTTTTTCTTTAATCTGTTTCTGTTCTAGAGCCTCTAATCATGTCTTTCACTCTGCTCATCACCTCTGTAGTTATCTTTGAGATTATTTCTGCTTTGAATTTTTCTAGAGCCTCATTCATCTGTTTTTTTACTTCCTGTGCTATCAGTTTAAGGTGTCCAGGCAGTTGATTATCAGACTTTTCCACCTCATTTCCCCCAGAATTTGCCTTTTGGGGGGTGGAAGTCTGAGTTTGTGACTTACTTAAATGTCTTCTCATTTTTGTTTTTGGTACTGTCCTTGGTTTAGTTCCTGGGTTGATACTTTGAGGTTGCTTATTGTAAGTATCTTTGTTGATGTATTTAGAACACTTTTGGAATGATTGCTTCTCAGTGGTGTCTTCCACATATAGCTGGTCTTTAGGTTTTGAGTCTAATGGCTCTGAGGCTATCTCATTTTCATTTTATCAGGAAGGACAACTGATTAGGTCAATCACAACACCTTAGCCTAAGTGATACAATCAGCCACACCATCAAATACATCATTAGAGAATGACAATTTGTGGTAGTTATTAATCTATCACCTTTAAAAATGAAGGGCTTCCTTCACGTTATGTCTCTGCTGTCACAATAGACAACATGGGCAGCAGTGTGCAGTTATAAGTCAATGAGTCTCAGTAAGCTAGTCCCAGACCTGTGAGATTCAGGCAGATTTCTGGCTGCAAGTCCCAAGTTGAGCTTCCTGTCCTCCTACAGGGTTGCACTCTGCAAGGTTCTATTGCAGGTTTCAGCTGCCTTTCCCCTGAAGAAATTCCAAGTTCTGATGGAGCTGATGATCCCTCCAACTTACCAAGCATGGTGGTCTGTTGTGCCTTCATTACAGAGATTCTCTTCACTTTTCCAGTGGGCTTGTTTTCATCATGGAGCCTGAGAGAGGCCCTCTCTCTGTTGTTCACTTCTGCAGCTCAGGACAGTGGCTTTTAAATCCCTGTGCCTCTGCAGTGTTGAACCAGGCAGCTGCACAGCCAGAAGCCCAGTGGCAGGGGTGGGGGAGGTTGTTGTTGCAGGTGCCCAAGGGGCCAAGCTGGGACTGTTGGTCATGCCTGGGGGGGGGTCCTTCCTCACCATGTCTTGGACGCAAGCCTGTCTTGGTTGCAAGCTGGAGGAAGCAGGTTCCAGTTAGCCTGCAACTGCTGGGCCCCACTTGGCCCCGCTCCACCCCACTCTGCCAAGCTGGGGCTGATCTCAATGTCCTTTCTTGATAAAATCTGTGCATAAACTAGGTGCGAACAGATCTTATCTCAAAAATAACAAAAGCTATATCTGGTAAATTCATAATCTACATTTTATAGAATTGGGAAAATCTGAAAGCATTTCTTCTAAAATATGGAATGAAACAAGGATGTTCACTCTCACTGCTCATATTCAATATGGCACTCAAAATTTCAGTAAGAGTCATCAGGCAGGAGAAATAAGTAAAAATGATAGAAATAGGAAAGGAAGAAGTAAAATTACCCTTATTTGAAAATGATATTATATGACACCATACGTAGAAAAATCCTAAAGTGTCCTCTTAGAACTGATTAACAAATTCACTAAAGTAGCAGTAGAAATACCTTACTTAAAATTTAGAAGCTTAGGTGCCATTCCTAGGCATTAAGAGATACTGCCTTGTTGACAAGGTGGTCACTCTGAATTGCTTTAGACAATAGCAACTCTACAATGATGTTTCATCATTTAATGGTGTCTTAGTTACTTTTCTCATTACTGAGACAGAATACACAACACCCAAAGTTAAAGGGGGAAAGTTTGTAGAGGTTTCAGTCCACAATTGGCTGGCTCCAAGGCAGGATGGCACATGGCAGAGGGGCAACATTTCATGATGGCAGAAGACAGCAGAGCAACAAGAGATCTTAACAGGATCTTCCTGCCCTTTTTATCTTATTCAGAGTATTTAGGGTGGGTAGCACTCACACCCTTAATCCTAGGGCCCTCCGACCTGGTATTGCACCATGAGTCAATCACACACTCTAGATTCAGCCACCTCTGAAAAAGCCCATATAAGACTGCATGAGGTGTGTGTGTGGGGCACCTAAACAAAGCCATAACAAATGGTAAGTAAACTACCACGAGTAAAACTATTTTCATGATTTCCCTTTTATGAAAGACCATAACACTAGACAAACTTTACTTAATGTGAAATGGTATTTAGAAGCAAAATAAGACTCAAATGGCTCTGTATGTGTGTATGCCATAGTATTTAATGATATCCTCCCACACTTCTTTGCTCTGCTCTGTTTTGGCTCTCAAGTATGCAATTCTTGTGTTAATTGCACAGTGGCTTTCAGATAACATTTTTCCCCACAACTCACTTTCAAATAACTTTATCTCTTTTTTATTTCAGCTGATTGGAGCAGCAATGAGGTAAGCTTTTTGCTCAGCATGGAAACACTCACCACTTCCTGAAAAGGAGACATTAAGAGCCAATTGGTTTTAAAGGAAATGTATTTCTTTAAATTATATCTATAACAATAAATTGGTGACTCATATTGAATGGGATTGAAAAAAGACTGATTTTACCTTGTTCAATTCTGTCTCCTATTTATTGATCAAAAGGAAGAGGGGTTTTTGGCCTTACTACATATAAACAGTTTGGCTTCAGCCTGATATGTGACTGAAACCTAGTAAAGACTACAGAATGCCTACTTTTTACTTTGTCTACTCAAAGAAATTGCTTCATGTTTCTAAAGAATAGCTGACTTCATCTTCCTAGTCACATTTTATCCTTGAATAATGAGGCAAAAATATCCCTGTAGATGTTCAGTTGATGCTGTTTTTCCCCTCACTTTAGTAAGAAAAGATAGCAACTTTATGAAATAATGCTTTAGTAAATTGAGCATGTGTTTTTCCTTAATATCTTAATCAATATTTAAAGTTAGGAAGGTCAGCTCAACTCTAAACTAAAGCTGGAATGAGCTGTCCAGCACAGAAATATAACATGGCAAAGAAGGCCACAAGCTCATCAAAGAGTCTGCATTGCAAATGGATGAGTTCAATAGTTACTTTTTGGTATATATTTTTGACATCTTGAGTAAGATAATCTGAAATTGAATGACCTATCCATAGATTTTTAATTATCATTATTGTTCTATTTCAATTATTCTGCTTAAAATTGTAAGCAAGAGTTGGAAGTCTGTCCCTGTATGAACCCAGATACTAGTTTCTGAAAATCAGTATAGTATTTATCAATTAGTTTATATAATCAAGTAGTTCTTTGGCAAATATTTTTAAGTACCAGTTATGTCCAGGTCATTGGGATTGACACTGAGCCTACAATTAGACTTATACTATAGGTTTAATATACATTCCATGGGTCAATTTAATTGCATGAAAAATTAATCTCAATTTTTCCCATTTTAAATTGACCTATGAGTGCTAAATTCAGCTGCTTTGCTCATTCTACACAGGTTTATTCATTTTTTCTTTAGCAATGTGATATAGTTGTAATTTGAGTTCAAATTATGGTTATGATATTTATCAGCTGTCTGATATGGTAAGTCACTTACCCTTATATATTTTTCTTACATTCATTTCATTATATGCAAAATATAGATGATAACAGTACCTGCCTTACAGGACGGTTGTACAGATCATATGAGGTAGTATCTAACATTGTTTAATCTCAATAAATACATCTTATATGCTATTATTTCTTTTACTTTGAAAAAAAATGTTTTACTTCTATATTCTTCATAAAACAGTGAGCAAGAAGAAGATGGACACATTGGCAAATGGTAAATTCATACATATCTCTTCCCCTTGTAAGTAAAAAAATGTACAAGTGCATTAAGGCCATTTACTTTTTATTATATTTTATTACCACGTTTGCATGTCATGAAGTGGACATTCATATTAAGGAGTAGATACACTGTAGAGGCAGTTTCTTTCTTGTCCCTTACCCCTTTGATTCCATCTCCCTTCATTTGCCTCAAAAATGCCTTTCCCCATTTTCATCCTTGTTATTATTATTATTAGCTAATGTTTATGACATATAATGTTTAAATTTATTGGAGTTATTAGGTTCCTGTAAGACATATCTTCATTATTCTTATTTTCCCTTTACCTCCTCCCCTCTTGCCCTTGATCTAGACCCCTTCCAACTTGCAAGAGAACTATCCCTTTGTTTACTTCTACCCATTCTTTGTTTGTACTTTGCCTTAATCAAACGAGAGATAAAATACTGTATTCAATGATTTACCAGTCCAATTATTTAAATACAACCTGATCAAAACTTGCATATTTATTTGTTGATTTTATAAGATAATATAATAGAAAATATAAACATGACTTTTTTCAAATTTATTCAATACAAGAATCAACTGATTGAAATGAAACCTGCCCAAGCAACACCCAGGATAGTCCTTATATAAACAAACATGCTGCCCAAGTGATGCTGGGGTACACTGTTAAGTGGCTAAGCTTGTATGTCTGATTTATTTCACTCAACAATATATTTTCCAGGTGCATGCATTTTCCTAGAAATATTTCACATTTGTCCTTTTATATAGCTAAGTAGTACTCCATTATGTATTGATAAATTTTGTGTAACCATTCATTTGTTGATGGGCATACACATTGCTTCCAGGATTTAGCTTATATGAATTGTGCCATTATAAGTATTTGTGTGCATGAATTCCTATAGTAAGATGTCTTTGGCTCTTTGGGGAAGTTACCCAAAAGGGGAAGAGCTGGGTCATATGAATTACTGTATTTAATTCTTTGAGAAATCCTCATACTGATTTCCATAATAATTGTATAAGTTTACACTCCTGACAACTATATAGGAGGGTTTCTTTTCATGGTAGACATAATAACATTTGTAATTCTTTGAATTCTTGATAATTGCCATTCTTTCTGGTATATGATGAAATCTTACCTTTGTTTTAATTTGCATTTCTATAATGGCAGAAATGTTGAACACTTTTCATATGTTTGTTGGCCTTTTGTATTTCTTCTGAGAGGTGTCTGTTCATTTCACTTGCCCATTTCTTGAATGGATCTGTTATTTTAGGTGGTCTCATTTTTTTTAGTTCTTTATATATTCTGGATATTAGTCTTCAGTCTGAGGAAGAGCTGGAAAAAAATTTTTTTTCCCACTCTGTAGTTGTCTCTTCACTACTAATTGATTACTTTGCTATGCAGAATATTTTTAATTTGAAGTAATCCCATTAGTTGATTCTAACTGTTATTTCTTGTGCAATTATAGATCTGTTTTGAAAGCACTTGCCTACACCTATGACTTCAAATGTTTTACTTTTTTTATCTTCCAATAGGTTCAATGTTTCTGCTTTAATAATTTTATCTTTGATTGTCTTTGATTTTTGTTTAGGACATGATGAAAGATATGGGTCCAGCTTCAACCATCTACAAACAGATTTCTACTTTTCCCAGGACCATTTGCTGACCAGACTCCTCCAGTGAAAGTTTTTGCACCCTTTGTAAAAGATCAGATAGGTTACTGTGTCTGGAGATATTTCTGTGCCTTCTATTTTTTTCTATTGATCCACATTTCTTTTGTGTGTGTGTGTGTGTGTCAGTACCATGTCATTTTTATCACTGTTGCTTTGTAGTATAGTTAGAGGTTAGGTATTGTGATGCCTCCTTACTGGTTTTTGTGTTTCTTGTAGTTCCATATGAATTTTAGAATTGTTTTCTCTAGCTCTGTGAAGAATGGTGTTGGTACTTTGATTGGAACTACATTCAATCTGTGTAATAATTTTGGCAGTGTGACCATTTTGACAAAATTGATTCTTTCTATCAAGGAGCAGGGAACATCTTTCTATTTCTGAGGTCCTCTTCCATCTCCTTATTCAGAGTACTGTAGTTTTCTTTGTAGAAGTCTTTCACCTCCTTGGTTAGTTTAATTCCTTCATATTTCATTTCTTCTTGATGCTACTGTGATTGGTATTGTTTTCATAATTTCTTTATTGTTGAGTTTATTATTGGTGTAGATAAAAACTATTGATATTTGTGTGTTGATTTTGTGTCCTGCTACATTAATGAACTTGGTTTTTATTTCTAAGAGGTTTTTGGTAGAATATTTTTGGTCTTCCTTGTAGAGTATTATGTCATATGCAGATAATGATAATTTGAGTTCTTCTTTTTCTATATGTTGTCCCTTTTATTTCTTTTCCTTGCGTGATTGCTCTGGCTAATATTTCAAGTACTATGCTGCATAGAAGTGGTGGTTATTGACATCTTTGTCTTGTTCCTGATTTTAGAAGGAATGCTTTCTCTTTTTCCCCATTTAATATGACATTTGGCATTGGTTTTTCATATATATAGCTTCTACTAAATTCAGATATGATCATGCTATACCTATTTTCTTCAGGGTTCTTTTTATGAAGAAGTTTTGAATTTTGTCAAAACCCTTTTCTGCATCTATTGATATGATCATGGTTTCTAAACTTGCTTTTGTTTATATAGTTATATTTATTGATTTGTATTTGTTGAAACATCCTTCCATCTCTGAGATGAAACCTACTTGGTCATTATGTATATTTTTCCTATGTTACATTCTATTTGGCAACATCTTGTTGATAATTTTTGAATCTATGTTTATTAAAGATATTGGCCTGAAATTTTCTTTTTAATTTATGTCTTTATCTAGTTTTGACATATGAAACACACTGGCTTCTATAAATGCGTTTTCAAGCACAAAATTTTTCAATTTCATTGAAGAGCTTGAGGAGTATGAGCTATAACATTCTTAAAAGTTTTGTAGAGCCGGGGATTTAGCTCAGTGATTCCACCACCTGCCTTGCAAGCTAAGGACCCGAGTTTGATCCCCGGTACCAAAAAGAAAAAAAAAAAGAAAAAACGTTTTGTAGAATTCAGCAGTGAGTCCATCAGGTCCTGGGTTTTTGTTTATTTGGTAGATTTTTTAATTAAGGTTTCGATTTCTTTGTTTGCTATCTTGTTTTCTAGAATTTCTGTTTCTTCTTTGGTTAGGTTTCATAATTTGTAAGGGTCTAGGAATCTCTCCATTTCAAGTTTTTCCAATTTGTTGGAATACAAATTTTCATGGTAGTTAATGACAATATTCTGGATTCTGATAGTGTCTGTTGGGATTTTGCCTTTTTTATTTTTAAATGGATTGGTGTTAGTCTTCCTTTATTTGTGTTTGGCTAAGGGTACATATATCTTGTTTATTCTTTCAAAGGACCAGCTCGTACATTTGTTGGTTTTTTAACTCACAACTTTATTGATTTTTTTCTGCTCATCTTTATTATTTGCCTCATTAATTTAGTTTTGAGCCTGGAATGTTGTTGCTTCACAGATATCTTAAGGTTCTTCATTAGGTTACCTATTTGAGTTCACTTAGTTTTCCTAATATGAGCATTGATTACAATGAACTTCCTCTTAAGACTGCTTTCACTGTTTCCAAAAGGTTTCATGTATGTTGTACAGACATTGTCATTAAGTTCCAGAAATTATTTCATTTCTTCTTTAGTGTCTTCTGTGACACATTGGGTGTTCAGTAGTGCATTATTGTTTTCAGTTGCTTCAAAATTTTCTGTGTGATTTGCTCTGTGATTGATTTCTAATTTCAATATCCAATGAAAACTCAGTTTAAATATTCCAACAAGCAAATGAATATGTGAATAACATATAACCTCTTTTCCAGAAAGCTTAGGTGTTCAAACCATTGCCTTCCTACTTTGATTGTGGTGTGATTAAATGCAGCCACACTTATGTTACCTCTGACTTTTCCACTGAAAAATTGAAGGTTACCCAGTCTCAGGATTTCATTCTGCTGGCTTGTAGGTATCCAGGCAGAGTTTGACATTGATGTATCAATGGTGGCATCAGCAAGCAGGTTTACTGGCAAGTGAGGAACCACCAAATTGGGGGCGTGCTCTCACATGCACTCCAACGGGCATTCTCAGAAGTCTGTAATTGCTTTCATGCACAGGCAGGTGATTCTGCAGGAGATGGCAGTGAGTGGTGTGGAACTGTTCTGCTCTGCTCTTCACTTTTGGGGGTCAATAAATTCCTTGGGTTGTATGTGCCCATCCGCTGAAGTTCACAGTCCCTGACACTCTGGCCAGCATGTGGGTAAGAATCCCTGTCACTCAGTGGGCACTGGTGGATATTCTGCAAGGGATGGCAGTAACTGCAGTTCCTTCATAATTGCTATGCCAAAGAGCACATGAGTCTGCACAGTTCCTTTCTTGTCTTAGCTGCAGTCTGGTTGCAGGTGAACATTTGTGTTCTCTGTAGATGGGCATATACTCTGGTAACTGCAATGGTGTGTGGTGTCCAAGGCAGGAACAGAGCTGACTCAGCCTGTGCTTAGGGCTGGCACCTGTATGCCAGTGGTCCAGTGGATATGCAAGACTCCTGCTTATTAGCTTGGATGCACTGCCTATGACTCAGTGGATCTGCAGACCCACAGAGATGGTGCCAGAGAGTCTGGGTGTGCTTGCCTATGACTTGGTGAACACTCTGGGCTCATGGGCCACTTAGGTGAGTGCTAGGGATCATGAGTGTGCATGCCAATGAACTGGCCAGAACTCTGGAAAAGTGAACTCGGGAGCTGTGCTGACTTAGAAAAGAGGCCAATTGCCTATGTATCCTTTATCTAGCCTAAGTCTGGTGGGGGAGGGGCTACTTCTGCAAGTAGTACACACTGGAGCAGAGAATGCAGAAATACAGCTTTCCTGTGTGTACAGGTGGCCTAAGAGGGGAGGGCAGTGAATATAAAGTCTGTCCCAGGAATCTGTTCGATACAGCATTAGATCAATCCCTTAGATCTTTGGGCCTCACTATAAAAATGGTTGCTCCTTAGAGGAGTGGGGAAAGGGGGCTGGAGGACTCATGTCTGCGCAGTGCTGCTGCTTCTGTTTTTCAGTTGTTTTTTTATCTACATTTATCATCTTTCTTATTAATTTTCTATTCAGTGTGAAAGACTCTCCCAACTTTAGAATACCTTCTTCCTCAATGGATCCTTTCTGAGCTTCTCCAATACAACTCCTTACCCAGTCCACCATGGTGAATTAGCCAAAGCCATTTAAAATGCCATTTGCTTTAAAATATGTAAGCCTATGTGATGAAATCTGACTCAATGATACAACCACTAAAGTTCAATTAGAAGTTCAACATTTGTTATATTTTTACTCTTTTTAAAAATTATTATTTGTATATTAATTGGTACATTTTAGGTATACAATACATTTACATTTATCATTGGGTGTTTGTACCTGTACATGATGCATCTTAGTTCTTTTTTCCCCTATTGCCTATGCACCCTTCAACCCCACCACCCTTCCCTATTTACATAGACTTTGTTTCCATTTTTTTTCTTTCTCATAATTTTTCCTTTCCCTTCTTCCCTTTCCCCCTCCCCTCTCTCCACCCCTACACCTTTGGACCTTTTCCTATTTCAAATTATCAATTATTTGTTTTAAAGAACTAGAAACTAGAGTCATTTATAGCTAAATGTATGCATATTGAGGCCATACTCTTAAATGAAATAAATAGGACACACATGTGTAAGTACCAAATAGTATCTCTAGTGTGAGAAATTGATAGTGTAAGTAAGGATGAAAATGATTAAAATGAATAATTGGTATTTTTACTCTTTATAAAGGAGGGCCAGTAGCATCATTATTTTGACTTCAAAATCAGATGGCTTGATCAACATAGTGAACTTCCATGTCCTCTGTAAGTCCTGGGAGACACATGAGTGGTATTTTTTGTAATAGTGAGAGCTGCTAAAATTTGAAAATAATTCTTTCTTTCATCCTACTCCAAAAAGATTTTTCCTTTAACAAGATGCTTTCATTCTTCATAGTGTCTAGTAATAAAAGTGCTATTATTAGCTCATTATAAAAGGAGATTTAAAATATGTGCCATTATTTCATAAGAAGCGATGGATTTTAGTTCATGTTAACATAATTATCAAGGTACCAGTCTTCCTACTCTTTACAAAATCTATCACCTATATACCCTCAAGCCACTGTCAAGTACTTTAGAATAATAGATTTCTCAGATGAAGTTGACAAGTTCTATGTGAATGAATGTCATTAAGATGTTTTCCCCTAAAAATCAACAAGTTTCCAGAACTAATGTATGACCTTGATGTCTTATAGTATTAATGAGCTCCTTAAAGGTGACATTGAACTAGGAAAATATACATATTTTCTTTTCTGCAGATTTTAATCATAAGTTTCAACACTCATTCATACAAAATTTTCAATACAATATCTTTTGGTTCAGTCCAGATAATTATTCTTATATATTTAGCTTAAGGTACATATTAATACACATGGAAACCCTTTGCTTTCTAAATTCAGAAACTGAAGATAGACATGTCTTACCTGCAAATAAATCCATGGACTTTATCCTACTATTATGAAATACCAAATACTGTTTAAAACTATTAGCACAGTTGTTTCTAATTTTAAAAATGCAGGCTGAGAAGGCCCTTACTTAAAGGGAAAAATCATTTGCTATTTTTGGCTTCTTTAATTTGCCTGGGAAAAGTTCTCCAATATCAGTTTACTCAGGTGCAAGTGAATGGTATTTTTTTTCTTTGTTCACTATTCCTGTTAACACTAATTTTGCTTTATTTTTTATTTTTTGTTTTTTTTGAGAGTTCTGGGCTGGCCTTAAACTCACTATGTAGCCCAAGCTAGCCTCGAACTCATGGTGATCTACTTATCTCAGCCTCGTAAGGGGTGGGATTATAGGTGTGTGCCACCACCCCTGGTCCAATTTTGCATTATTAATAGACTAGACTACTTTAATAGATGTTAACTTTCAAGATGTCACTGGGTTAATAAGTTATTTATGTCAGTGACTAAGAATAAGGTAGTTTTCACATAGGGGCAATGGGTACTTAAAGTGGTCTTCAATCTCACTTTTGTAACCAATGCCTCTGATATTTTGGAAAATAAATATAATACCTTTGAACCTACTTACCTCATATAGTTATTGTGTTTAACACTGTACTGTCCATATAAAGGAACTAGAATGATGCCTGACACATTTTGTGCACTCATTAATTGGTAGCCATTATTATTATTATCATCATCATCATTATTATGTCTTCAAATTAGTGTCAAAATATTGAATATTAATACCATAACACAAAAGATAAAATAAGTATTTTTCATTTTCGGATAATTTGAAAAGAGTAAAGTGTTCACATACAAAATGATAAAAATCTGCACAAATGAGGCATATTTTGGATGGGGCATTACAGATTCTCAGTGGAACAAATGACCATTACCTAGGCCTACAAACACAAAACAAGGAGGCAAAGAAATTGACAATTACTTCAAACCAGAGTCCAAATAGCTTGACAAGCATCAGACTTTAAAGAGTTCTATTACATTGTTATAATTTACTGTCACCAGTAAACTGTTGTCTAAAATAAACTTAGATGTCTTGTAATAGGAACAGTTAATAATTATAGGAACAGTCTTGCATAAAATAATGAATTTTAATAAGATTTTGTGGCTATAGGTTTTACACATTGGCTCCATCATGTTTTTCACTTAATATTAACTTCAAACCCTTGAAGGATTGTATTTTGTCAATCTTAATGTGAAGGCTCAGAAAAAAAGGGGGGATGAAATCCAAGTCCCTACCAATCCACTGCAAGTGCTGTGATGGGTAGCAGTATGTAATAATCCATCATGGAACCCTTCCTATCAACTGTAAAACTGCCATCCCTAAATGGTTATTATCAGAACACAAATATGGTCAATTGTTTACACTAGTGTGTTAGGAGGCTGTTGGGGATGGAGTATTTTAAGAGTGCACACAGATGTAATTTCTCCTTCACATTGAGATGATAAAGGCATAGTTACTATGGCTTTAAATGAGGCTATTAAGAAAAACAAATTCTCTCTCTCTCTCTCCTCTTTCTCTGTGCAACAGATCAAAACATGAGGATTGATCATCTAATATATCTCTAAGACCTAAGACAGTGTCTTATTAGCTGCTTCCTTTTTCCATTGCATTCCCAAAGCTAAGCACCATGCTTGCCCCATAGTACACAGTCAGCTAATGTGCATAAAACTAAATTTTTCAAGCCTGAGTGATATATTTTTCAAAAAGCCTGACAGTATATTTTTTTGTCTAGGATGGGGAGTAGAGGGATTTCTAGTGGAGCTCTTCCTCCTGGCATTTTTATAGTAAGCATTTCCTCACTATTCTAGAGTCCCTTGGGAGGGATCAACACTACAACAATTTCCCATGCCATGTCCTCTTCCAGCTTCTTGGAACACTTAAAACTCACAACTCTTAATTATCAAGCAAAGAAAAGGAAGTTCAAAGATCAGATATGAGCACTTCTATCCACATTTCATAGATGAAATATTTAGTGCTTTAAATTAAACATGCCCCAAACTCTTATTCCAGAGAGACTTTTGCTACCATTCTGCTTACAGAGCTCTAACCTTGGAACAGAATCTGCATGTGAATTAAGGTTAGCCTGTTGGAATTTCTCTAACCAGAGTCTAAATGCAGAATTTCAACCTGGGGGAAACAGCAGGGCCTTGGTTAGAGAAGAGTGGAGAACAATAGGGGATGACATTTAGGGGACTAGTGCAAAATCTCTGTGATATTTGAGGTTCATAACTTATACCTCCTTCTATCCATCTTGTTTTCTAAAATTCAAATTAAGCCAATGGACATGAAAGAAAAAAAATCATCTTTTTTGAGGCTATTTAACAAAGTAAATCAAAAGATAGCCTGTGTTGACAGAAATAATATATAGTCTCCATTTTAAAGAAAGCCTTGGTGTTACTCTAAAGTTTATCAGCTTCTACATTTAGTGTAATATTGTGTCATGGGAATCGTATTTTATGTGGAGTGTTAACCACAATACAGAGGATTTGACCACAATGAGGACTGGCTTGAAAAGCAAAACAGAAAACAAAAGGAAATGTTGAGCATAAGAATCACTCTCCTTATGTATCAAGGCTCACTAAAGGGACTGATTTAATTATGAAGAATTTAAAAATAGACTTACAATGGCCACTTGCAAAGTCAGAAATGGAAGAATGCAACATGGCTGTCTGCATAGTAGAGAGCTAGAATGATCATTCAAAATTCCAAGACTTGCAGCTCACTGTGGAGTCTTGTGTGAATCCATATTGGAAAGCCAAAGGGTCCGCATTGGAAGGCTAAAGAGTCCATATTGGAATCCTGAATCAACTGGAGATTAATATCCAAAGGTGATGGCAAAGACTGGAGCTCGTATGTAGAAGCAAAACAGCAGCCTTTCTTATTCTTTCCCTTTTTATTCCATTCAGGCTACAAGTCTATTGGTTGGTGTCCTCCACCTCCAGGGTGTCTCTTCTCTCCTCAGTTTGTAGCCTACATGCCAATCACCCACAGATACACCCATAACTGTGCTCAAATTCAGTAGACATTTCTTAATTCTTTCAAGTTAACATCACAATTAACAATCACACATTATGATTCCTAAATTATTCTTATTTCATAGACAAAACTCAATAAATTGCATTCCTGGTGAGGAATATAGCAAACAAAAAGACAAATTTTATTTCTACCAAGTCATTGTTCATCACACTCTTTTTGCTTAAATTTTTAACTTTCTCATACCCTCCATCCATTCTACAAAACATATTGAGAATAAAACAAAAAAAAAATACAGAACACAGATATACTTTTGCAGGATAGCATTCTTGTCTACTTTTCCACAATCTTTCTTTCTCAATCTTTCTAATTTTTTTTCAGTCACACTAGTCTTCTTTTTTATTACCTCTTGGAAGTTTGTTATTTTAGCAACTAACAAATTACAAAGTAATTAGATCTCAGTATTTCATATATATTGCCTATGCTAAATCTATATAATGAGCTGATTTTGAAAATAAGAAGCTAACCTTCAGAACATGAATTCTGAATAGTTTACCTGCTTTGGTTTCTTTTCGCCTCCAGGTTGAGGAAAATTGACAAAGTGAAAAAATTTCATATATTTAATTCATGAAATGCAATGCCATCCATCATAGTAAAGCTAATTAATATTTGTATCACTTTTGACAGCATTTTAATTATTTTTATTTTTGTTTGCATCTATTGAGATGGGACATTTTTACTCTGCCTGTGTATGACAAACAGTT
Organism: Heterocephalus glaber; assembly: GCF_000247695.1. The sequence goes on from NW_004624902.1 coordinate 2,904,382, forward strand.
ATTGACTTTGTAAAAATGTTTCTCTTACTATGTTTGTGATATACAATAAATACATTCAATTGTATATCTAAATATCATACCTAGATCATTTTTGCCCCTATTTTCTTCCTTTCCCTCCTCCATCCCACTTTCACCCATCCCCATCCCATCTCTAAAAGCCTACTTCTCTGTTTCCTACCATATGTTTATTATTTTGCTCTTCAAATTATTTATATTTTGGGATTGTCATATAAGACATAATAGCATGTTCAAAGAAACTAAGTTGAAGGATAAATAGTAAATATGGTGGAATGAAATAAGATGTGTGTGTCTAGAGTACAAGAAATGGCAGAGGATAGTGAGCATAATAAAGAGATAAGGTGGTGCCAATATTATTTTCTATGTTGTACTTGTATTAGTATATGTTTGAAGTGCATGATAATTACATTCACTTTGTGCAATGGATAAACATCTATAATTCCTTTCCACCCCCAATGTCAGCTCTCCCCCTTTCCCCACATATCTTTCCCATTTCCAAAAAGAATTCTGTTTCTCACCAGTCCTTGGTTTTTGTCTTTAAATTATTTTTATTTTGGGTTTATTATATAAGAGCAACCATGATATATTTAATCTTCTGTGTCTGATTTATTTCACAAAGCATTATGATCTCAAGATCCATTCTTTCTCTTACAAATGGTTCAAATTTATCCTCCTTTATGGCTCAGTAGTACTTAACTATGTGTATATATTAAATTTTCCTTCTATATTCATCTGTTTATAGGCATATAGGTCCCTTTTATAATTTACCTTTTGTGAATTGCTGCTTTAAACGTGTGTGCATGCATGACTACAACATGATAATTTTAACTCCTTGGAATGATACCTAAAGGAGATACAGCTGGGTCAAATGGAATATCGATTTTTAGTTAGTTGAGGAATGTACATACAAATTTCCATAGTGCTTGTACTAGTTTACATTTCCAATAACAATGTAGCAAAAGTACTTTTCCCACATACCTCACCAAATTTTTTTTTCTATTATGATAGCCATTCTTGTTGGAGAAAAATGAAATTACACTGTTGCTTTGATTTGCATTTCTATAATGACTATGCTGATCATTTTTTCATGTGTATTGGCAATCTGTACTTCTTTTGAGAAGTGTCTGTTCATTTCTATTGTTATTTTGATTGGGTCATTCTTTTTGGGGGATCTAATTTTACTGGATTTTTTATATATTCTAGTTTTTACGATTCTGTAGAAGTAGTAGATGGCTAAGATTTTCCCATGCTGTAGATTGTTTTTTCACTCTATTGATTATTGTGCTGTGCAGTAGTTTTTTTAATTAAATGTAATACCATTTCTTGATTCTTGGCATTATTTCTTGGGCAATTGGAATATTTAATGAAACTCTTTGCCTATGTCTATGTCATCAAGAGTGTTACATATTGTATCTTCTACCAGATTCAGTGTTTCTGTTTTTTTAATCTTGGTTTTAATCCATTTTGATATGATTTTAGGACAGGTTGAGAGATATGGGTCAAGATTTATTTTGCATGTGGATAACCAGTTGTCTCAGCAACTTTTTTTAAAAGAGGTTTTTTTCCTAGTGTTTATTTTTAGTGATTTTGTCAAAGATCAGATATGTAAGAGTGTACAGACATATTTCTGTGTCTTCCAATCAATTACATCAGTCTACATGTCTATTTTTGTTCCAGTATCATGCTGTATTTATTAGTGTAGTTTTGAAGTATAACTTGAAATCTGGAATTGTAATTTTTTGCTTTACTATTTTTTCTCAAGATTGCATTGGATTCTGGGGTTCTTCTAGTTTCATAGTGATTTTAGAATTTTTTTTATAGTTTAATGAAGAATGTTGTTGGTACAGTGGTTCCTGAATTTGATTCTTTCCACAATTCTGGTAGAAAATCGAGCTGGAGGAGAAGCAAATTAAATTCAGTGGTTAGGTTCAATATTGACCTTATGGGGAAATTTGATTCAGTTCTCATCCAGTTGGGTTTGCAACCATAATTGTAGAGAAAATTATGTTTGTGAACTGAGGTACCACTCTATGATTGTAATTTCATTAATTTTAAATATTATTTTTGATGATATGGCTATTATAACATTATTGCTACGGTCCATTCAGAAAGAGGGTATATATTCCCTATATTTGAGATTCTCTTCAATCTCTTTTATTTTTCAGAGTACTATGGTTTTCATTATAGAGGTCTTTCATTTCTTTGGTTAGGTTAATTGCTAAGTATTTAATTATTTCTGAAAGTACAGAAAATGGGAATATTTTCCTGATTTCTTCATTGGGGGGTTGATTTTGGTATATATGAATGCTATTGATTTTTTGTGTTAATTTTTTTGCTATTTTACTAAATTTTTTATTAGCTCCATGCTTCTTCTGGTGGAGTATTTTTTGTTTTATGTAAAGAATCATGTCATCTGCAAATAAAAATATTTTCTTTGTTTTCCTCTTCTTTTTGGATTGTTTTAATATTTTTAACTTGTATGATTGCTCTGACTAATGTTTTCAGCACTATAATGAACAGAATTGGTGAGAGTAGACACCCTTGTCTTGTTCCTGATTTTATATGGGGTACTTTTGGTTTTGCTTTCATTTCATATGATGATAGCAGTGTGTTTTTCATAAATGGCTTCTCTCAGAGTTAAGATTTTTCTATACCTATTTTCACCATGTTTTACATCATAAATGGATTTCATCAAACACTTACTGGATCTATTGAGATGATCATGTGACTTTTGTTCTTCTGTGCCTGTGGTGAATTAGCTTTATTGATTTATGTATGTTGAACCATCCTTTCATTGGTAACATGAAACTTAATTTGTCATGATGTATGATTTTTTAATGATTTGTGACATTCTGTTTCCTATATCTTTTTGAGAATTTTAGCATCTATCTTTCTTAAGGAAATTGGCCTGTGGCTTGCTAACTTGTTTTTCTTTCTCCCTTTCTCTCTCTCTCTCTCTCCTCTCTCTCTCTTTCTTTCTTTCTTTCTTTCTTTCTTTCTTTCTTTCTTTCTTTCTTTCTTTCTTTCTTTCTTTTCTTTCCTGTTTACTCCTTGTGATGTTTTAATATCAGGGTCAAGCTAGCCTGAGAGATGGTTTGGCAATGTTTCTTCCCTTTTAATTTTATGGAAGAGTTTGAAGAGTATTGCCATTAGTACTTCTCTGAAGTTCTGGTACAATTCAACAGTGAATTCACTGGCTCCCAGGTTTTTCCTGTTTGATAAGGTTTTTATTATTGCTTCAATTTCTTTGCATGCCATTGGTTTATTCTGGGCTTTTATATTCTGTTAGTTCAACTCTAGTAAGTCATGTGTTTAGGAATTTTTTGTATTTATTTTAGATTCTCCCAGTTATTGGAATATGTTTTCAAAAAATTTTACATGATTATAGAGATTTTACAGGCAGTGTACTTGGTCATGTATTTTATCTAAAAGAAAAAAATGACCATATTTTCAACCATATATTGATTATTTGGCTGTAGCCTGTTGTCTAGCTGGATGATCAGGATCTTGGAAGAAACATGACTGGAAAATTGGTGACAAAGATACAGTATCTAGGGAAGAGGTATGATAGAACTCTCCATATAGGTGAAAGATGCTAAGATATTTGTGTTCTATGTAAACATTCACCAAAAATTATCGCAGCAGAAGAGAATTTTAATAACCAATTAAATAGATGGATCATTCTGTGAATAGGAGCCAATCTTTTTCTTTAGCTATCCTGTAATTTCCCAATGGGTTCATGAACAAAGGCTATGGTTACATGGAGGTGATACATGAGGTCAACAATATGAACTCCCACTCACAAAGGCTTATCTGGCTACATCCACTGCTGAATATCCAAAATGTCACCAATGGAGACCAACAATGAGTCTCTGATATGGCACCATTCTTTGGAATGATCAGCCAGGGACCTGTTGATAGGTTGATTATATTGGATTGCTGCCATTGTGGAAAGGGCAGTGCTTTGTCCTTACTGGAATAGACATTTATTCTTGGTATAGATTTGCTTTACTTGCATATAATGCTTCTGCCAAAACCATCATCCATGGACTTATAGATTGTCTTATCCACCATCATGGTATTCCACACAGCATTGTTTCTGACCAAGGAACACATTTCACAGCTAAGAAGTGAGGGAATGGGCTCATGCTCATGGAATTCACTGATCTTACCATGTTGTGCAATATTTAGAAGCAGTTGGATTGGTAGAAAGGTGACATGACCTTTTGAAGATGCAGTTGCAGCGCCAGCTAGGTGGCAATGTGTTTTGGGGCTGGGGCAAGGTTCTTCACATACTCTATGTGCTTTGAATCAGCATCCACTATATGGTACCGTGTCTCTCAGTCAGGATTCATGGGCTGAAGAATCAAAGGGTGGAAGTGGAAATGGTACAACTCACCATTAAACTTAGGGATCCAGCAGCAAAATTTGTATTTCCCATTTGCATGACCTTATGCTCTGCTGGTTAGAAGTATTAGTTCTAGAGCAGGGATACACCAGAAAGCACAACAATGATTTCAATGAACTGGAAGGTAAGATTTCCCCCTGGTCATTTATGAGCTCTTCATGCTTCTGAATAAACAAGTTAAAAGGGGGAGTTAGGTGTTGGCAGAGTGATTGACCCAGACTTTCAAGGAGAAATTGGATGGTTACTCCACAACTGTGGAAAAGAAAAATGTACATGGAGTGCAGGAGATCCCTTAGGACGCCTCCTAGTATTACCATGCCCTGTTATTAAGGTAAATGGGAAACTAAAACAACACAAGACAGGCAGGATGGCAAATGTCCCAGAACCTTAAGAACTTAAGGTATGAGTCATTCTCCCAGGAAAAGAATCAAAAGTTGCTGAGGTGCTTGTTGAAGGCCAAGGGACTACAGAATGTGTAGTAGAAGAAGGTAGCTATAAATACCAGGTATGACCATGTGGAGTCCACATGAACTACTGAGAATGCTTCTCATAATCTCTGTAGGGAAAGCTCTGGTAAATTTCAGCTATATTCCTGTGTTTGACTACCCACATATATTTTTCTTTGATCAATGACTAGAAATCTTCAATTCTATCAAGAGCGGAAGACACAGTGTACAAGGTGTAGTGCTGGTGAAGTCTTTCATTGTTCTCTGGAGGGCCTTTGCCAATCTCTGTCCCATCCTCTTCCCTCCATGATAACCCATCAGGCTGCTTGTTTTCTTTTTTTACACAACTCCAAGTGAGCACTCTGTGCTAAACTTTCTGCCTATGACACCGCTCTTTTGATTTGTACTCCGCTGTAGTCTTGCTTTTTATGCCACAAAGAATCTCTTTTCAGCTGGATAATTTAGTGGCATCTAGGGCTTAGCACAAGACAGCCCTTCTGCATAGAATTAAGTAGCATTTGGGAAATGATCAGAGGCAGCTCGCACAAACAGAGTTATCAGAAGACTTTGGAGGGAAGGTGGCAGAAGAGAGCCCACATAAATACAAAATTTAGTAATATTTGGAGGGCACTGGAGTGCCTACTCTGCCACTGCTTTAATGCCTTTACTCCAACCCCTGATTCTACCAGTCATAGCTTCTGAAAGACCATAAAATTCTCCTTATCTCACAGATCCCTCAGTGTCTTGTTCTGGGATGCTAACCAGAAATGTAACCTTTGTTGCTCTGTCCATAGGCCTCACCAGTCCTAACTCCATCCTTCCTTTGTGAGTGATTATCTACCTTGTGTCATCTCCAGTCCCCTGATCTGAGAAGAACATCTCTTGTGAGTATCTTTTTTTTCTCCTTAAATTATTTTATTGATACATTTTAGGTATTCAATACATTTACATTTCTCATCGGGAATTTGTACCTTTACATGATGTATCTTGGTTCTTATTTTTCCCCATTCCCAGCCCTCCCTTCACCCCCTCCACCCTTCCCTATTTACAAAGACTTTGTTTCCATTTTTTCCATTTCTCATAATTTTTTCTTTCCCTTCTTTCCTTTCCCCTACCCCTCCCACTTCCCCTACCCCTTCAGACCTTTTCTTCCTATTTTGCATTGTCAATTATTCATTTTAATCATTGGTACATTTTAGGGATACAATATAATGACATTCATCATTGGAAATCTGCACCTTTACATAATCTCTCTTGGTTCTTATTTTTCCCCCTTCCCCTCCCCTCCCTTCAACCCCTCCATCCCTCCCTATTTACAAAGACTTTGTTTCCATTTTTCCATTTTCTAATATTAATTCCATGCCCTTCTTTTCTTCCCCCTATCCATCCCACCTCCCCTTCCCCTTTGCCCCTTTTCTTCCTATTTCACATTATCTATTATACCTTTTAGTCCTTATTTACACTTTCAGGTTCTCATACTACAGAAACTATTTGGTATTTACACATGTGTGTTCTATTTATTTCACTTAAAAGTATCACCTCAATGTGCATTGATTTAGCTATAAATGTCTCTAATTTCTCATTTTTTATGGCTGAGTTGCACTCCATTTTATAAAAATACCACATTTGCTTTATCCAGTCTCCAGTTGATGGGCATTTGGGCTGTTTCCAAGTTTTACCTATTACAAATTGTGCTGCTACAAACATGGGTGCAAATATATCACTGAGGTATGATTCTTTTAATTCTTTGGGGAAGATACCCAGCAGGGGAATGAATAGCTCAGTCAAATGGGACTTCCAGTCCTAGTTCTTTGAGGTATCTCCATACTGATTTCCACAGTGATTACACCAATTTACATTCCCACCAGCAGTGGAGGAGTGTTCCTCTTTCCACACATCCCTGCTAGCATTTGTTATTGATTGATTTCATAATAGCAGCCATTCATTCTGGGGTGAGGTGGAATCTCAGCCTTGTTTTCATGTGCAACTCTCCAATGACCAGTGACATTGAACAGTTTTTCATATGTTTATTTGCTATTTCTACTTCTTTGTCTGAGAAATGTCTATTCATTTCAGATGCGCATTTTCTGATTGGGTCTTTAAATTTGGGAGGTCTGATCTTCTTAAGTTCTTTATAGATTTGAGATGGTAGGTCTTCATCTGAGGAACAGCCGGTGAAGATTTTTTCCCACATTGTGGGTTGTCTCTTCACACTGTTGATGGTTTCTCTTGCTGTGCAGAAGCTTTTTAATAAGATGAGATCCACTTGTTGATAGTTTCTGCTAGTTTATGGGCAACTGAGGTTTTGTTTCCTACACCAATGTCTTTAACAGTTTTACCCAACCTCTGCTCCAGCTGGTTCAGCATTTCTATTTTAATATTTAGATCTTTAATCTATTTCTATTTTAGTTTAGTGCATGGCGAGAGATATAGGTCTAGTTTTAATCTTTGGCAAGTTGAAACCCAATTTTTCCAGCACCATTTATTAGAGAGGCTATCTTTCCTTCACTGAGGGTGTTTGGGTCCTTTATCAAAGATGAGATGACTGAGTGTGTCTGGAGTTGTTTCTGCATCTTCTAATCTGTTCCACTGGTCCTCAGGTCTGTTTCTTTGCCACTACCATGCTGTTTTTATCACAGAGGCTTTGTAGTATAGTTTCAAGTTGGGGATTGTGATACACATGTCTCTGTTATCTAGAATTGCTTTTGCTATTCTGGGTCTCTTCTTGTTCCAAATGAATTTTTGGGTTGTTTTCTCAAGGTCCGTGAAGTATGCTGCTGGGCTTTCAATTGGGATTGCATTGAATCTTTATAGCAGTTATAGAAGTATCACCATTTTCACTATATTGATCCTTCCTACCCAGGAGGAGGGGATATCTTTCCATTTTCTGATATCATCTTCAATCTCTCTTTTCAGAGTGCTATAGTTTTCAGAGAAGAG
>NW_004624902.1:2915149-2934310 GCF_000247695.1 Heterocephalus glaber
CACAATCTCTGCTGTTATCTGAGAAATTATTTCTGATTTCATTTTTCCCAGATCCTCTTTTGTTACCAGTTCAGGGAGTCCATGTGGTTGAGTATCAGACTGTTCCATCTCATTTCCCTTTGCGGTTGCTATAGGTGATCTGGAAGTTTGGTTTTGAGACTTATTTACATATCATCTCATTTTGATGGAGGGGGCTTGGTGTTGGCACCCACGCAGCTCACCTCCTCTGAGCTGGGAGCCATGAAACAGCTGCCTGGAAGCCCCTTCCTCTGGGCTGTGAGCCTTGGAACTGCAGTCCAGAACCCCCTTCCTCTGGGTTGGAATCTGTAGAATGGGGGCCCAGAAGCTCCTTCCTCTGCTCTGGGAGTGGTGGAAAGGTGGTCCAGAAGCCCCTTCCTCTGGGCTGTGAGTGGTGGAACCTCTTGTGAGTATCTTACTCACTGGATTCCATGGGCCTTTAGGAAGTGAGTTAGAACAGGTAGGAAATACATGCTTCCTGCTAAGCTGGGCATCATTAACAGGCCAGCAGCTAGCTCTTACACTTGGTTTCTTCCTTAGGGAAATTTTGAAGTTTTCCTAAGATTTTCTGATTGTCAGACCTGGGCTATAAGGGGTTCTGGGATCCAGAAATGACCCTGATTCTTTTTTTAACAATCCCTGTTTCTCAAATTTATCTGATGGGCCTTTCCTTCAATTTTCTTTCCCATTGTCTGGATTTTGCTCCCTTATCCCCCCACACACATATTCTAGTACTTGCAGACTTAGTGATCATCAATGTCTTCTGACCACCTTGTGAGTCCTGCATTCTATAGCCTGCCATGAACCTCCAGTTCTTCTTTTTCTCTCTTTTACAGTGGTGAGAACAGCTAAGGGCCTACATTCATAAAAATTTCAAATGTACAGTACAATATTTTGAACTGCAGTCATTATACTGTGCTTTGGGTCTCCAGAAGATTAATCTGGCATAACTGAAACTTTATACCCTTCATCATTTTTCCATTGCTCCCCATCTGTCACACTGTCTCTACAGACCATCAGTCTCCTGTTTCTATCAACTGATTTTAGATTCCACATATAATTGAGATTGTGAATACTTTCCTTTTGCTGATTTGCTCATTTCATTTAGCAGACTATCTTCTATCATCCATGTTACAGCAAAGGGTTGGATCTGCTTTCTTAGGGCTAAATAATATTAGAATATGTAAGTACATAATTTTTAAAATACATTTATCTTTCTGCAGATTTTCAACTTATTTCCATACTGTGGCAATTGGGAATAGCACTAAGATAAATATGGAAGTGAAAATATCACTTCTATGGCTTGACAACTTCTTTTGGATATATCCCTAATATTAGGATTACTGACTGATATAATATTTCTATTTTTAATTTTTAAATAATCTCCATTTTCCTTCTCACCAGCAGTATACAAAACTTTTCCTATTTTCCACATCCTTGCCAATAGTTATTATTTTTTTTGTCTTTTATATATTATCTGTTCTTATAAGTATGAGGTAAGATCTCATTTTGTTTTGGGCTTGCATTTCCCTGATAATTGGTGATAATGAGCACATCTTCATATAATTGTTGCACACTGGCCTGTTTCTGTGTGTTACATGTACTCACTGCTTTTTTAACCTTAGGAGCAAGATTTGTAGTCTGGCTTTGAGCATGTTAAGAAGTCAACTGTCAAGAGAAATATTTGCTCCAATGATGCTAATTTGTTCTTTTCCTGTGGCTGCTTTTTTTCTTTTTGTTTTTGATTTTCTGTAATTTTAATATTATATGAAACAAAGGAACACAAGTTTTTCAAATTCCAGGAGACAAGGGCTCCATTTATCCCATCATTGATAGTTACTTATAGAAAAATGAGAAAATATTAGAAAGTGCAAAGTCTGTGTGTTTTGGAGGTGGGTGGACTTTAGAAAATATTTGACAGGTGCTTGATTTGTTAAAGTGGTAAAATTTTCTGTGTATTTTAGACAGTTCCAAAATAAAAATGTTGCTGTAAAAAATTGTACTTTGTTTTACATTAATTATATAATTTTTAGTACTTACTTGCAATACTTTCAGTTTGCAAACATCTTGGGGGAGTGCAAAAATATGCATAATACATTTTGTTTCTTAAATTCCTTTTGTTCTCCCTCCTACTTCCCTCCCTTCTCTAAATCCGTTTTCCCATTTTCATTCTTGTTTTATTATTATTATATCATATTTATAAAATATAACATTTATATTCATTGAAATTATTAGGTTCCTGTACATTGTACACCTTTAATCTGCTTATTTCTTTTTTCCCTTTCCTCTTGCACTTGGTCTCCAGGACCCCATCCCATTTGCAAGAGATCCATCACCTTGTCTCCTATCCATCATTTATTGTGCTCTTTGGTTTTACTCTGCCTTATTCAAATGAGAGATACATTATGGTATTTAAGCATGTATATCTGCATTACTTCGCTCAACATTATATTTTCCAAGCACATCCATTTTCCTAGAAATGTCTCAAATATGTCCTTCTTTATAGCTGAATACTATTCTATTATGTACAGATACAACATGAATGGGTATATGGGCTGCTTTTATGATTTAGCAATTATGAAATGTGCTGCTAGAAACATTGGAATCCATGTATCTACGTAGTATGATGTTTCTGGCTCTTTGAGGAAGATACCTAGAAGGGGTATAGCTGGGTCATATGGAATTTCTAATTTTAATTATTTGAGAAATTTCCTTGGTGATTTCCATATTCGTGTACCAGTATACACACCCACAAAAAATGTAGAAGGATTCATTTTTCCACTCAACCACACCATCTTTTGTTACTTTTTGGCTTTTTGTTGATTGTCATTCTTTCTGGTGTAAGACGGAATCTTAGCATTTTGATTTACATTTCTCTAATGGCCAGAGACAACACTGAACATTTTTTCCATGTACTTTTTGACCATTTCTATTTTTTTCCTCTGAGAAGTGTTTATTCATTTCACTGGCCCATTTCTTGATTAGATCTTTTAATATAAATCATGTCATTTTTTGAGTTCTTTGTATATTCTAGATATTGGTCCTCTGCCTGAGAATAGATAATAAAATATTTTTCCCATTCTGTAGGTCGTCTTTTCACTCTACTAATTGATTCCTTTGCTGTGCAGAAGTTTTTAAAATTTGATGTAATTATATTTGTTGATTCTTGCTGTTATTTCTTGTGCAATTGTTTTGTTTAGGAAATACTATCCTACACCTATGACTTCAAGTATTTTATCTATATTGTCTCCTAGTATTTTTAATGTTTCTATTTTAATATTTACAACACTGATTTTAATTTAGTTCATGATGAGAGAAATTGGCCCCTTTTTATCTTCTGAAAACAGTCATCCAGCTTTCCTAGCACTGTTTGTAGAATTGACTATCTTTCCTCCAGTGTATGCTTTGGCATCTATGTCAAAGAACTGTTAGCTGAATCTGTATTGGGACATTTCTCTGTCCTCCTTTCTGTCCTACTGAACTACATATCTGTTTTTGTTCTAGTACCATGCCATTTTCTTATCATTGTTGCTTTGTAGTATAGCTTAAATTCGGGTATTGTGATGTCTCCTGCTTTGCTCATATAGCCTGATTTCTTTTGCTATTCTGGGTCTCTTCTGATTCCATATAAATTTTAGGATATTTTTCTCTAGGTCAGTAAAGTATGCTGTAGGTATTTTTATTTGGATTGCATTGAATCTGTGTAACAGTTTGGGTATATGACCATTATGACCTAATTAATTCTGCCTATCCAGGAGTAGGGAACATTTTTCCATTTTCTGTTGTCCTCCTCAGTCTTCTTTTTCAGAGTATTGTAGTTTTCTTTGTAGAGGTTTTCTACTTCCTTTGCTAAGTTAATACCTGGGTATTTCATTTTCCTTGATGCCACCATGAATGGTATTGTTTTCATTATTACATTCTCATTGAGGTCATTATTGGTGTACACAGTGCTATTGATTTTTGTGTGTTTATTTTGTATCCTGCTATGTTGCTGAAGTTGGTAATTCATTTTGGGAGTTTTTTTGGTGGAATTCTTTGGGCCTTATATGTAGAGTATGATGTCATCTGCAAATAATAATAATTTGAATTCTTCCTTTCCTATATGTATCCATTTTTTTCTTTTTCTTTCCCAATTTCTCTGGCTAATATTCTGAGTGGTATGCTGAATAAAAGAGCTGATAGTGGGGATCCTTGTTTTATTCTTGATTTTAAAGGAAATACTTTTAGTTTTTTTCATTTAATATGTATTTGGATGTTGATTTTTCATAAAAAGTTTTTAGCCAATTCAGACAAGGCCTTCCTATATTTTCTTCAGGGTTCTTATCATGAAGGGGTGTTGGATTTTGTCAAAGGCCTTTTTGTCCTCTAGTGATATAATCATCAGTTTCTTGACTTTGTTTCTGTTTATATGATGTCTTATATTTATTAATTTACATATGTTGAACCATCCTTGCATCTCTGCAATGAAAACTGCTTGGTCATTATGTATGATCTTTTTCATGATGTCCTTCATTCTATTCACTAATATCTCATTGAGAGATTTTACATCTATGTTCATTAAGTTTATTGGCCTGTAGTTTTCTTTTTAAGTTAGGTTTTTATCTGGTTTTGTAATAAGAGTGATGCTGGCTTACATAAATAAATTTGGAAGCACTCTGTCCCTTTCTATTTCTTTAAAGAGCTTGAGGATTATGGGTGATAAAGCATCATAAAAGGTTTCATAGAAATTAACAGTGATTCCATCAGGCCCTAGACTTTTTACTAGTTGGTGGATTCTTTATTATTGTCTCAATTTCATTATTTGCTATTTTGTTGTTCAGCTTTTTTGTGTCTTCTTGAGAATGAGTGAAACTTTTGAACCTCTGAATCTGTTACCAGCTTTAAAAAATTTTCAGCCAAATATCACTTGTGCTCAACTCTTCTTTTCTTTCTGTTTTGGCCCACCAGCCACATATATGTTAGCTTAGATCCTTCAGAAAAGATAGCATGAAAGATTAAATTATGCAAGGATTTATCATGGAAAATGCCTAAGGATAAAGGTAAGGGATCCAGAGAAGCCATGCCAATCTCATTGCATGCTTATAGACCACATTACTGAAGTCAGTCCTGTAAAAGAGAAGGTAAAGGACAGAAGAATAAGTTGGAAGGGCCTTAGATTGAACCAAACTTTTTAAAAAATGTCTAGAAGTTTATCAAAAGAATATGGCATTTTATTTGGGCAAGCTTTTCAACCTCCTGTTCCTCCAGTGCTTATCTTTTATCAGCTTGTATATATGTGGATTAACATCTTTGCTGGTAGTTTTGTTTTCTTAGGGACTTCTATAAATCTACCAAAGATGTTTGGTGATTTTAACCCTTAACTTTAGCTGTTTGTTAATAGCCTTTAGTTTTCATTAACAATCTTCAGGTTATCCATACAGCTTAGTAATAACTAGTTTCTAAGTTTTGGATATGGTTTGTGTTCTCCAAAGTTTTATGTGCTGGCAGCTCAGTCCCATGTGGTAGTGTTGACAGGTGGTAAAACTTTGAAAAGCCAGGGCATTTTGGATGGTAAATAGGTCATTACGGACATCAGCATTGGAAGAGACTAATGCAGTTTTTGAGAGACCTAACTTAATTCCTAGGAGAGCGCATTGTTACAAAAAATGTGTTACCTTGGACCATGGATTTATCTGGCTTAGTAGCTTGGCATGTGATGTCTCCTCACATGCACTGTTGTGATGATGCCATCTGCCGTACTGTTATGTAACCAGAAGGCTTTCCCTAGAATCAAGGATAAGCTGGCAATACACACTTGGGTCTCCAGAACTGTGAGTTAAGTAAAGCTCTTTTGTAAAAAAATTATTTAGTCTCAGGTATTTTGATACAGCAACAGAAAAAGAACTAAGGTTTAATTCTACTTCTTTATTATTGTAGGCATATTCTACCCACATCTATCTTATACATGAGTCACTGTTCCTGCAAAGGGATTCCCCTCCATTGAAACATTTTCCATGGTAATCACCTGTGAAAGTTTTATTTTAACCACTACTTTCTACCAGGGGCTATTTGCCACAAATAACTAAAAGAACTCAGAATTACATTCTCTTTGCTACTCTGGAGTGGGCAAGCCAGTCCCTAAATCCCACAGTACTGCTTATTTATTGCCTCTTTTTTGGTACCATGTGTACTGAGGTTTTTTGATAAGGCTTCAAGATAAGATTTAATTTGTAACAGATTTACTGCAAGAAATGCCTTTGAAGGATCAAGTTAATGCAGTTACATAAGATTAAGAGACCTTTCAAATCTCAGTGTCAATCAGACACCTGTGAAGAAAACAGAATAGGAAAGAAGAATGGCTAGGAAGATTACAGTGCAGTTTAAAACAGTTTTGACCAAGTCTATAGAGTGGCATTGAGCTGAACATGCCCACTAGGGTCATTCTACATCTTGTAGTAATGGGTAATCCTACCATTTCAAATCATTGACTAGGACCAGCCCGTGGAAAGAGTGACATTGATACACATATGGTGATGTATCCATGTGGGCAAAAAACTAGGGCCATTGGTCACTTTTACACTTTTAATTAGCAAGTGTATAGTAGAGGAGAGTGTTTAAGTATGACTATTGTGATAGTTAACTTTCTGTTACTGTGGCTAAATACTTGAAAAAGTAACTTATAGGAAGAAAGGTTCCTTTTGGCTAAAACCTCTCAGAAGTTTTAGGCCTTGGTTGCTTGGCTCCATTGTTTCTGGGCCTGGAATGAGGCAGAAAATGATGGCAGTAGGATATGGCAGAAGAAAGCTACTTACCTCATGGCAGTGAGGAAGGGGAGGGAGAGAGGGAGAGAGAGAGAGAGAGGGAGAGAGACAGAAAGTGGCAGAGGAACATCATATAGCTCTCAAACTCATGTTTTTATGACACTCCTTTCTTCTTTTTGCCCAGTCCTCACTTGCTAAGTTTCTATCCCTTCCCAGTAATGCTATAAAATTATGATTAATCAAATTATTCAATTGATTAATCCACTGATGAAGTTAAGAACCTGATGATTCTGTCACTTTCAAAAAGCTAGACCTCTGATCACATGAGTTTTTCTTTTGAGGGAGGGGCTTTTAAATGAAAACTATAACAAGGATTAGTATAAACTTTGTATGTTTTGCAGTTGTTTTATATATCATTTTTTTTCAAGGTAATTTCTGTTTTTTTTAACTAACCTTCCCCAAACTTACTAGTGTCCTGCCTAATTTAATTTGGATTGACATTTGTATTTTTTCACTGCCAGAGTATGAATAAAGATTATCTTAGTTTACAGATTTTACTTTGCATTTATCAAGATAAGCTTTAGTAAATAACATATTTAAAGAACTCAGCCAATTTCTACCCATAACTTTGTCCATCTCCTTATTAAACTAAAGACTTTTATGGAAATAACAGCCTGAATGAGGGTAGAGATAACTCAATTTGTTTCCTTTCTTCAAATACAAAACAAGAGTTCATGTCCATTTGTTGGTGAGTCAGTTTTGTCATTTTCATATCACAGTGGTATCCACATACATTGAAAATGATGAATAGCTAAGTGATGATGATGTAATTATGATGGCATTTTATTTTATGAAAGACAATAAATATCAGCATATGGTTCCCATGTAGACCTTACATCTATCCCTTTGTGCTACTCTAATGATTAGAAAATAGAAGGTAAATCAATAATAACTTCTACTTTAGCTGGATAATACTGAAGAGTATAGGCACACAGAATGGCACAAATATGTTGGAGTTCATAAATGGAAGTTGTTTTTAGTCTTCATTCTGATTCATTTATGACCTGAACGGAACTCTGATGATATATATACACTGTAGGCTAATGTCTATTCTTGGGACTTTGATGTTTTTCCTGCTGCTATGGTAAAATGGAGTACATACTGAGTTACCTGATTGCTCGAATAATTCTCAGTAATTACAGCAATACCTCCTCAACACAAGGCACTATGGCATTATTATCATATTTCTTGGGTTTTGTTTTGTTTTCTTTAATTTTTAAACTTACATTAGTACATATTTGCAATACACAATGATTACATTTACTGTAGCAGATTGATACATGTACATAACACATTTCAATTCACTTACTCTCTCTCCTTCTTTTATTTTTCCAGCATAAGATTTGTTTCTTAATCTTATAATACTTCATAAAATTAATTATCTTATATACAGATTTAGAACTAGACTACTAGGCCAAAGAATATCTTAAACATGCAAAACAATTACACTAAGTCAGAGCACACTTTTAGACGGAGATACATGGTCCACATTCTGGATTGCAACACCTTTTCTTCCCTCTTTATTCCTATTATCTGTCATATATATATATATGTGTGTGTGTGTGTGTGTGTGTGTGTGTGTGTATGAATATAAGAGAAACCATGCAATATTTAAGGTTGTGTGTCTGAGTTACTTCACTTAAAATCATGGTCTCAAGATACAGCCACTTTCCTACAAATGACTAAAGTTTATCTTTTTTATGGTAGAATTGTACTCAGCTATGTATAAATACCACATTTTAAAAATACATTCCTCTGTTGTAGGGAATATAGGCTGTTTCCAAGATTTAGCTATTATGAATTGTGGTGCTGTAAACATGGGCATGCATACATCACTGTGGTATGATGTCTTTAACTCTTTTGGGAAGATTCCCTAGGAGGGGAATAGCTGGGTCAAATGCAATTTCTTGTTTTATTTTGTTTTTGAGATGGGGTTCTCATAGTACTACCTAGGCTCATCTCAAACTCATTAACTCAACTGACCCTCCCACCTTAGGGCCCAGTAGCTACAGCCATGTGACACTGCATCCATTCTAATTCTCATGTTTTTAAATTGTGTATGTTGCTACTTGGTTAAATAGAACTTAAATGATGTGAGATATGGTTAGTTGTTCAAAAGCAGGTAGTTTTAAGTTGGGTATGATTTCAACTCTGGATCCTTAATGTAGATGCTGAGTAGTCTGTCTCAGTTTTTGTTAGAGACTGATTAGTATATATTGTATGCATTGGTGGTCTCTGATATGAATACAATCAATTCAGAACTACGCCTAAATATGAAAGTACAGTACAGAAAATTACAGCATGTGAGTGGTACTGAATTAAGGTTTCCTGGGTTTAAACAGCTGCCTGGTTTTCTACTGCAACCCAGAATTCTTTCACATTAGTTATGTCTCTGACTTTAACAATAATGATATGATGTTGATGCACAGGGTGAAAATGCATATTTTCTTTGAAGGCATTAGATGTATTCTCACTTTTAAACTTCTGTTGTAACTGAATGAATTTTTGTGAGAGTAAATATCTGGAACCTAAACTATTTTCAAATCACATAACAGAGTATGTACTGTATGCTAATTGTTTTAAATGTCAAGGAACAGTGGGGTCTTGAATCTTTAGGTGTTTCTATCCTTAGCACTTATTAGGAAGAAAATGAATTGCCGAATCAATGACAACAGAAAAAGTATATGAAAGCTCTAGGGGTAAATTTAAAGACATTTCCAACATGTAGTTATTATTTAATACTTTATCATTACTATATACTAAATGATTTTTGTGTTCAGGTCCTTATAATTGATAAAGTACTGTATAGGAAAGTAAGTTTTTTTAGCCCCAAAAGTCTAATGTGCCTCCAAGTTTTTCACAGGCGAGAATGTACCAATAGGGATGGTATAATTGACAGCATATTATAAATAAACTCATTGTGAAACTCAGTTTATGAGTATGTATGTATATGTTTGCATGTGTGTGTTACTATGTATGATTTATATGTATTGTACATTCTTCCTAGCTTACCACATTTGACTTTGTGGGACACAGTCAAACATCTCAGATATTAATCAACAACCTTCATGAATATAGCCCAGTACACTTTGTTTTGCATGGCATCTCAGGATTTGCAAACTGTGCTCATACTAGCTATCTAATTCAACAATCACAATAAATCAGTGAGGTTGCCAAGAGTATTAACTTTTTAAAATCAAAAACATCAGAGCTCAGGGAGAAAAATTAATTAGTATAAGTTTACACAGTTATAAGATATAGAGCTGAGATTATAAATCCAATCTTTTGAATCCTCTGATATTCTTCAGGGTAGAAATTAAGTGGTCAAGTGAGGTCCTGCAGGGGAAAATTCTGCTGGATGTGTGATTTCTATGTACATCAGAAGTGGCAAAATTGGGCTGATAGAAAGTCCCCTTTCCCACCTGAGACTAAAATCTGATGAAAAATCATGCTTTATATATGTCATTATTTAATCCTAAGGTTTTGTGAAGTCTTCTTTTTGCCCATTTTTTCTCTTTAATGATCAACAATGTTTTCTCTGGTAATTCTACTTGGATCAAAAAAATCAGTGATAATTATATTTAGCTGTGAAATTATTCAAATTTTTAATTTTTATTATCATCTTCATTTATTATTGAAGAGCCAGGTTCAAAATTCTGTGGAGATACTTCTGGAGTTGTAGCTATGAATCTAGTCTTAACTCATCTTTCTTAAGATTTACAGAAATTTTACCAGTATCAGATAAAGCAAATTTAGTAACAAAGCTAGGAAGTATTTAAAGAATCATTTAAGCAGAAATACAGTTTTCTTTATTATTTTACCTTTAATATCTATTGGTTCTCTTAAAGCTTAAAATGTCTAAAATATATTAGTCAAAATTTTAAGCTTTTCTTAGCTATAGGTAGGAAGATAATAGCAGGACAACAAAAGAGATGAAACAGTTGACAGTTGAGTATTTAATCTATAATTGCCTCTTGTGTAACCCTCTAATCTTCAGTAGCCCCATAACTAAATATTTGCTCTATGTAGATCTTTTAATTTAGTATTATATAAAGCAGGAATGATTTTGTGTGTGTGTGTGTATGTGTGTGTGTGTGTGTGTGTGTGTATGTGTGTGTGATTATCTATTTTGGGACTAGTTCTACTATGAGTTTGTACTATTTCCAAATATGTTTTCTTTGTCACTCTTATTAGTGTCCTCAGTCTTTTATAACCTCTCCCACAAAACTGCACCCACTTTCAGCTCGGACTATTGGATTGTGTTATTTGTGTTCCTAATCTGTGATATAACTATTGGTGTAATGTGACATAATTATTTTACCATGAGTTCCCTGACAATAAAAAATACAATTTTACTTACCCTTGTATTATGGCTATAACCTAGAACTGTACTAGAGTCATAGTAGTTAGAAGTTAGTTGACATATATTGAATGAATGGGTTGAATGGGAAGACTGGTGTTAGGTATTTGTGCATTATATTCGAAGCACTTACTATTTATTTGTTCAATTTCTTAATATAAAAATTATCTCCTGCCTGATTAGAGGCATTGGCATATACAGGAAACTTGTAAGATTTACACCCAGAAGCATCAGTACTTGGAAATAGGGAGAAAAGACCCCCAAACATGAAGGCAACCTGAAGGAGAAGCCCAAGAGATAAAACAAAACAAAACAGTGTCAGTGTTTTTTAGAAAGGGAACCTGGGCTGTCCCTAGATCCAGGCAATTGTTTATACCTGAGAGCAGCAGCTGATTATGGCAGTGGTGGATGAGCTGCTGTGACTGATCCTTAGTCTACCAATCACCCCACCATGCACCTATCCTGTCTCTCTCTTCTTTTTTTTTTTTGCCTCTGTTTCCTCTGTTTTTTCCTCTTTTTTTTTTTTTTTTTTCCTCTGAGAGGCTAGTTTGTGGATGGTCAAGCACCCAGTCTTTGCTAAATTTCTAAGGGGACTTCTCAGTCTCCTCTAGCTTTCATCTTTGATAATTCCTCCAATTACTTATATCTGCTCTTTCTTTACTGCTCTGGGTTAGACTGCTGAGCAAACTTCTCTAGCCACACTGCTCCTTTACAGTTCTCTGTCCATGCCAAACCTTCTGACTACACTTTTCAACTAGTTTCTATCTAGCCTGCATACTCTGTATGGTGCCTAAGGCTCATGGCAACCAGCAGCTTTTGGTGTGGGGTGGGAGGGTTCCCACTTAGGCACTGAAGGTTGGTGGAGGGCAGGGTGGGAGGGTTAGTAGATTAAGGCATGGAACTTACTTGTGCTCTAAGGGAGGTTTTGGAGTGTTCATACGTTAGTGTTGCTTGTGGGTCTTTGTTCTCCTGGATCACAGCAGGCACAACCGCTACCAGACTCTGCAACTCACTGAGCCATGGTCTTCTCAGTGTCTGTGTCAGGGTTCCTAACAGGAGCATGCCCTGTATTTCTACTTTGTGTTGTTGGGATGCGGGTCCTGGTGACTCCTCCTATTTTTTCTGCTTTCTGGCCTCCATGACATGAGAAGCTTTCTTCTGCAGCGGGCCCTTCCCTCATACCATTTTTCCCTTGGAACCAGCCAACCATGAGGGCTGAACCTTTTGAAATTGTACACCAAATTAAACCTCTTCCCCTTTAAATTGTTGGGTGTTGAGTATTGTGTCTCAGCAATGAGAAAAGTAAAACAAGCAAAAAAAGAACTCCTCTATAATACATCATAACTAAAATACCAGAGATTCAATGAAAAAAGAAAGTACTAAAAGTTGTCAGAGAAGGGCCAGGGATTTAGCTCAGTGGTTCCGCTGCCTGCCTCGCAAGTGCAAGGTCCTGAGTTCGATCCCTGGTACCAAAACAAAACAAACAAACAAAAAAGCTATCAGAAAAAAATCAAGTACCTTATAAAGACAAGCCTATCAGCATAACAGCAGATTTCTCAACACAAAATGTAAGGATCAGTAGATGTTTCCGAGAAGTTTTGCAAGCACTCCAAGACAAATTTTAACCAAAATTAATATGTCCTACAAATTATTTTATTTTTTAAAATTAATGACAAAGAGTAACTATAAAAATTTAGCATTACCAAATTAGCATTGGTAAAGATAACCAGGAGAATCCTAGATAGACAGCAGCAGGGCCAAAATCACCACAATGCCCAAAGGGTATTGAGTAGGTAAATAAAAGAAAAAAAAAAAGAAATCAGCAATGAAAAAGTAATCCAGTGACAGGATTCAATGAATAACTTTGAATAATAACTCTCAATGGTCTTAACTCTCTAATTAAACACAGATTCATAGACTGGATAAAGATACAAAAATCCAACTATATGTTAACTATACGAGACAAACTCCATCAACAAAAAATACAGACTAAAAGTGAAAGGAAGAAAAACAGTACGCCATGAAACATGAGCTCAAAAGCTATCCTATTTTCAAAAAAAGTGGAATTTAAAACAAAAACTGATGAGAAGAGAAAGAATATCATTGCATACTGGTAAAAGGAACAATTCAACTGGAATTACTGTCCACTGTAAATATATATGTACCAGATTTTGGTACATCTAATCTTTTCAAACAAATGCTACTACATAGAAAAGGTCAGTTAAATATCAACAGAAACATAGTGCAAGACTTTTGTATTCACTCTCAAAAATAGACAGGTCAATGAGACAAATAAATATCAGAGTTTAAGCTCACCATGGACACTTAACAGATGTCTATACCATGTTTCATCTAACAGCAAAAGAATACAGAATTTTTTCCTCAGTAGCATAAAGAAATTTCTCCATATATCAGTGTATTTTAAGCAATAAAGTGTTCTTCAATAAATGCAAAAACGAAGTAACATCCTACATACTATTAGATTATAGTGCAATGAAGCTAGAAAACAACAATACAAGAAACCAGAGAAGCTATTTAAGCATATGGAAAGTAAAAATACATTGTTGAATAACCAATTGATCACAAGAAAAATCAAGGAAAACACTAAAAATTTCCTACAATCAAATGACAATGGCAGCACAACTTACCCAAATCCATGGGACACAATGAAAGCAGTTTTAAGGGAGGGGGGATTATAGCCATGTGTGCCCACTCCAAAAGAATAAAATATTCCTAAATAAATAACATAGTGATGTACATCAGTGTCTTAGAAAAACAGGAGAAATAAAAATCACAAACATAAAAGGAAAGACATTACAAATGTAAGAGTGGAAAGTAATGATATTGAAACTTTTTTAAAAAAGGAAAATAAAAGATCAATGCACCAAGAGTTTATTCTTTGAAAGGATAAATAAAAAAGTTAAACCTTTAATTAAACTTACCAAAAAAAGGATTTTTTTTCAATGCAATTAGGAAAAAACAAAAAACAAGTCAGTTATAACAGACACTTCTGAAATCCATATTATTTTAGCAAATTACTTCAAAAACCAATTTTTTTAATACACTGGAGAATGTGGAAGAAATTAATAAATTCTTAGACATATGATTTAGAAAGAAAGAAATAAGAACATATTAAATTCTAAACAGACTACTAACAGGCAATGAAATAGAGATAGCAGTGTGAACTTTATTAAATAAGGAAAACCCAGGACAGCATGGATTCACTGCTAAATTTTACCAGAACTTTCCTTGAAGCTAGCATTACCCCAGTATGAAAACAAGGCAAGGACTCAGCACAAAGATATATACAGAGCTTGATGTGCACAGATGCAAAAATCCACCCGACACTTCCAAATAAAATACAATGAATCATGAAAAAAAATCATGCATCATGACCAAGTTAGCTTCATTCCAGAGATGCAAGGATCATGCAAACTATTGAAATCAGGAAGTGTAATACACAAAATAAACAAGAATAAGTATAAAAATTTCATAACCATCTCAATAGATACAGAAAATCCTTTGAGAAAATACAACTTCTATTGATAATAAAAAGAAAAAAACCTGACAGTGCTTGCTTCAGCAGCACATATGTTGAATTTGAAATGATACAGAGAAGATTACCAATGTCCCTGCACAAGGATGATACACAAATTAATGAAGTGTTCCAAATTTTTCCCCAAAAGTTATCCAATTGGCATTGATGAGGGGAGAGTAAAAAACTAAGTCCTGAAATGTATGGAAGAAAGAAAAGAACAACATGTTTAGCAAACACAAAGATAATATAACTAAACAGATATTGGGCTTAAAAAGACTTAAAAGGTTGGGTGAATTAACCAATAGGATAGAATATATGCATGACCAGTTCAGTAAGGAATTAGGGTCCATGAAACGACAAAAGAGAAATCCAGGATATACAAATTCTAATGAAATTCTGGGCAGTATAAATGACCAATATGAGTAGAAAGTGTCAGAACTAGAAAACAAGGTTGATGCAGGAGAGCATATATTCAGATATACCTTAAAAACAAGAGATTATGAAAAAAATGGATCCAATGGCAGCTAAATGATTGAAGAACATCTATCCTAAAATTAATACAAGTTAAATAAAAATTAGAAAAAAGCACAAAAGGTATAAAATAATCTATTTACAAAAATCTTAGCAATAAAATTTCCAACCATAGGGAAAGAATTGAAAATACAGACAAATGAAGCCTGTAGAATCCCAAAATGCCATGATCAAAAGAAAAGCAAGAAAATCCCTGTCTGTAACACATCATAGTTAAAATCCCAGATTTCTATTATGATGACAAAATGTGAAATTATATTACAGAAAGTAACCTATAACTACAAAAGTAAACCTATTGGAATTATAACAGTTTACTCAACACAAATTTTAAACAGTAGGAGGGAGAGCTTGAAGAGAAGATTTTCTAGCCATAAAAGAAAACAAATTTCAGCTCATATTAATATCTTTGAAAACTGTTGGAGAAATAAGAACTTCCCTTGCAAAAGAAGGCCTTAAAAAAGTCATGACCACCAAACCAGCACTAGAGAAGTGCTGTTGGAGAAATAAGAACTTCCTTTGCAAAAGAAGGCCTTAAAAAAGTCATGACCACCAAACCAGCACTAGAGAAGTACTCAAGGTTATAAAGAGGCCACAACACAAAAGAGCCTAAAGAAATGAACAAAATACAGAGTAACTGGTTAAACAAAAGGGACAAATGAAGTAATCAGCACATAAAAATAACACAATGACAGAGATCAGCCAATACCTATCAGTAGTATCTTTCAATGTAAATGATTTCAGCTACCCATCAAAATATACAGACTAGATGATTGGAAGAAAAAACAAGACAACCATGTGTTGCATACAAGAGACACAGCTAATACATAAAGCAGCTCACAGACTGATGAATTAAAAGAAATGAAATGATATTCCAAAAAACAGGAAGCCAAAAAGAAGCACGGGTAGCTATTCTGATTTCAGAAAGTGAACATCAAGCTAATATTAATCAGAAGAGACAAAGAAGGTCACTACATACTGATAAAGAGAACAATTCAACAGGAAGAAATAACAATTTTAATAATATGTACACCAAATACTTGCACATGTTACTTCAAACAGCAAATACTACTGAATACAACATAAGCATCGACATGATCATAGAACAAAATTTAATATTTCACTATCACAAATAGATCAACTATACAAAAAAATCAACAAATATCAGAGTTCAGCCACACCTTTTCTTTTTATTTCTTTTGACTTTATTCAGATAGATTGTATACATTTTTAAGAAATAACTTTATTGGTACTATAGATAGATAGATAGATAGATAGATAGATCACATTCATCATAGGGAATTTGTACCTGTAAACAACATATGTTTTTCTTTAAATTCTTTTATTGGTACATTTTAGGTATACAATACTTTTATACTTATCATTGGGTGCTTGTACCTGTACATGATGCATCTTAGTTCTTATATTTTTCCCCATTACCTGTGTGCACTTCACCCCCTGCACCCTTCCCTATTTACAAATATTTTGTTTCCATTTTTTCCTTTTCTCATATTTTTCCTTTCTCTTCTTCTCTTTCCCCTTCCCATCCCATGACCCCTACACCTTTGGACCTGTTCCTATTTCAAATTATGAATTATTCATTTTAATCATTTTAATCCATATTTACACTTTCAGTTTCTCACACTACAAAAACTGTTCAGTATTTACACATGTGTGTCCTATTTATTTCACTTAAGAGTATGGCCTCAATATGCATCCATTTAGCTATAAATGTCTCTAGTTTCTTGTTCTTTACGGCTGAGTAGTACTCCATTTTATTAAAAAACCACATCTTCTTTATCCAGTTTCCAGTTGATGGGCACTTGGGCTCTTCCCAAGCTTTAGCTATTACAGACTGTGCTGCTATGAACATGGGTGCACACATATCTCTGTGGTATGATTCTTTTAATTCTTTTGGGAAGATACCCAGCAGGGGAATAGCTGGGTCAAATGGGACCTCTAGTCCTAGTTCTTTGAGGTATCTCCATACTGATTTCCACAGTGGTTGCATCAGTCTGCACTCCCACCAACAATGGAGAAGGGTTCCTTTCTCCCCACACCCCTGCCAGCATTTGTTATTGGTTGATTTCTTCAGAGCAGCCATTCTTTCTGGGATGAGGCAGAATCTCAGTTTTGTTTCCATCTGCAACTCTTTTTTTTTTTTTTTTTGGTACCGGGGATCGAACTCGGGTTCTTGAGCTTGCGCAGCAGGCAGTGAAACCACTGAGCTAAATCCCTGGCCCTGCAACTCTTGATTGACCAGTGATGTTAAACAATTTTTCATATATTTATTTGCTGCTTTTCCTTCTTTGTCTGAGAAATATCTGTTCATTTCAGATGCCCATTTTTGAATTGTGTCTTTGAATTTGGGGATCTGATTTTTTTTCATTTCTTTATATAATCAAGATAGTATACCTTTGTCTGAAGTACAGCTGCTAAAATTTTTTTCCCACATTGTAGGTTGTCTCTTAGCTCTGTTTATGGTTTTTCTTGCAGTGCAGAAGTTTCTTAATAAGATGAAATTCCAGTTGTTTATTCTTTGTGCTAGCTCCCATGGTACTGAGGTTTTGTTCATAGAGTCTTTTCCTATGCCAGTATCATCAAGAGTTGTACCTAACTTATCTTCCAGCACATTCAGTGTTTCTGTCTTAATATTTATATCTTTAATCCACTCTGATCTTAGTTTAGTGCATGGTGATAGGTATGGTTCTAGTATTAATCTTTGCCAGGTTGAAATCCAGATTTTCCAACACCATTTATTAAATAGGCTTTCTTTCCTCCAATGAGGGTGGTTGGCTCCTTTGTCAAAGATGAGGGGGCTGAGTATGTCTGGAGTTGTTTCTGCATTTTCTAACCTATTCCACTGATCCTCAGGTCTGTGTCTATGCCAGTACCATGCTGTTTTTCTCACAGTAACTTTGTAGTACAGTTTCAAGTTGGGGATTGTGATACCCTCAGCCATGTCACTGTGGCCTAGAATTGCTTTTGCTATTCTAGGATTCTTCTGATTCCAAATGAATTTTTGGATTGTTTTCTCTAGTTCTGTGAAGTATATTGTTGGAAATTCAATTGGCATTCCATTAAATCTATATAGGAGTTTTGAAAGAATGGTCATTTTCACTGTATTGGTTCTTTCAACCCAGGAACAAAGGATGTCTTTCCATTTTCTTATATCCCCCTCAATCTCCTATTTCAGAGTGCTGTAGTTTTCAGTGTAGAGGTCTTTTCTTCCTTTGTTAGGTTGATTCCTAAATATTTCATTTTTGTTTGCTATTGTAAAAGGAATTGTTTCCCGAATTTCTCTCTCAATGAGTCTGCTATTTGTGTATAAAAAGGCTATTGTTTTTTGAGTGTTGACCTTCTATCTAACTACTCTACTGAATCTGTCTATTAGGTCTAGAAGACTTTTGACTTCGTTTTTTAGGTCTTCTATGTAAAGTATCATATCATCAGCAAATAGTGAGAGTTTCCTGTATTTATTCATTTTATTTCTTTCTCTTTTGTTTTTGTTGTGGCTAATGTTTCCAGAACAATATGGAATGGGAGTGGTGATAGTGGGCATCCTTGTCTTGTTCCTGATTTTAGCATGAAAGTTTTCAGTTTCTGACCATTTATTATGATGGTTTGTCATAAATAGCCTCAATCAGGTTGAGATAAAGACCTTCAATTCCAATTTTCTGTAGGGATTTTATCATGAATGGGTGTTGTATTTAGTCAAATGCCTTTGCTGCATCTATTGAGATGATGATATGGTTTTTGTCCTTGACTCTGTTTATATAGTGTATTACCTTTATCGATTTACGAATGTTGAACCATCCTTGCATCACTGGGACAAATCTGACTTGGTCAGGGTGTATGATCTTCTTGATGACACTTTGTATTCTGTTTGCCAGTTTCTTGTTGAGGATTTTTGCATC
>NW_004624902.1:2935462-2954402 GCF_000247695.1 Heterocephalus glaber
CATATTTGGTGCATATATATTTAGGATTGTCATCTCTTCCTCTTGGATTGTTCCCTTCACAAGGATGTAGTGACCATCTTTGTCTCTCTTAACTAATTTTGGATTGAAATCTACTTTGTCTTCAAATAAGATTGCTACACCTGCTTTCTTCTGGGTTCCTGTTCTGGGAGAACTTTTTTCCATTCTTTTATTTCAGTCTATGAATTTCCTTTTGAGTTAGGTGTGTTTCTTGTACACAGCATATTGTTGGATTTTGCTTCTTAATCCATTCTATCAGTCTATTTATTTTGATTGGTGAATTGAGACCATTAACAGTGATAGTTATAATTGACAGATATTGACTCATCCTTGTCATAATGTCTTACTGTTGTTGGCTCTTTTATTTCTTATTTTTCCCCCTTTCCCTTTATTGGCTTACCTTGCCTAGTGGCTTCCCTCTGTTGGGCCTCATGGAGTTGTGACCTTCATTGTCTTTTTCTAGGATATTGCTTAGAATTCTTTGGAGTGCCGGTTTGGTGTTCATGAAATTTCTCAGGTGTTCTTTGTTGTGAAAGTATCTAATTTCTCCATCAATTTTGAAGGATAATTTTGTAGGATGCAACAGTGTAGGTTGGAAGTTATTTTCTTTTAGGGCTTGAAATACTTCACTCCAGGCTTTCCTTAATTTGAGGGTTTGTGTTGGGAATTCTGCTGTGATTCTCATGGGGTTTTCTTTGTAGATGATTTGTTTCTTTTCTCTAACTGCCTGTAGTATTTTGTTCTTCTGTTGAGTTTCTATAATCTTAGGTATTTTATGCCTATGTGTAGTGTTTTTTTAATCAAGGCTAGTTGGAGTCCTATATGCCTCACTTATCTGTATGTCCAATTCTCCACCTCTGTCTGGGAAGTTTTCTATTATTATTTCTGTGAACAGTTTTTTATATCAATTGTACTTTCTCCTGTTTTTTCTTGGATTCCTATCAGTCTTATGTTATTCTTCTTTGCATCATCTAGCAGCAGCTAGATTGATTTCTCATGGTCCCTTACTATTTTTAAGAAATCTCTGTTTTCATTGTCCTTCCTTAACTGCAATCCTGTCTTCTATATCTGATATTCTATCTTCAGATTGCCTTAGTCTGCTGTGCATGCTTTCAATGGAGTTTTTAACCTCCTGAATATCTGTTTGAATGTTTCATGGATTCCATTTCTTTCTTATGCTGGGCATTCATGGCTTCCAGCATATTTCTGAGCTTATCTATTTTTTATTTGTTTCTTTTCTAGAGCCTCAGATCATGTCTTTCACTCTGCTCACCATCTCTGTAGTTATCTGGGAGATTATTTCTGTTTTGAATTTTTCTAGAGCCTCATTCATCAGTTTTTTTTACTTCCTGTGCTATTAGTTCAGGGTGTCCAGCTGGTTGATTATCAGACTTTTCTACCTTGTTTCTCCAGAATTTGCCTTTTGTGGGGTGGAATTAGCCTTACTTAAATATCTTCTCATTTTTATTTTTGGTACTGTCCTTGGTTTAGTTCCTGAGTTGATACTTCAAAGTTGCTTATTGTAAGTATCTTTGTTGATGTATGTCAAACCCTTATGGAATGAGTGCTTCTCGGAGGTGTCTTCCAGACATAGCTAGTCTTTTGGTTTTGAGTCTCTAATGGCTCTGCGGCTGTCTCATTTTCATTGTACCAGAAGGGACAACTGATTAGATTAATCACAATTCCTTAGCCAAAGTGATACAATTAGCAACACAATAGCATAGAGTACCTCTTAGAAAATGACAATTTTTTGTAGTTATTAATCTATCATCTTTAACTCTGTAAATTAAATCAAAATCAAGGACCAACCCAAAATATGTTTATAGTCAATAACCTTTTCAATATAGCAATTTTTCCCTTTGGAATGGGGAGTTAGAAGGAGTTGGGGAGGGAGGGAGGGAGGTAGAAGGATAGTGGAAGGTTAGCAGTGAGGCTAGAGGAGACAGGTGAGAGAAGGAAAGTAAAGAAAAGAAAAATAAAGAAGAAATATGAATATATGAATTAGGGCTAGAACAGGAACACAAAGGGAGATGAAGTACAGTGTGGGCCAGCAAGGGAGTGAGGGAGAGAGAGAGAGAGAGAGAGAGAGAGAGAGAGAGAGAGAGAGAGAGAGAGAGAGAGAGAGAGAGAGAGAGAGAGAGAGAAAAGAAAGAAAAAAAAAATGAAAATTTTAAAAGAGTAGAAAAAGAAGGAAAAAAATTAAAAATAAGAGCAAAAAAATAGTGGTAATTTTGAAAATAACAAATAAGAGATAAAAATGAAGGGACTCCTTCAGGGTATGTCTCTTCTGTCACAGTAGTCAATGTGGGCAGAAATGTGCAGGTATAAGTTCAATGAGTCTCAGTAAGCCAGACATAGACCCATGAGATTTGGGCAGATTTCTTTCTGCAAGTCCCAACTTGAGCTCCCTGTCCTCTTTCAGAGTTGAGCTGTGCAAGGTTCTGTTGCAGGTTCCAGCTGACTTTCCCCTGGAGATAGTCCAGTTTCTGATGGGAGGTGATGATCCCTCTAACTTACCAAGTACGGTGGTCTGGTGTGCCTTTCCTGCAGAGATTCTCTTCACTTTTCCAATGGGCTTCAGTTATCATCAGGGAGCCTGAGAGAGGCCCTCTCTATCTTGTTCACTTCTGCAGTTCAGGACAATGTCCTTTAAGTCCCCCTGTGCCTCTGTAGTGTGGAACCAGGTAGCTGCACAGCCAAGAGGTCAGAGGCAGGGGGTGGGGGGGCTGGCACTTTTGTTGTAGGCTCCCCGTGTGGCTCCACGGGCAGCTGGTGGGTGTGCCTTGGGGGGGGGGGTTCCTTAGTAGGTCTTGGTCGCAACTAGGCATAACCAGCCAGACAGAGCTGGGCTCAGTCAGTCCTGGGCGCTCTGCTCCCTGCACTGCTCTACCCACACAGTTCCACTGGTGGCTGGTGGATGGGCCCAGGGGGTCCTTACCTGCCTACAAGATATATTTTGATTCTTCTTTTTTTCCCCAATTCTTCTCCCCTCCCTTCAACTCCTTTTCCCCTCCTTATTTACAAATGCTTTGTTTCCATTTTTTCTTTCTTCTTTCTTTTTTTCTTTTCCTTTTGCACCTGCCCTGGTTCCCCTTTCCATTTGAATATTATTTACTTCACAATATCTACTATACATTTTGGTTCTTATTTACATTTTGGGTTTCTCCCACTAGAGAAACAATGTGATATTTAGATGTGTATCTGATTTATTTAGATAAAGAGTATGGTCTCAAGTGTAAATAAGGATTAAAATGATTGAAACGAATAACTGATGATTTGAAATAGGAAGAAAAGTTCCAAAGGGGTAGGGAAAATGGGAGAGGAAGGGGAAAGGAAAGAAGGGAAAGGAAAAATTATGAGAAAAGAAAAAAAATGGAAACAAAGTCCTTGTAAATAGGGAAGGGTGACGGGCGTGAAGGGAGGACAGGGAATGGGGAAAAAATAAGAACCAAGATGCATCATGTACAGGTGCAAGTACCCAATGATAAATGTAAATGTATTGTATACCAGAAATGTACCAATAAAATAATTTAAGAAAAAAAAAGAGTATGGTCTCAAGGGGCATCCATTTACCTAGAAATGATTTAAATTTATCCTTCATTATGTCTGAGAAGTAACTCCATTGTATAAAAAACCCACATCTTCTTTATCTTCTTCATCCTTTATCCTTTCATCTGAAAAATCATTGAAATCCCAGCAGCATACTTCACAGACCTGGAGAAAACAATCCAAAAATTCATTTGGAAGAAGAGACATAGACTAACAAAAGCATTTCTCCGCAAAAGGATAAGGTAGGGTGTATCGCAATTCCCATTTTGAAACTATACTACAAAGCTACTGTTATAAAAACAGCAGGGTATTGGCAAAGAAATAGACCTGAGAACTAGTGGAACAGATTAGAAGATGAGAAATAACTCCAGACACACTCAGCCACCTCATGTTTGATAAATAAGCCAAACACCCTCATTGGAGGAAAGATAGCCTCTTTAAGAAATGGTGCTGGAAAAATTGGGTTTCCACTTGCCAAAGATTAATAATAGACCTATATCTCACACCATGCACTGAACTAAAATCCAAATGGATTAAAGATCTAAATATTGAAAGGGAAACACTAAACTGGCTGGAAGAGAGGTTAGGTAGAACTCATGAAGCCATTGGTATCAGAAAAAATTTCATGAACTGTATGGAACAGGGGAAGGGGACATTACCAGAACCTCTGCAGTAAGTCCTAGTCTCCTGTGAGCCACGGTAGCACACAGCGAATTACAGGAAAGGTAGACAAATGAGACGGAGAAGAAGCTGAGCTTTGGGTCTGATCAGTGCTGCTCTGGGCAGCAAAGACAAAAGCCCCCTAGCTTGCAGCACCTTTTATTCAGTACATTGGAGAAAGAGATGTAACAAGTGAAAAAGAGTTCAGCACTTCACATTGGGATAAACAAGGTGTAACAAAAGCCTGGGGGGCAGTGGAAATCTAAGAACAATGAGGAATTATGCAGATGAAGATTTGGTTCCTCCCTGGGGTCTACCACAGGTGTGGTCTTGTCCTGGAGATTGCAGCATCCAGGGGTCATCACTCAGGTCTCAGTTGTGACCAGAGGCCAAAATGTAATTATGTCTGGAATGTCCTAGCTGGGCTGTAGGCAGGAGAACTAGGCCTACTCAAATGATTTTTTCCTAGAATTATGTAGCATTGCTCCCAACAATGAACAAAACCTCAGTTGCCCATGAACTAGCACAATCAACAAGTGGGATCTCTTCTTACTAAAAATCTTCTGAAAAGTAAGGGGAACCACTAACAGTGTGAAGAGACAACCCACAACATGGGACAAATTTTCACCATCTGTTGCTCAGAAAAAATCTACTATCTAGAATACATAAAGAACTTAAAAAAACCAGACCTCCCAAATTTAAACACCCAATCCAAAAATGGGCATCTGAAATGAACAGACATTTCTCAGACAAAGAAGTAGAAATACCAAGTAAACATTTGAAAAAATATTCAAAATCACTAGTCCTTGGAGAGATGCAAATCAAAATAACTCTGAGATTCCACCTCACCCCAGTAAGAATGGCTGCCATCATGAAATTGACCAATAACAAATGCTGGTGGGTCTGGGGGGAAAGAGGGACACTGCTCCCTGCTAGTGGCAGTATATACTGGTGCAACCACTGTGGAAATCAGTATGGAGATAACTCAAAGAACTAGGATTGGAAGTCTCGTTTGACATAGCTATTCCTTGCTGGGTATCTTCCCCAAACAATTTAAAGAATCATACCACAGTGTTATATTTGCATTCCATGTTCATAGCAGCACAATTAGTGATAGCTAAAACTTGGAAACAACCCAATTGCCCATCAACTACAGACTGGGTAAAGAAAATGTGGATTTCTTATAAAATGGAGTACTACTCAGCCATAAAAAATGAGAAATTAGAGAAATTTATTGCTAAACGTTTGCACACTGAGGTGTTACTCTTAGGTGAAATAAATAGGACAGATGTGTAAGTACCAAATAGTTTCTCTAGTGTGAGAAGCTGAAAGTGTAAATAATGACTAAATGATTTAATAGATAATATGAAACAGGAAGGAAAGGTGCAAAGTGGAAGGGGAAATGGGAGGGGTAGGGGAAAAGAAGGAAGGCAATGGAATTAATATGAGAAAAGGAAAAAGTTTAAGCAAAGTCTTTGTAGATATGGAGGAGTGGAGGGGTTGATGGGAGACCAGAGGAATGGGGAAAAAGTAAGAAGCAAGATGAATTATATAATGGTGGAAATTTCCAAAGATGAATGTCATTATATTGTACAGCTTAAATGTACCAATAAAATTAATTTTAAAAAGAAATAATCCTGCACAGCAAATGTAACAACCAACAGAGTGAAGAGACAACACACAGAATGAGAAAAAATATTTACCAGCTACTTCTCAGACAGAACTAATATCTAGAATATATAAAAAACTCCAATAATTATACCACCAAAATAAAAAAAAATTCAAAAATGGGCATTTGAAATAAATAGACATTTCTCAAAGAAGAATTATATATGGCCAGTAAATGCATAAACATATGCAGCATCTTTATTCTTTAGAGAAAAGCCAATTAAAACAACTCTGAGAGTCCACATTCTTTTAGAATGAGTGGCTGTTATCAAGGACTGAAAAAACCCCCTGTCCTAGTGGGTTTTCAGGGACAAAAATCTCATATATTATTGGTGGGAATGTAAACTATTTATCCTCTTTGGAAATTATTCAGAAGTTTCTTGATAAACAAAAACTAGAAATTCCGTTTGTTCCAGCTCTACCTCTCATAGGTATTTTCTCAGATAAAGTAAGTCATCCTCCTTCAGCAATACATGGATAGAAGTGTTTATAGCAGCACCATTCATATTATCTAAATATTGGCAGTTGCCTATATGCCCATCAGTTGATGAATGGTTAAAGAAATTGAATTATATATACAGAATGGAGTACTACTCTGTCTTAAAGAAGGATAAATTTGCACTATTTGTATGAAAATGGATAGAACTTGAAACCATAATGCTAAGTGAAATAAGATGGTCACAAAAGGTTAAATATTCCAAGGTATCTTTAATGTGAGAAATCCAAAATATAAACAATTTAAAGGCCAAAATAGAGTCATCTTAAGAAATGTGGAGACAATTTTGGTAAAGATGGAAAAGAGATCTATAGAAGGAGAAAGACTATATTTCAGAGGTTATAAGGATAATAAAAATGATCAAAATTCCATATGTATAAGTATCAAACTCATAAATTGAAGGTAATCACTATGCATCACACCTGTACTAATACAAAATTAAAATTTAAAAACCCTGATGAAAATAGTCGTAGAAGGACCTTACCTTAAACTGATAAAAGCAATTTATGACAAATTTCTGCCAACATATTAATTGAGCAAAAACATAAAGCATTCCCATTAAAATTAGAAATAAAAAAGGGTGTCCATTCTCATTACTCCTTTTATTTAAAAGGAGTCTTTTATTAGTAGTAGTCTATGTGTCCATCAATGATGAATGGATAAAGAAAATGTATAGATTCATAATGGAGGACTAGTCTGCCATAAAGAAGGATAAATTTGAAAATATACTTGATAAATGTATTGAAAGTAGTACTCAAAATTTTAGCCAGAGCAATCAGGCAAGAGATAAAAATAAAAGGGATACAAGTAGGGAAGGAAGAACTAAAACTATCATAATGTGTAGATGATATGGTCTTTTTCATTTTAGACTCAAAATTTCCTCCAGAAGACACATCTAAAAAACAAAGTCAGTGAATTGGAAACATACCAAATAAATACAAAAATATCAAGAGCTTTCCTATACATTAACAATGAACCCAGTGAGAATGAAATCAAGAAAATAATTCAATTCACAATGGCTTAAAAAATAAAATACAGTACTTAGGAATTAAACTAATCAATGAAGTAAAAGTCCTCTAAAATGACACTGAATTTCTCTGGTGAAATATATTGAACAGGACATTAGACAATGGAAAGATATTCACTCTTCTTGAGTGAGCAGAACATTTCATCGAAATGGTCATATTACAAAAATGATATATAGAGTTAATGCAATTGCAATAAAAAAACTCAGCATTTTTCAAAGAACTAGAAAAATATTCTAAAATGTTTCAAAATCACAAAAGAACAAGAATAGCCAATATATCTTAGAACAAAATAAAAAGTAGGATTCAACAGAGTCCTGGATGTTGTTATATTATAAAGCTACAGTTTTAAATACACTATGGTACTGGCACACAAATGAATAAATATGTTGAATAATGGAATAGAATACAGGATGAAGTAACAACCCCATAAACCTTCAGCAATCTGATTTTTGATAAAGGAGTCAATAATATACACTGGAGAATGCATGACTTCTTTATCCAATGGTGCTGGAGAAACTGGTTATACACTTGCAGAAGAATGTACGAGATAACAATATCTCATACTATACTGAAATCAAATTAAAGTGGATTAAAGATGTGTTCATTAAAATATAAACACTGAACCCACTGGATAATAAATCAGTTAAAATTCTTGAATACATAAGCTTAGGCAAGGCCTTCTGAATGGAACTCAAGTGACCAATGCGTAATACCAAGAGTCAACAAATGGGACCATATAAAATTAGAAAGCTTCTGCAGAGCTAAGGGAACCACCAATAGATTGATGACACAACCTTGTGAATGGGAAAATTTTGCCAGATACTACTCAGAGCATTAACATCTACAATATATGAAGTATTCAAAAATTTTGACCACCCAAAATAAAAAATCCAATAAAAAATTAGCAGCGTAAATGAATAGACACATCTCAGAATAAGGACAAATGACTAATAAATTTATAAAGAAATATTCAGCATCTTTGGCCATTACTGTAATGCAAATCAAAATCACACTGAGATTCCACCTCACTCCAGGAAGTATGACTATAATCAGTAACTCAAAAAATGATGGTAAATTTGTGGGAGAAATTTATTCTCTGTGGATTAACTAATACAATCATTAAAAAATAGTATGGATATTCCTCAAAAATTAAAAAAATAGAAATTCAATTTCTCCCAGGTATGCCTCTTCTGTACATATTCCCCAAAGAGTTAAAGTCATCATATGTCAAGGATGGGTGGTGGTTGAAGGGGTATTTTTCTGGGTGAAGTCCCCAGGGTAAAGAAAGCACATGGAGTTGATATCACCAACAACTCCAAGAGCAATATGTCTGTATTCCTTGGCCCTTATATTGGCCATTATCAAGCATTACAGCAATATGTCCTGGAATGACCTTGCTGCACCTACGTGATTGCCTATGCTAAGTAAATATTACATAAGTGGGCCCTGCTGTGCACCTGCACGAAACAGTGGGATCATATCCTCATTGGTGCTTAAACACCCCAGGCTTTGAAACACTCTGCATGGACTCCCTATACCCTACCCCCTCAAAGGTTGGGGGCTTGTTTTTGTGAGCAGCCCACCAGGCTGACCCTTGTGCACAAAGACCACAACAACGATACAGAGAAAAATGCAATGAATATCACAACACTATTGTTGACACACCACAGCTTGTAGCCACCCAGTGCCAGATGGATCCCAAAGATTCCCACCATTGAGCACAAGCAATCAAAGTAACATAAAATCCATGTTCTTTGCAGTATCCATTAGTACATTATCTGGTAAATAACATAACCTCAGCTGTCTTAACCATTCCCTAATAGTAACATGCAATCACCCCTGAGAGCAGCCTTTTTTTCTTTGTGTTCACAGAGGAGGTCAATTAGACCTCAATCATTCTCTGGTCTATGTAGCCCTGTCTAATTGCTTTTACTAATTTAGTCCTCCCCCATGCAAGGAGGCACCCCAAACTTCTGTACTGAATAACAGGTAAAAACCAGTCAGCCCTTTTCCTGCTGAAGAGGGTCATAGTTGTGATCGGCAGTCAAAGACATCCTCCAAAGGGCCCACCCAAAGTCCTTTGCCAGGAAGGCCCCAAAATAGAGTTTTCCCGCCTCCTGGATAGTTTTATTCAATTTTTATCTGGAAAAAAGCTGTCATTGTTGAGGCAAGTCAAGTCACATCCTTCCACCAGTATCCATATCATCTGTTCATTTCCTGTAATAAAATAAACAAGTTTGATATGTACCCAACACTGCAGTTGTTGGCATACATGGGCAAATGTGTGTGCCCAGGAGATGATGCTGTTAGTGTGACTCCGTTTTAGGGAGATCCTGCCTTTCTGGGAGGATGTAGGCCACATATTCATCCCGTGATAGGACTGTGGCTGGAATCATCTTACCACTCAGCCAGATAGGTTTTAATGTGGGGAGACTTAAGGTTCCTTTTACCTTAGGACCTTGTTCTGGGTTGGATATGCAGATGGGTCAGCTGTGCTTTTAAGAGGCAGTCCAATGGGCTGTTGCCCATTCATCAACTTTGGTACTCTGTCTGTCACTCTTGGGTCACCCAAGCTGGTAAGCAGAGCATCAGCCTTCAATATATGGCCCAACTGTCCATGCAAACATGCAGAGGTCCATTCTTATGCATTACAAGTAGCCACATTGCCCGCAACTGTGCCCATTGGCTTGACCTGCCTGTCCTGGTTTCAAACCAGAAGACTTCTGGACAGCAACTGTCATGCATTTCAGAGTTTTTTCATGGCTAGAGCCATTGGTATACCAGGCCTTGGCCAGAGACCTCTCTTTCCCTTCTGCATAGGGGCTAGGTGTCATGACCTGCAGTCTGCCATCTTGTATGGTCTCCTGTGCCATGTATGTCACAGGTTCCAGGAACCAGCACTCTATTGGGTATCTGGTCTGCACTTCTACAGTTTGCTGCCCCATGATTCTTCACAGGCATGCAGAGCAGTGTACACTGCTATCTGCTTCTCAATCAGAGAATACCAACTCTTGGCTCCTTTTCACAACTGCAACCAAAAGCCAATTAGGTGCTTCCACTTCCCTTGTTTTTGCAATAGACTCCAGACAACCCTAGCATCATCTACATTAACAGTTAGGGTTAAAGGCAGAGTAAGGTCAATGATTGGAGAAATTGTACTTGTGTGATTGCCCTCTTCCAGTCCTGAAAAGCAGTTTCCACTCCACCTTTTTGGGTTTTCATGAATTACTTTTGTTTTACACAACCAGACAACACCCAAGAATTTGATGGACAAGCCAGGTCCTGGAAACTTGTTTTCATTGATGGCCCACCCCCAGGTCAACAATTCTTCCTTCAGACTGTGCATGGAACTTCCAGATCTGCAAGGCAATCAAAGGTAACATAATATCAATCATTAACCAAATCTAAAACATAACGATATTGACCCAGAGTCAGGGTGAGATGATCCATCATCAGGTCTGCAATAGTAGGTACTGCTGAGTGAAATAGGGAAGTCACTGTATTAGATTCCTGGTAATCTATGGTCATCTGCCATGGTCAGTCAGGCTTCCACATGGGTTACACCAGGGAATTGAAAGGGATTACATGCAGGGTATATCATTTCAGCTTATTTAAGCTTTAAAAGAGTCTTTCCTATCTCCTTGTGGCCTCTAGGCTCCCAGTGCTTTTTTATGCACACAACCTACATAACCTGAGTCAATGGTGTGTGATGTAGATCTCCTTGGACAATGGATTTTACCATACAGATTCATAAAAGGAATTTTCCATGCACAGTGTCAAGTGGAGCACCAGGCAGTATGTCCACTCCCATCATATATTCAGCAACCAGGGAAATGCAGATATCATAAGGGCATGGGTCCAAATGCCTGATACCCATTATCATCTGGGCCTTCCGGCCAATATTGCTGCTCAGGGCACAGCTGCCACCACAGAGATAGCAAAACACCCAAGGACTGTCCATCTATCTCATTTGTCTCTAAGCCAACAGCCAGCAGGGCTGTCTAAATTTGGTACTGGTTTACCTTTAGCGGTCAAGTGTCTGTCCTGGAGGGGTTGGTCCCATTTGGCCAGGAACCACCTGTTTTTCTCCTTAAGTGGCTGAGTTTTCATGGGTCTTGTCTTACCTTGGCACTTCACTTCTACATCACCCAGTCATGCCAAGGCATCTATTGCATCAAGGATTGGGCAATCCGTGAAGGACATCAGAAGGGCTGCCACCATTTTGATCTCCTTGTCCATCTGTATAATATTTTTGATCTGTGTCAGTGGGAACCAGGATTGTACTTTTTCTTGCTCCACATCTCAGAGCCTCTCTTGCTGTGTCAGGTACAGTGAAGCTGTCTGAAGTCTCCTAACCCCAAGGCCTGCTTGCTGCCTGCCAGTTGCCATTCTCCTGGGTTTTGATGTCACCTGCTCTGTCCCCACCATGGCCTTCAGGGTCTTAGCACTGGCCAAGACACTGCTGACAGAGCCCAAGCGCCCTCCTCTTTGAGGCTCTTGGAAGGTATGCGTCAGTATAGCTGCAGACCCATCATTTCATCTTGCTGGTCAGCTCAAAGAGTGAATGTTTTCCTTGCCTTCCATTTTAATTGTTTTGTCATCTCTAGTAACTCTATGGATGTATAGGTCATATATGTTGTGGTCCCCTCAGTTTACCTCCTTGGACTAGAATCTCCTCCACCTGTTCCTTTTTTTGAATAGTAGGCCTTGCATGAAGTACCAGGGGGCTCTCCTGGAAATGGGTACTTATGCTCTAGTAGTATGCAATTCTCTCTGTGGTCCCATAACATGAGTTCTGCAACAGCCAGTCTTGTTCCAGGTTCTCCTCTGTTCATTGAAATTGGTCCACCTGCTGAAGGAGGTCTTCTACCTTTTGTCTCATGGAGTGGAAAAGACTGGAAAACAGCCAAGCCAACCTCCCCACTGACTCACAGTATGGGGGTGGGATTTGTGCATCTATCACTTCTGAGGTCCTTAATATGTCTCTGGGTATCAGACAGACTGTTTTCCAGTCTTCCAGGGCCTTCCATGCCACCAAAAAATGGCTACAGGTAACCAAAGCAAGGCTGGGGGGATCATATTGACAACTACCTGGGACTCTTGCTTGCCATCAGTCACTATTTCCACAGGCACCAAGAGGACACTCACATAATCTTGCAGACTAGGCCAGCTTTCAGGGCTGGGTGGTGGCTGAAGGGGTATTTTTGTAGGTGAAGTTCCCAGAGTAAAGAAAGCACATGGAGTTGATGTCAGCAACAACACCAAGAGCAGTATATCTTTATTACCTGGCCCTTTTATTGGCCATTATCAAGCATTACAGCATCATGTCCTGGAATGACCATGGTGCACTTGCATGATTGCCTATGCTAAATCATTCTTACATAAGTGGGTCCTTTTGTGCACCTGCACTAAACAGTGGGGTCATGTCCTCATGGCTCCTTAAACACTCTGGGCTTTGAAACACTCTGCAATGGCTCCCTGTACCATATTATAGTGACACATTGAGACCCATATTTATAGCACCCTAACTTACAATAGGTAAATTATAGAAGAGAACTACATGCAGAGCATGCAACTAATCAAATCAGCATCACTATAATAGGATCACTTTTGGTCACTGTATTAGAAGTAGAGAAAAAGCTTCTAACAACATCTACATAACTAGTCATATATCAATCATACAATTTAAAACTTTTATTAACAATTTCATACATTGTCAATAACCGAGGAAGATAATGATATCATATTGATGCTAAATATGATGAAATGTAGAGTATGAGGAAAGGGCAAAGGAAAAATAAAAGGAAGAATAATTCACAAAGAATGGAAGAAAGATAACAGCAAATGAAAGATCAGAGATAAGACTATGGTGATATTATTATTTATATCTGTAATGGAAAGCGTGTGCCTAATTGGTTTGTGAGGTTTTTGTCATGGCAAGGAATGGAAAGTAGGGAGGAGGAAGTATAATGAGATATTTGGGAAGCTATAAGAATGTAGAAGCAATTAATACATTGGTAGAAATATTGCGTTTGAAACATCCATACACATATTCTGTTGAGGATTAATCTGACATTACCTTAACATATACTATCTAGAGTAAAGCACTAATTAATTCTTATCCTGTTTTGCACATGCACACAGCTCACATATATACCAGATGAGGGAAAGGAAATAAAAGAAAAAACGAACATACCCATACAAAGACACACAAGATTACTCTCAGTCCTATTTATACTTCAGTCTGAGTTTGACCAGTTTGCTCTTACTCCTTAGTTCAAAAAAGGAAAGACCTTGTTTTGTAGGAATTCTGGGGCCTAAGGTCCTTTCTCTGGAGTTGTGGTTAGTAGACCAGTGTTTTGAATTGGTTTCTCTCTTATGATTTCTTTTTTTGATCACCAGTGAGTGAAGTGGTTTGGGTCTCTGGGTAGACAGCTGAGCTTACTTCTTATTCCCTCTTCAAGCATAACTACAAGTTTTCAGCTACCCTCCTATAGGTGTCATTAGCACCAAGTG
The DNA here is from genome assembly GCF_000247695.1 of Heterocephalus glaber. The sequence goes on from NW_004624902.1 coordinate 2,949,398, forward strand.
TTTGTCTCTGTCTTATGATCAAATACTTTAAATTTTAATGGTGGATGGATGGTACAGTGGGCCTGGTCAAGCACCTGGCTTTCTGGCAATCTCTGGAGGGTATTCCTCAGTCTCCATGTCTTTCCCTGCAAGATAATCTTTGTAGCTGTTTATGTTGGCTCTTTATATGCTGCTTTAGGTGAGTGCTATAGTTTATATCTAGATGTCCTTCCAAAGCCTCATACACTCATAGGTGGGGCATTTTTGGATTTATCTGGATCTAGGGTTTGTGATACTAGGATTAAGGATATGTGTGGTACTAAATTAGTCCACTGATTGGAATTAGCACAGTTCTAGGCATGGTTGAGAGGTATTACTGAAGACAGAAGCCCACCACATATGTGTATGGCATCACCCACAATGCTTGTACCCTGGATGGGATAGAAGGGAAAGACAGGCTGTTGCTTTGCTGCCTTTTGCCTGCCACAGCATAGACTTTCTCTTCTGCCATATCCCTCTGCCATGCCACCCTGCCTTGGAGCCAGCCAAACATGGACTGAAATCTCTACAAACTGTGAGTTAAAATAAACCTTTCCCATTTAACTTTGTGTGTTGGGTATTTTGTCTCAGCAGCAACAACAACAAAAATCTAAGACAGTGAGCTCACCACGCAATACTTTCTGACATCAATGTGCCTGTCTGAGTGTCAGCCAGTACCAAACTCTGTACCTCTCAAATAGTCTTTATCCAGCTTGCATATGTAGTAGTGTTTAGGGCTTGGTGGAAGATACCCCTTTGTTTAGATCCATTAGCATTTGGGAGCCAATGGGAGAGCACTTACACAGACTCTAATCTTAGATGCTTTTAGCGTGAGGTGGTATGGATCCAACACTGGCACCACGATTTCAGCAGGGTTGGATGGCAGTGGCAAGATATTTCCCAGACAAAGAGTTTGGCATCTTTGGGAGGACAGAGAGAAGGCATTCACAGTGGAAGTGCTCCAGGGTCTCTTCTCAGGCCCTGGATCATACTGGTCATAGGTGCTACATGCTCCTTTGACTCACTGTTCCATGGGTCACTCAATGCTTTTTTCTGAGTGCCTATGCAGGATTGCGCCCCTGTTTCTTTCTGTTCCTCGGGCTTCTTAATCCTCTCAGTCACTAACCTCTGAGCAAATCTCTGGCCATGCTTTCTCTAGTGCCCTGGTCAAAGGAATCCCTTTTCTATAAATATCTGGCTCACTGAGTTCCATCTACCAGCGTGAAGAGGGAAGTGGGAGGCCAAACAGCATCCTGGCTATTGCCATTCTACTTTCTTCAGATGTTTTTTCGAGATGTCATGTTTGCAGGACCTGGGCTGTAAGCAGTGCCTAAATTTGATGTCCACCCTGCTTCTTTCCCTAAACACCTTGACATTGGAATTCATTTGATGGTCTTCCCCTTCAAGTTTCCTTCCAGTGTTTGGTTTTGTTGTTCTTCTTCCTCCTATTTCTCAATATCTACAGATTTTGGTGAGCATCTTCTAAGCAACAGATGAGTGCCAGAGCCTGTGAGCAGTCCAGAAGAGAGGAGAATCTTCTAGATAGGCCCTATGTCATAGTCACCTGTTGTGCTTATTTATATGCTGTCAGAAGGCTCTTCTCTCACTTCAGGTGCCCCTTTTGTATTGGTGGATAAAGTCTCCCTCACAAGTGGTCCTCCAGTCTAAGAAGTGGGGTCATGGCAGCCTGTGAGTCAGCAGAATGAGAGGTATTTTCAAAAGTTCTTTATTTGAAAGAATTATTTTTTAAATTTTTTCCTAGACATCCTAGCAGGATTTCCATTCCCCTCACTGTATATATCCAAATTGGTGAAGTTAAACATATCAAAAATGTTCAGAATTGTATAAGGAAGATTAAGTACATATTTAATTATTCATTTTTGTTCAGTACAGATAAAAGGGAGGATGTTAGGTATGTTTGTTTTTAATTTTTTATCTCAAATTTCAGTAGAATAGGCTCAGTTCCATTATTAGAATAAGAGGATATCACCCAGAAAGAACAATGTTTTGTGGCTTAAATCTCTATTTTTTAAACTTTCATGCATTTTTTATTTATTATACTTTTCATTTTTCAGTGAAGCAAGATAGAGCTGATACAAAGCAAAAGAAGATAGCTGGCCTATTCAGTCTAAGTTTTTACAAAAAAAAGGCTTTTAGATAGGTATCTCTCATGTTAATGGAATTTCTATAGCCATGCTTTCTCAAATTGGAGTGTTCTCTCTTTTGTGTTGAGTAGTAAATTGCTAATCAGAGTTTCCCTAGGGTCAACTTCTTCCATGACCTAGCCAGGGCTGATGGAACACCTGTTGTGTAAACTAGGCTCTTTGTTGTGTAGCAGTAGACTGCTGTTACATATTAGCAAAGCTGTCAGGTTTTCATATGATGAGATTCAGATGCCTTATCAATGGCTCTTGCCTAGAGTATTTACCATGTTAGCTTCACCCATGACTTGTACACTTACTATTAATAGTTCATAGAGTCAAATTCCAATGTGACCTGTAAGTAGAAAATCCTTAAATTACTATCAAAACTTTGCCAAAAATTAGTTTACCTTTTTAGGTCCTAGGCTTGAATGAAATTAGATAAAAATGCAGGTGAGATGTATCAAAAGAGGGCAGTAAGAATTTAGGAAAAATTATTACTGCCAGGAAGAGTAAACTGATTGGATATTGCAGTGTTGGAACAGAAGCAATAGAAGACCTCTGTACATTTATTTGTCATCACCCAAAATGACAGAATTATAAGAAATGGGGACTTAAAGGCACAACAATCAGTTCTTCACTTTTTAAAACATTCCTTTATAAGTCATGGCCACACTAGAGAAGCAACTTTAGATACAGTAAGAAATCCATTTTGTGAAAGAAATTCCTTTTCTCTGTAACTGGATGTTTGCTGAGTCTGTCTGTGGACTCTCACTGTTTTCATAGGTCAGTAAAAATGGCCAGTGCCAACTAAATTAGCTTATTTCTAGCACTAACATATTTTCTACTTGGCAAATTTGGCCAAGAAGGCTAAGAAAAAGCTGCTTTCGTTAATCTTCAGCCAAATATATATTTTTTCAGCCAAATGTATTTTGTTTCATTTTTTATCCTGCTATCATAGCTTCTCATACGACTCTGGTGCACTTACTCCCAGAGTTGCAGTTGTAATGCATTTGTAGTTACAAAGTCAGGACCACCACAGCTTCTTTTAGTCCTTTGTATAGAGGGACAGCATAGTACCGAAACTGATAGTAAGGATTTTGGAGTAACATAGGACTAGGTTTGATTCTTGGCTCTGCATCTTACTAGCCTGTAATTTTGGCAAGTTGTTTAAACTTCTTGAATCTCTACTGACCAGCATCTTATCTGAAGATACTGATAATGCCTACCCTGTAAAGTTATTTTGGGAATTAAATAACATGCATGTGGGATTGTTCACTGTTCTTGATATAACATAGTCACTCCATAAGTGATTTTTATTACCACTATCATTGTTCATTGTATAACATAAGCATGCCATTTATATTACTTGTAATTTTATTATCTCCTCTGTAAGGCAAGCACTTCTCTTTTCCTCTTCTCTCTGTCTCCAAAGGTAATAGGAGGAAAAGGAAAAACATAAGCCTGTCTGAAGAATGGTAGTGTAAAGTTTTGTTTCTCTATTTTTCACTACTTCTCTGAGTGAGGGTCTTTGAGGGGAATGGAAAGTGGCTAGTCATCATTATAAATACATAAATTTGGTCTTTTAAGTTACATTTGTTCTAAACCTACCACCTTCAGTTTTTGTTGGTCTGCACTGACACACAGTTATCCACAATCCTGGCACTATCTGCAGATAACTTATGGTGGAGATAACTTATGTGCCAGTTGGAGAAATTTGTCCATTGCCATAACTCTATTTCTTCTTCTTCAAGGTCATCTTCTCTACCTTTCCCTGTCCAAAGAAAAGTCATCCATGACAATCACATATGAGTATATAAAACCTTATCATTTCAGAAAACTGATCTGTGTTATTTTCTTCAGAGAGTTTCTGTGAAAAAGAAACAAATTTATTTATAACTTCTGAGTGTCCACATTCTTTACTGGTTCTGATGGGGACATTGCTTCTTGGTTGCATTTTAAAGTCTTTGTTCATTTGAATGGTCCCAGACTGGCCTTTCTTTAATGAATTGGGCAGATGAAATTTTTCTTTTGAAAACTGTATAAATGGGTTCCCTTTCATCTCTTGTCTGCTCTTCTTATGACTAAGAGTATTGTGAGAATTAGTTTATATTTTGCAAAATTATCTGAGCTCCTTAATAAAAGACATTACAGAGAATGAAACTATAAGGAAAAAATAAATATGCCATGCTAACTGGTTGAAATACATCTCTGAAGAGGCCTCAAGACTTTGTTTCTCCTATTCAGCACAGTGCCATGATTATCATATATACAAATTAATAAAATGTCTTTGGAATAATGCACAGGATTTAGTGTTTTAAAAAGCAATTCACAATGTCAATTGGATATATCAAGGGAGACAGCCAAAGGAAGTAGACCATTATCCTAAGACATAAAGAAGCAAAAAAGATTGTGGTACAGGATGAGGCAAATTTTTTTAAATGGTGTATGTTAACCATAAAAATTTAGCTGTACAAACTGTGCTGCTATAAACATGAGTGTGGATATATTGCTATGGCATGATGCTTTTAATTCTTTTGGGAAGATACCAAGAAGGAGAATAGCTGGGTCAAATGGAACCTCTAGTATTAGGTTTTTGAAGAATATCCACATTTATTTACATGGTGGCTGCTCCAGTCTACACTCCCACTAACAGTGGAGAAGTGTTCCTTTTTCCCCACAGCCCCACCAGCATTTGTTATTGGTTGAATTCTTTTTTTAATCAATTTTATTGATACATTTTATGGGTACAATATAATGACATTCATCATTAGAAATTTGCACCTTTACATAATCTCTCTTGGTTCTTATTTTTCCCCATTCCCCTGCCCTCCCTTCAACCCCTC
>NW_004624902.1:2977359-3015443 GCF_000247695.1 Heterocephalus glaber
GTAAGGCTCTCGGTCTTACATTCTGAAGACACCGCTGGGATTCCTGGGTGTGCTTCACTATAGTCAACTCCTCCGAGCATTTGGTAAGGCTCTTGGTCTTACATTCTGAAGGCACCGCTGGGATTCCTGGGTGTGCTTCACTAGTCAGCTCCTCGGAGCATTTGGTAAGGCTCTTGGTCTTACATTCTGAAGGCACCGCTGGGATTCCTGGGTGTGCTTCACTATAGTCAGCTCCTCGGAGCATTTGGTAAGGCCCTCGGTCTTACACTTTGAGATATCTCCATACTGATTTTCACAGTGGTTGCACCAGATTACACTCCCACCAACAGTGGAGAAGAGTCTTTTATCCCTACAACCACACCAGCATTTGTTATTGGGTGATTTCTTGATAGCAGCCATTCTTTCTGGGGTGAGGTAGAATCTCAGCATTGTTTTCATTTGCATCTCTCAAATGACCAGTTATGTTGAATACTTTTTCATATGTTTATTTGGTATTTCTACTTCTTCGTCTGAGGAATGTCTGTGGATTTCAGATGTCCATTTTTTGATTGGGTCTTTAAATTTGGGAGGTCTGATTTTTTTAAAGATCTTTATATGTAGTAGCTAGTAAACCTTTGTCTGAGCAACAGCTGGTAAAAACTTTTTCCCACATTGTGGATTGTCTCTTCACTTTCTTGCTGGTTTCTCTTGCTCTGTAGAAGCTTTTCAATAAGATGAGATCTCAGGTATTGATTCTTTGTGCTAGTTCACATGTAACTGAGGTTTTGTTCATGAAACTTTTTCCTACTCCAATATCTTCAAGTGTTCTATCTAACCTCTCTTCCAGCCAGTTTGGTGTTTCTGTTTTAGTATTTAGATCTTTGATCCATTTTGCTTTTAGTTTAATGCATGGTGAGTGATATAGGTCTAGTTTTAATCTTTGGCAAGTAAAAATCCAATTTTTCCAGCACCATATATTAAACAGGCTATCTTTTCTCCCGTGAGGATGTTTGGCTCCTTTGTAGAAGATAAAGTGGCTGAGTGTGTCTGGAGTTGTTTCTGCATCTTCTACTCTGTTCCACTGGTCCTCAAGCCTGTTTCTTTGCCAGTACCATGCTGTTTTTATCACAGTAGCTTTGTAGTGTAGTTTCAAATTGGGGATTGTGATACACCCTACCTTGTCTTTGTTACCTAGAATTGCTTTTGCTATTCTAGGTCTCTTCTGGTTCCAAGTGAAATTTTAAATTGTTTTCTCAAGGTCCGTGAAGTATGCTGCTGGAATTTCTATTGGGATTGGATTGAATCTATATAGCATTTTGGGAAATATGGCCATTTTCACTATATTGGTTCTTCCTACCCAGGAGCTAGCAATGTCAACATTTTCTGATATCCTTTTCAATCTCTTTTTTCAGAGTACTGTAGTTTTCAGAGTAGAGGTCTTTGATTTCTTCCATTAGGTTCATTCCTAGGTATTTCTTTTATGGGGATGATATTGTGAAAGGACTTGTTTCTCCAGTTTCTCTCTCAATGAGTCTGTTGTTCATGTAGAGGAAAGCTATTTATTTTTGTGTATTGACCTTGTATCCAGCTACTCTACAGAATTTGGTATTTAAGTGTAGAAGACTTTTGGTGAAGTTCTTGGGGTCTACTATATAGAATATCATGTCATCTGCAAATAATGGCAATTTAACTTCTTCATTTCCTATCTTTATTCCTTCTATTTCTTTATGTGGCCTAATTGCTGTGGCTCATGTTTCCAGAATGATATTGAAAAGGAATGATAATAGCAGACATCCTTGTTTTGTTCCTGATTTTAGATTTCAGTTTTTGAACAATTAGTATTATGTTGGCTCTTGGTTTTTCATATATGGCTTTTATCAGGTTGAGATAAAGGCCATCTATTCCTATTTTCTGTAGGGTTTTTATTATGAAGGCATGTTGGATTTTGTCCAACATCTTCTTCATCTATTGAGATGATCATATGGTTTTTGTCCTTGGCTCTATTAATATTGTGTATTATGTTTATTGATTTGCATATGTTGAACCATACCTACATTCCAGGGATGAATTCCATTTGGTCAGGGTTTATGATCTTCTGGATGACCTTTTGCTTTCTCTTTGCCAGTGTCTTGTTGAGGATTTTGGCATCTATGTTCATTATTGGGATTGGCCTATATTCTCTTTTTTGGTTGAGTCTTTCCCTGCTTTTGGGATCAAGGTGATGCATGCTTCCAGGAATGAATTTGGGAGTATTGCTTCCTTTTCAATTTCACTGAAGAGTTTAAAAGCAGTGGCAATAGTTCTTCTCTAGATGTCTTATAGAATTCAGCAGTGAAACCATCAGGACCAGAGCTTTTTTTCTTTGGTAAGATTTTCATTCTGATTTCAATTTTGTTGATTGATTTTGGGTTGCTTAAAATTTTTAGGTCTTCTTTGTTCAACTTTGTTAATTTATATGTATCTACAAATCTGTCATCTCTTCCTCTTGAATTTTTCCCATTATAAGGTTGTAGTGTTCTTCTTTGTCTCTCTCAATCTGTTTTGGTTTGAAATCCTCTTGATCTGCAAAAAGGATAGCTACTCCTTCTTTTCATTGGGTTCCTGTCACATGGAGTATTGTTTTCCACCCTTTAACTTTCAGTCTATGAGTTTCCCTTTGAATTAAGTTTATTTCTTGTATGCAACATATTGTTGGCTCTTGCTTCTTGACCCATTCTGCCAGTTTATTTCTTTTGATTGTTGAATTGTCTATTAACATTGATGATTATACTGCATCCTTTTTTTTTTTGGTACCAGGGATCGAACTCGGGTTCTTGCACTTGTGCAGCAGGCAGCAAAACCACTGAGCTAAATCCCTAGCCCCTAATGATTATAAATCATATATATTGGCTTATCCTTGTCATGACCTTTTCCTGTTGTTAAATTCTCTATCTTTGCATTTAATTTCTTGTCGTGCCTTATGGATTCACTCTACTAGGCTTCCTGGGGTTGTGATCCTCATTGTCTTTTTCTAAGATATTTAAAAAAAAATTTTGGAGTGCTGGTTTGGTATTTATGAAGTTCCTCAGATTTCCTTTGTCATGAAAATATCTTATTTCTCCATCGATTTTGAAAGATACTTTTGCAATCTGGGTTGGAGGCTGTTTTTAGAGCTTGAAATACTTCACTCCAGGCTGTTCTTGACTTGAGGGTTTGTGTTGGAAAGGCTGCTGTGATTCTGATGGGTTTTCCTTTGTATGTTCTTTGTTTCTTTTTTCTAACTGCTTGTCATATTTTTTTCTTCTGTTGGGTTTCTGGAACCTTGTCTATTATCTGCCTAGATATAAATTTTTTTAACATGACTAGTTGGAGTCCTATATGCCTCACTTATCTATATGTCAAGTTATTTTCCTCTGGTGGGGAAATTTTCTGCCATTACTTTGGTGAACAGAGTTTTTTTTTAATGTCACTTGCATTATCTCCTATTTCTTCATTGACTCTGATCAGTCATCTTATTCTTCTTTGCATCAACTAGCAGGTGCTGGATTGATTTCTCATGGTCCCTTGCTATTTTAAGAAAACTTTCTTTTCCTAGTCACTAATTGCAATCCTATCTTCTCTATCTGATATTGTCCTCACATTGCCTCATTCTTCAGTGTAAACTTTCAATAGAGATTTTAATCTCCTGGATATCTGTTTGAATCTGTTTTATGGATTCCATTTGTTTCCTATGCTGGGATTTCATCATGTACCTCAGTTCCTCTATTTTTTATCTGTGTCTGCTCTAGATTTATTAATCATGTCTTTCACTATGTACATGATTTATGTTGTTATCTGAGAAATTATTTCTGATTTTATTTTTTCCAGATGCTCTTTCATTACCAGTTCAGGGAGTCCAAGTGGTTGAGCTTCACATTGTTCCAACTCATGGCCCCTTGGGGTTGCCTTTGGTGATTTGTAAGTCTTGTTTTGAGTCTTGTTTTGATGTCTTCTCATTTCAACGAATGCAGTTTGATGCCCCTTTATTGAGGTGGCTCTTTCATCTCCCAGTGGTCTTCAATTCTCTATAGGCCTCAGAGAGGCCTTCTCTCTCCTCTCACCAGTGCACCAATTCCTGTGTTCAGAATTATTGCCTTCTGGATCCCTACCCCGGGCTGTTGTCCGAGCAAACTTCTGGCTGGGGCCTGGGAGCACCTACCAATGGTATCTGGGTGGGCCTCAGGCCTGGACCTGCCTGCCTGGGTAGCTGTTGTACAGGTGGGCATTTGGCTGGGTCCCTGATGCCCAACCCTCTGGCTTCTGGGCTGGGCCCTTGTTGAGCCTGTGCACCTGCACTGTTTTTTTTGGGGTTGGGCTTTGGCTGAGGCCTGTGAGCCCAATCCACTGGTGTTTGGGCAGGTCTCTGGCGGTGACCTGAGTGCCTGCACAGCTGTTGTCAGGGTGGGCTTCTGGCTTGGGGTTGTGTGCACTTGTTGATGGTATCTAGGAGGACCTCTGGCTTGGGCCTCTGGCCCAAGTTGCTGGTGTGTAGGCTGGGCCCTGGCTGGGGTCTCTGCACCCACACTGCTTTTGTCTGATTGGGCTTCTGGCTAGGGTCTGTGCGCAGTTAATGATTGCAACTGGGTGGACCTCTCCACAACTTTCAAAAGTGAATTGTAATAAATTCATGTACTAAAATATATACTGAAAAAATATATATGTGAGTCTATGGACAGATAACTACATTTTATATTAATCATAAAATTTAACCTCATACATGTTTAAAATACTGCCCTTTAGGTTTTGCCACTTACTCTGGTAAATTATTTTACTTTCTAGGTCTCCATTTTCTCATGAACTCAAGATCATTGTCTGAGTTAAACAAATCTTATAAACTTTCTAAGGCTTGATCCTATAAAGCAGTATATAATGCCACTCCTCTTCCTCTTGGATAGTGCATAATTGTCATGAAATGAATACCTAATATAAAAAATAAATAGTAGATCAGGGACAATTTGCAAGTATAAACACGTAGAAATGTTTACTTGGAAAATAAAAATAATCAAACCTCATATTGTTCAACAATAAAAATTGGACTGATAATAATATAAAGGGCAAGGTAATCATAATAGATGACATAATTTTTCACCCTTAATGTTAAAGAAAGTAAAACAAGAAAATTTTCAAAATAACAGTGCCATTTTCTGGGATAGAACATCTGTTCATACAGATTGAAAGTAACAGTTTCAAAATAGTATAATAAGAATAAATGAAAATAAACTTGGGTATCCTCTGCTGATTTAGGACAGTTTGCCCCAAACTCTATGGAAGTGAAGGCTGAGGTTGGGAGAAACCCCCTTTCTCAGAATCCCCACTCTTCAACCGTATCTATTGATCCCTCTTCCCAAATTAGTTTGCTCATGCAAAAAATGACTATGCAAAATTTATCTATGTGTAGAGGCTTTTCATTGTGTAATCTCATTTGGACAACAGTCATTTATATGCTGGTAGTTATTTAAAAACTACGCATCCACCCCAAACTCTGATTTGTAGCCTTTGCCAATTTCCAAAGTAGAAACCCACTGACTATATCTAAATTAAAGTTACCAATTGTTTAACTATTAGCTTAAAATATCCTTGAAAATATATTTGACAGCTGTCAGCTCTTGTGATGTACTAATATCAAGATCCAACACATCACTTACTGTGGCTACGGAGCATATGGCTTCTTGAATAGGTTATGTAAATATGTAGAATGATTGAGGCAGCAAGGGATCATTTTATAGAAAATCCAGCTGAGAAAAATTTCATTCCAAAATGTATTAGTACTTTTTATTAAATACCTCTAATCATATTCTTTCTAGCAAGTAAAATCTATATTTGAGTCTCTAAATGTTTAACTATCAATATCTTCCTAGAATTTGGCTTCCTCAATGTTGCCTTCCAACATTTTACACTGGATTAGATTTCCTAATCTATTGTTGTAGAAATAGAATTCTAAGGTTGTATCTTTGCATACATTCATTGCAACCATTTAGCCAAATTGCCTAATCTTTTCAGCCTAAACTTGCAGGAAAAGTGATTTGATTTTCAAAAGTATCTACTATTTTGTGGATGGCTATTTTCTGCTGGATATTGTGAAGCATCAATGAAGATGCAGTTTCTGCTCATCATGATGCATCAAAATCAGTTGCTATTGTAGACTAAATTGTGTCCCCTTAGAACTCATATGGTGATTACCTAAAATCCAATACCTCAGGATATAACTGTATTTGAATATCAGGGCTTGGCAGAAGTGATTACATTAAAATGAGAGTGCTAAGGTGTGCCCTAACTCAATCTGACTTTTTTTCTCATGAGAAAAAAAATCTGGACACACAGCATACAGTGTGCATACACTAGCACACAGAAATAACATCTCTAAGCCAAAAAGAGGAGCCTTACAAGAAATCAACCCTGCCTATGCCTTGATCTTGGAACTCTAGTCTTTAGAATTAGAGAAAACATATCCCTGTTTTATAAGCTACCATCTCTGATGTTTTATTAAAGCACTTCTAAAACTACCAATAGTTACAGCCAAATATTTATAGTATCCATCAGAGGTACTGTTTGTTCAATTTTAAGGGGTAAAACACCGAAATAACAGTGGCTATATGGAGACAGGCTTTTATTTCAGTCTCATACAAAAGTTCAGATTGTAAGCAATGGAGAGGTAGCAGAGCATCTCTAGTCCATGATACACATTTGCGGCTCCAGTTTCCTTCAATATATCAAATTGAGTATGTGGACCTTTAGTTTAGGTTGCCAGGTTGTGGCATCTGTATTCCAAACAGGAGGATGGAAGATAAAAATTTCAAAAATAGATAAGGTAAAATTGTCAGTGGAGGAAAAAAATCTGTAAGCTGCCATATGATATTTCTGCTTATGTTGCACTAAACATCCCATGGCTACATCTAGCTGTAAACAAGGTTGTGAGTATGATATTTAGTTCGAATTTTGTTACTCTGAAAGAAGTAGATATTGAATAAGGAAATTAGTTGTATTCTCTAAGATGCACTTCCTTATTGGCTACCCATATAACAAGGCTCTCACCCTTCTTTCTAAACATAGAACTCCTTTTACTCCTTCCCCAAAGCAAAAATCCAGTCTTGTCCAGTTACTGTGGTCATCTCAAAGTGCAAGATATATGATTATACATTTTTATCATTTCCGGATGAGCTCCATTGTGTTATACTCACTAATAAACTAAAAACTAGCTTGTTACATTCTAGGCACCTGTAAACTATGAGACAAGTTTTGTGCCCTCCTTTTCATCTATGCAACATATACAGCTATAGACAAAAAAGAGGATAGTTGCAAACTATATTCAGTAAAGGAAGAATTGGAACTATACAGCAGTTACTGGCTCATAGAAATGATCAAAATTATTTGATTTTAAAGTTGTAAAGACCGTGAGTAAAGTTATGAAGGATTAAATTGACCTTTATGAATGAAACAATTGTTTCATGTAACTAAATAATTAATTCAATGAACTGGCTAGTTTATTGAAATATTCATAGATAACACTTAAATTATTCCTTGATTGGGCTATTTAAAATAATTTTAAAAGGTTAAAAATTTTCTGATGTAATATAAAAGAAAGAGAAGATAATGAAATCGACATTTCTGTGGCTATTTATTCATTCAACAAATAATCTGCAAAAACTGATGGACCACTATGTTAGGCATTGGGAATAGAGGAATTAAGGAAACTTGTAAAGTGAATAGCCTCATGTAGTTTGGATTCAAATAGAAAGAAACAAACAATGAAGAAAACCACAATTTAAATATGTGATGTACCAGGTTTTAAGTGCTAGAAACAAAAATAAAGGGTGTTTCCAACTGTAAGTATGGGGTGGTGGTGATGGTGGTATTTTATACAAAGTTATCCAGGTAGATTTGAGCAGAAGCCCAGAGAGTGTTTCTGAAAGATTGCGTTTATGTTGGACAATGGTAGCCAATTTAATATACATATATATCCATATTTACATACATATATAAAGTATGTCTTTATTCATCTTCAAATTGCTGCTACTGTAAATATCAGTTTTCAACATAATAATCATCCAGAGGAGGAAAAGGTGAAGGGATATATAAAAACTATACTTCATAAAGAAACCAGTTGTTTCAAGATGATCAAAAAAATGGACATATACTCAGGATATCACTTTATCATACTTTCAACCTGAATCAGTTTCTAAGATACTACTTAAATATGTCTTGCAAGTTTTCTATTTATATAATTTATAAAACAAAAACAGGTTTCTATTCATTTAAAGCAATGCTATGTTTCTATATTGTATTCTCAGTAGACAAAGACATACTGAGCTCAAACACAGCAATAAGAAAATAGGAAGCAGTGGTTCAAAGGGGAAGGGGAAGTATGGGGTGAAGAAAAGAAGGGAAAGAAAAAATATGAGAAAAGAAGGAAGAATGGAAACAAAGCTTTTGTGAATAGAGAGGGTGGAGTGGTGGAAGGGAGGAAAGGGGAATGGGAAAAAACAAGAACTAAGATATATCATGTACAGGTACAAATTCTCAATGATGAATGTGATCATAATGTATACCTAAAATGTGCCAATAAAGTTAATTTTAAAAAAAGAAAATGAGGCTTTAAAATCAAATTTTCTTGGTGGTAAATTTTAGATCTACTATCCACAGATTTGGAGATGTTATTTTATTTTATATATTTGAGAAAATTAAATATACATATGAAAGATCTAGAATTGTATTTGGAGCATGTTCAGTGTTGATTGCCTGGCCCTTTTCCATGACTAAAAACATTAGATAATTTGGAAAGATAATATAAAGTAAAAAATATCATGCATAACAACATAAAAATTAACTCAGTTTCATCAAAATAACATATTTGAACTTCAACATAGCAAGGTGATGGAAAGGAAGAATTTTGGAATCAGGAAGACCTAGAATTCCCTCCCTGTTCCATTACTTAATGATACATGTCTCATATGTTGTAAGGAACTTTAGATGTTTTCTTGTTTGATCCTTACAACATTCTGGTGAGTTCAGTATTATCTAAATTTTACTGATGTGAAAGGAACTCAGAGAGGAGAAGTGTTGTTTCCATGATAACAAAACTTGTTATTTAGTTTTCACCTCATCCTCTTTTCTATTATATTGTACAGCCATTATGGCTGTCAGTCTGTAGATCCAATTAGATGGGCATGTTTTCTGCCTCACCTGAATAAGGGCTTGTGGTGTCTATTAGTGCAGTGACAGGCAAAATGAAAGTAGTATCTGGTTGGGTTTCATTTCTGGTTCTTCTATGCAATCAAAGAGTTCTTCAACTTTGAGATACTTTTGTTGTCTGTGAAAGAAGGTATATCATTTTGTTCCATTTTAGGGGAATCTCTTAGTTCATCATTCACATTTTAATTTTTAAATTGTTTTCAAGTTTGTTGATTGTGTCAAAAAGATTTCTCAAAGTGGAATAAGTTAACAGTGGAATTCCATCACACAAATGTGTCTATTCACTGAAGTAAAATGCAAGTGCTCTTAAAATTAGCCTCTGAGAATTTTAATTCTGTTGCCATTACAATATTTTGAACATTTATTTTGACTTTTTAAAGCAAATATTTCAATGCTCACATTTTCAACAACTGATTTTTCCTCTGGGATGTATGTGCTATAGGAAAAAATATTTGTTGAGAAACATCAATGTGCTTAGTATGAACACTTGAATTTATTTAAAAATAAATGCTTGGAGCTTCCTGCATATGTATTGATTATACATATAATGTTGTGTCTATTTTTGAAACCATTCTTGATTCTATATGGTTCTGTGAAAGCCAAGGGGTGAATCTAAAAATGTTCAAAATTGTCAGTAACCTCAATAGTCTACCACCTTATGTTTCCAGCAAGTGTTTATATAAGATTTCCATAGCAAGTATGCAAATTATTCACAGGTTTTGAGGTTTTAGAAAGGCAATATAGAATTTTAAGAGCCCCAATATCAAAATAATTCCATCTAAAGAGTTAACTTATGAAAGTCATTATATATACATTTCATGAGATGAGATTTTGCTTTTACCTTTTAAAAACACAACTGGAAGAAAATCTACTCTACTTTTCCTCTGAGATTGATACTTAAACAACTGAAAATCCTACATTTCCTAGAGAAATTACATTTGATTTAAGAATATCTCCCATACTCTGAGATGTATTTTTCCTAACTCTTGACATTAATTTTCATACCAATATCAACATTTCTTTTAGTTTTTTAGTAATCTTTTTGTTATTAAGCTAACATTAATGGTTCCAGAGTCTGGTTGGTATTTTTAATATTATCATTAACAGACTTCATAAATAATCCATTGATATTACCCATAAGATTTCTTAATGCTACTGAACTATACATTTAAAATAGTTAAAATGGTGAATTTTATGTTATGTATATTTTATCATAATAAACTACTCTCAATTAAAAAGTGACATGTTTTTCTATGTCTTTGTCAAGTATGCAGAACATTCTATAGTACATCTACATTATATGCTTTATATGAAGAAAGAAATATATATATACTTAAAATTATTTCCTTGAAGGCAAAGCCAATTTTTTTCTTCATCATTAACTTATGGTTTTGATGTCCTGGGAATAAACAGAAAGACAAGGCATAGTTTTTACCTTCAAAGTTTTTAATGTATTTTTCTAGGGAGACAAAAGTGACAAACAGAAGGTGCTATAAATGTGGTTTGTCTCCCAAGGTACATATGTTGGGACCTCAGTCCTCAGTGTGAACAATGTTAGAAGGAGCTTTTAGGACATGGTAGGTTCTTAGATAATTGGATACCTCAGGAAGGATTAAAGTCAATCTCATAGGTCTTCTGAGCTCTGTTGAGAGAGTTATAAGAATGAGCTAAATTTCTGAATTTCTATCTTCCTTCCTGCTTCAAGATTTGATCTTTTCCTCCTGCGTGTAGACCAGTCAACAGCTATGGAGATATTGTTAGATTTGACATTATGCATTTTTAACTTTCAGTCTCTAAAACTGCAATCTTGATAAACACCTTTTCTTTATTAAGTTATACTACCTCAAGTATTTTGTTATTTACAAACCCAGACTAATAGAGAAGAAATAAACTTAAGACCCTATATACTAAACATCACATATTACAATTCTAAGCTCTTTAGACCATAACTCCTATAATATCTCAAAGAAAACATTAAAGATATTTGAGTTAAGGGGATAATTTATGGAAAAAATGATGGTTGATTTTTGTTTGGAGGATGAATAATATTTAGATAGTTTGAAAGGATATAGTATAGCATTTTAAATCATGAAAAGATAAGAGAGAAAACATAGGCAGAAATCAGTGATTTATCTGTAGGACAGCAAGAATAAATTTGTGACTATGGAGTAGTAAATACCAAAGTAAATTTCATAGTAAATACCAAAAAATAAAATTGGATAGATCACTTGAGGCCAGATTTTGAGTAACTTTAACATATAAGTAATTTATTTATATTAAATAGTGTGTACCTGATTATGCCTGACATACCTGAGTATACCTATACTTTCTTAACATCCTACTGAAAGTTTTGAAGACAGATGAAAATGAAAACTCATAATTTCTCAGATTTAACTGTTTACTGATTTGCATGCTACATTATTCATTATAATTAGGAAATTCGTTAGGGTCTACTGTGTTCATGTAAAAATAAGTGAATCTACGGGAAGAGGAGAATGCTGAATTTTCTTACCCTTCAGTCTCCTTACTTCAAGTAGTATGAAGCTAACTAAATTCAACAGTTAACCTTTTTTACACAGGTTTGTAAAGTAAAAGTGAAGAAATGTAGAGAATATCCCAGAGTCTAGAGTCCACATATGTTCTAAGTAATTTTTAAGGCTAGTCTTTTTTACCTGAACAAACTTATTTATGTTGGCTAAAAATGGTGTATTAAATTCAAAATCAGAATATTCACACCACCTCACCTAGCTCTGAATTACAAAGTTTTAACATCATTTTTTTGTTTCTAGATATATTCATTGCCAATTTAATTAGACTGTCTTTAATCATGAGATTGAAGGTAAAGACTAGAGTATGGGCTAAAGAGTTTTACCTTATTTGATTAGCAATGCAATAGCATAAAAATGTCTATAATTTCATTTTGAGGGCCTTACATTTGGCAGATTGATCTGATAGTGTTGTCATATCAGATTTGAATTGGTAGGAGAGTTATAGAAAATTATTGTAATAGCCCAGGCAAGAGATAATAAGGAAACTTTACTAAGATATATACATATAAGTAAGTTGGATGACTTAAAGTGTAATTCTCTTAAAATTAATCTTTAAGTTTAATATAAATAAAATTTAATATAAATAAATCAGTAATATATTGGATATGACTTTTATTTATATCATGGAAAATGATTTTGAAGTTTATCTGAAAGGTCAAAAAGTTCTTGAAATAATAGATGGACATTTTGGAATAAGAGTAACAAGAGGTTTATCCTACAAAATATTAAAACACATCATTACAAAATTAAAAGTAGGCTATTAATGATTGATTAAGGGACTAAGTAACTGTGAGGAAATTAACAGAATGATAGACATTGGCACAAGTGTAAAAATAAGCGCATGACAAAGTCATATTTTAAAAGAAGTATTAAAATGCAAGAGTATTTTCAGTCAAATGCTACTTGGATATACTAAAATAAAATTAGGTCTAAGTATGGCTCCTAGACCATACCATCGGTAAACCACAGAAATTTTTTGCTAATGCAAATTCTCCAACATCACTCGTGAGTCAGATATTCTGTGGGCAGTACCCTGCAAGCCGTGTTTTAGCATATTTTCAAAGTGATTTTGATACATGCTAAAGTTTGAGAACCACTGGATTATACTGTGCTACAGTATAGGCAGAGGTGCAGGTTCATCTGTGGCTCTAGAACTCTTCCAAGGCCCAGTTTTCCTCACCCATCCTCTTAGGTAGCTTCTCCCCTAGAGTGGGGATTGGACCCTGGAGTCCTCCAAAGAATCTTCACTGGTTGCGTGCACCTTTGGCTTTGCTGTGATCTCATTGGAGGAGGGCTGATTTCTCATACTTGACCTCTGATTATACATATGCATTCCCTCATCCCTGGCCTTTAGGTGGCCTCAGCCCCACCCTCCGTATTCCCCTGCAGTTTGCACTTTAATTGACGGTAGTTCAGTCAGGATACTTGTTTTATGGGGGTTCTGATTGATTTATCTGACTTCTCCCCTTTTTAATTAAGTAGAATCTGAGGTATAAGGTTGGAGGTGGGGGGCTATAGAAAACAGCTCCAGTGGCAGCTACTCAAGCACAGTCTCCACTTGCTAGCTTCCTCCTCCACGTCTAATTCTTAACCTTTCTTCTTGCCAACCTCACTCTTACATATATGTTTGCCTTTCTGGAGAATTAACTGAGCAACTGGGGAGTGGCCTTAGGATAGCATAGACCAAGGTAGGCAAGTAAAGAAAATCAGACAAAAGTGAGGAATTTTCTGGCCCCAGGGCTCACATTCAATTTGCTATCCATTACCATACATTTTTACTTCCCTGTAAATAGATATAATCTTTATTCTCACTGTACAGTCTGTTCTACCCCCTGCTTCCCATCAGGCCCTATTTCTTCTCTGCCTTATTAGTATCTTGACTATAGTTCTTCCATCCTTATCCCCATACCTACCATCCCATGCAACCAGTGTATCACTAGGGGCTAGTACCAAGAGGCCTGATGTTGGCTCCCTCGCATCATATCTCCTGTTGCTGTGACAGAAAGTGACTAGCACTGAGGGTACCTCACAACTCTCATTTCATCAGAGGACCTTGGTCCTTCTAAAATCTCTAGCCTCTGTTCACATCTCATATCAGGTGTTTTAGGATGTCTAAATTCCTTGTTCCAGCCCAGAGTTTTGAGGAATTTGGGGAAAGACAGACAGGAAAGGCCACAGTAACATAGGACTGGAACCTTTCTGCCCTTTGGCTTGCAGAATGCTTTCTGTTCCAGAGCAGCTGAGAAATCTATATGAGGATGGGATTGTGAAGGACCCAGCTTAGGTTCTTCCATTTTGGCCACAATTCCCTTCCTTTTCCAGGGGCAGCCTTAGTTCCCATGGGCCTGAAACAACATACATTTTCCCTTCTTTTCCCAGAACCCATTATTCCACCCCCAAAGCACCTGGTGTATCCTTCTTACAAGTGGAAGAACTAAGATGGCTCTTTTTTTTTTTTTTGTATTAAATTCTTTTATTGGTACATTGTAGGTATACAACACAATTACATTTCTCATTCGGAATTGTACCTTTACATAATGCATCTTGGTTCTTATTTTTTCCCCATTCCTAGCCCTCCCTTCACGCCCTCCACCTTTCCCTATTTACAAAGACTTTATTTCCATTTTTTCCATTTCTCATCATTTTTCCTTTCCCTTCTTTCCACAGGGGAAAGGTAAGATGGCTCTTTAAGTCTTTTAAAAATGAAGTTCCTTCTGTGTGTAGCCTTCCGTATGGGGCAGGAATGAAGATGTTTCACTGCACTGAGGTTGGGTAACCATTTCCCCAGACTTCTCCCCTCGCCCCTTACAGCAGTATTGGGCTTAGCGTCCAGGGCTCTCTTGCTGCCTTCCCTCTACTTCTCCCAGCTTTTCTGCCCTACTTTGAGCTCTTTTGGGCTTGAGGATCTCATTTTTAAATTTCTTAGCTCTTTATCTTTTTTCTTCTGATCAGTTTTTTGTTATGCTTTAGGGGAGGAGGGATATCTTTTCTCTTTCTTTCCTTTCTTCTTCTAAGAAAGCATTTGCCTTTATTTCCCCTTCTTCCCCAACATAAGAATCGTGGTAACAGAACACAACTGCTGATTTACCGATGTATTTAATGTAAGTGAAAAAAAAAAACACCCTGAAATCTCAGTGGCTTAGCAAAACCAAAGCTTATTTTACACTTAAATTCTATGTCCACTGGTGATTAGCAATGATATTTTGTTTTGTATAATCACTCAGAGAATACTACTGACAGAATTACTAATATTTTATATTTGTAAACTGCCATATGAGGCCTCCGAAAACTGTGTGAAAGAGAGATAGCTGTAGTGTTGTGAGATCATCCTTTTCTTCATTCCCACTGCCCACTAGAACTGTTTATGTCATGCTTTTCAAAAATAAGGGTTGTAGGGCTGGAGATTTAGCTCAGTGATAATGTGCCTGCCTAGCAAGTGCAAGGTCCTGAGTTTCATCCCTGGTACCCCCCCCACCCCACCAAAAAGGGTTCTAGGAAATGAGAAAGAATAGTTGAAGTATTTCATTATAATCTCTGCCACAGATCTATATTTAATACTTTGTTGAAATATCACAGATAGATGAAATATTTAAATGCAAAAAATAAAATCATATTATGGAAAAATATAGGTCAATGTTTATAAAATGTATGTTATGGAGAAAGCCTTTAGTTGTACGTAAATAAAACAAACAGAAATTGCAAGGTATCAAGAAAGGTTTTTGATAGAAACTTTACAAATATTGACCTTCATATTCTGATCCTTCAGATCTTAGAAATGTCACCTCCTTAGAAAGACTTTTCTTGAAAACTCCATCTACATTTAGCACCCTGTCCTTTCTCCTCACAGCCTATTTATAGCTCTCATAGCACCAACTACTATCTATAATGATTTTTGTTACCTGTTTTTTTTTCCCACTAGGAGGTAAGTATGGTGATATTCAATTTGTTTCATTCACAAGTATACTCCTAACAGTTAGCACAGGGCTTGATGAATAATATGAGTTTAATAAGACTTTAAAATAGAAAAGAAGTAAGAGAAGGAAAGAGGTAGGAGAGAGAGAGAAGGAGGTAGAGAGAACATAATAGAAGAAAAGAAAGAAATGGGAAGAGTAAGGTAGAAAATGAAGGAAATACATATACAAAAGGTCCACAAAAATTCACACTAAAATGCTGACAATAATTATTTCTGAAAAGTGAAATAGTAGATGATATTTATTTTTTCACTACATATTTCTGCCTTTTTTGAAAAATATTTTATGTAATGCGTTGTGTTACTTTTATGAGCAAAACAAGAAACAGAGAAGTAGCATTTTTTATTTTGAATAGAAAGGCTATCAAAAATAATGAGGAACTGATTAAGATAGTGATGGTGGAACTGGTCAGGAAATGGTGAATGTTAGACTCCACGGGTAAAATAAACAAGAATTGGTAGCTAAATGATGAGAGGAAGATAAAGAGAGGAAAGAGTAACAGATGATACTTATACTCCAAGAAGAATATCAGAATAGGAGTTTTTTAAAAATCACATTTTGTCTCTCCCTAACACAATTATCTCTTAATCCTTCTTTTCATTTCATAGTGCAGGAAATGAGAAAAGATATTTCCCCTTAGAAGCATATTTCTGATGTAAAGGATGTAGTTTGGAAATTGACATCAGGAAGAAGAATGATGAAGTTCTAATCTGGAATAGTGGCTAGGACTACAAGTTTGAAAAGAAGTTGAGAGAGTTATGGAGTGTAGAATTGTTATGTTTTACAGGTAGATATATATGAGGAAGGGAGAGACAGACAGCCAGTGTGTTGAATAGGAATCAGGTAGAAAGTTTCCTGATTTTTGGAAAAGAAAATATTGATTTGAAGCAGAAGTTTTTCTGGTCTGTTTGATTTGGGGGAGGAGGCTGTTATCACCACCATTTTAGGTTTGAGCTAGGGACAATGCTGTCAGCTTCTGGACTAAGCAAGGAATGCTATTGACTTGGTAAAAGGGACACAGTAGGGTGGCAATACTTGATAATTTTGTGTGCCTTTTGAGAAATTCAAAGGTGAATACCTGCTCTTTCATTGGATCTTTATCTACAGATGGGAATTGGGGGCTGGAAACACTGATCTCAGGCCTATCAGAAATAGAGATGTTCAAAAGCAATAACGTTTAGCTTGACACTTCTCCAAAAGCCTCAAAAATTTCCCCTCCCTCTAAATAATATCAAGTTTCTACAACTACTATGGTACCTCACTGTTGAATTTTTTCCAGCTCAACAACTAGGCCTGCTATAAAAAGTACCACCTATGTTCCTGTTGGAATAATCTTTATGATTCTTGAAATTTGTTTCATTATTCTTCCTTCTGCTCTGGTAATTTCTTGTAGTTGATGATCACTTTCAATTGGGGAAAAGTCCTGAGTAATATTGGAAGATTATTTTTCATGATATTCTGGATTCTGAAGTTATTTTGCAAAGTAAAACTAAATTATACAAAAGTAACATTTTTATTACTGGAAAAAAGTTTGCTTAATATTTTCAATTCTATATTTTATGTTACACACATCCTCTCTCAAAATTAAGACTCTAGTAGTAATGATAAAAAAAAATTCAGGGTATATATTTCAATAATAAGAAATTCATAAAAATAGGGTTTCAACAAGGAAAACTCTGGCATGATATTTTGCTTTTGTGGAGCTTTCTGCTTACTTTCCAACTTGATATTTATAAGGAGAAAAAAATTTGTCTTCTGATGGAGAGTAACAGTATAATAACATTGTCTCTTATCCATTGGTGGTCAGAAAATATACAGTATTAGAAGTAAATATGTGTTTCATTTCTCTAGCTGTAGAATTCTTGTATTTTTATTTTAAAGGTAATTGGCTTTGTTCTGTTCCTAATCACAAATGAGGATCAAAATATTATATTTAGCAAATTCGGGTTATCCTACCTTCACTGCCAACTTCATTTTTAGCTCAGAACCTGCTAAGTTGATTGAGAAGAGGCATTTAGTCCCATATAGAAGAGGAGCTACATGGCTCATTCTTAGTGAGGCCTTTGCCTGGCTCATAGCCTAATCGATATTTTCCAAAAATGTAACTTTTAAATCATTATACTTCAATGATTTATCTTATATTGTTTGTATACATTGGTTAAAAACAACTAGAAACTATGAAAGTAAAATATTTCTTTGTTTACTTTCCTCTTTTCCAGGACTATTTTCATTTCTCTCTTCAGAATAGTATTTCTGAATTTGGGGATCTTATTCCAGTAAAAATTTATCTGTGAAACTGGATACACCATAGTCAAACATTTTATCAGCCTAAGAAATAATTCATGTTGCACATGATCATTTATTTCCCCTTATAACTATCCTTGTTTATTAGTTAAGACCTATGCAGTGAATAAAACAATAGATTACAATTTCTGATTTCTCTCCACTCTGAAGTCTTCAACCAGCTGAGCAAACTTTGAGCAATATGTAGTATTTTCCCTTTCTTATAGGTTATTAGAATAAAATTGTTCTAATAGTAAAATGATATACTCTAAATGATAGTTGATTCTCTTAACCTTGCAATCTTAAAAATTATAGATTACAATGCAGCAAAGCAAGACTTTCTTATGAAATTAAAATATGCTTAAGTTTCAAAAAACACCTGTTTGTAATTAACTAAATAAATTGTTTAAACCTTGGTTTCCTAGAGTGATGAAGGTTTACTAAATAAGTCTTTCACAAACAATTGCAGTACAGTGCATACATCATCCATGCCAGAACTTGATATAGGATTCCTGATTAAGCCTAAATTCTGTCACTGTCAGATACACAGAATTAATTTGAACAACATCTTGCTTTCATTTAGAAAATGCTAAGTGATTCAGCATGCATAGTGGTGGCTGTCTTTATTTGTTAACATTCTGGATGCTTCTTTTATTCTAGTTCTCTTTTCAATGGTTCAGGCTAAATATCTTCCACATTCAAGGGATGCAAAATAACCACAGTAAATTTATTCTTGTATTTAGCCATTAATACACATTTTAAGTGTTAAAACATGTAGTGAAAAATTGAAAAGTGTAGTAAAAATTAGATTGCTATTGGTAAACGAAGCGTATTGTCTATTGAAAACATTAAATTCACAACAGGGTGCTATTCTGGAACCTTTCAGTGTAATTATAATTCATTTCCAAATTCTTTATCAATTCCTTTTTCAACTGAAATTTTCTCAAATGACTTTTTTCCTGTACTTTCGACTCACCCAAAGACTTTATTTTCCTCCAAAAAGTCATTCAAATACAACTGTAGTTTTTCAGTAAACAGAGTATAAGAATAAATTGCCTAGCTAGCAAATATCTATT
Organism: Heterocephalus glaber; assembly: GCF_000247695.1. The sequence goes on from NW_004624902.1 coordinate 2,996,425, forward strand.
AAATAGGAGGAAGGTATTGACCATATTAAACTTGTTTTTAATATAAAAATAATTTTCATGGATTTTGGAAGGTGGGTAATATTAAGTAGGAGGCATATTTCTTGAAATTCCAAGGGTAAGAGAATTGGGTGTGTGTTTAAGAGATTTTAATTGGATTAGCTATATTTGCTGCTATCTATAGCATATATGAGCTGGATGGAAACATCCAATTCTATGTCTGAATGGAAAAGAAGTTAGGGGAGGTGTAGATAAACATGTGCCCATGTGTTCTACACAGTTCTAGTGAGGAATACTGCCTACATATAAATGTTCCTTTGACATTATCAAAGCTACTTAAATATGCATAGCTACTTAAGGTTTAGGTCAGCTCTCTTGACGGAGTGCTTTGACTGTTCTTCTTCTGGGTCATTTAAATGACCTCAAAACCTGTCTCTAGAAAGCTTTATTAATATTTAATAGTACATGCTAATTATAAAAAAAATTATTTAATCTTATCTTTTGACCCATAAGTGAAAAAGTAAATCCTCATCAATTGTCAGGGGGGAAATTCCTGGGTTGGCTTACAGGCGCCTATAAGTAGTGTGGATAAAAGAATAAACAAGGGAAAAATATACCTCTCGCGCGCAGAAGGCTTGCAGAAGTAGCATTTATTCATTTTTTGGTTTCTGATGGGATATTCTGCCATATGAATATTGAAGGAAAAATTCAATACAACTAATATTGAGGAAATAAAATAGAACTGATAAAATAGAAGTTGTGTTATTTTCTGTTATTTTAATATATAAAGTCTGACAAATGGAAAATCATCTGAGGAATTAATCTGAAGCCTTCATGAATTTCTACCTACCAAATTATAACCAAATATGTACTAGGAATAAATTAGAGAGCATTGCATAAATCTTACTTTTGTAAAATTCTGAAGACTTTGGTTTTGGATCATGGTAGTGAGAAATATTATAACATTTACCTTAGTGTTACCAAAAGTGACAGATACTACTTTTCTTTAAAATCTTATTATTAGCACTGTAATTTGTATGATTCATCTTGAAGTTATCCATGGTGTTTTTTCACTCTATTTGGTGGTTTAATACACCAAAAGTACTGAGAAAATTGTTGTACAAATTATTATTTTGACATCAATTAATCATGGGGGTGTAATATTCAAAGTTGTCTCCACTTTTTATCTGTCAAAGAAAGTCAAATCACTGGTTTCATTTTAAAGACATTAAGCAGATGAATTCATAGCTATTCAAACAAAAAAGTTAGGTAGCTAATTAAACACATGTTGAAAGGTTAGATTAGAGGTAAAGATTTTCCTAGACTAAAACATCATCTTTACTGAACTATATTAGGTACATCATAATAAAAATTCCACTTGACAAAAAATCATATCAGTAAATCTGCATAGTGATTGTAGATGTCAAAATCTCTAATCCAGAGAAACTTCGAGCTTTAAATTATTTTTGAAGACTTACAGATCATAATTCTAGCTCAACATCTTTTATAGGTTAAAATTCTTGTATTTTTCAAGTTGCGTTTGTTATTTTGCTACCTTTCTCTGTAAGTACCACTTTCAAATTAACTGACTTAGTTGTAAAATACAAATTATTTACATTTTTCACTATGCCTTTTAATTGATATATATACAAGTCTGTATACACACAATTTTTATTGTTGAAATTTTAAACTTAAATTAAGAAATTTAAGTAAACAATTTGAAAGGAAATTGTTTCTTTCTAAAGGAAAATAAATTGGAAAAGATCATTTGGGTCAAATAGAAATCATCTTTCCTACTCTACAGACTTTGCTAGGGAGAATGTTTATGAGATTAGGATAAGAAAAAAAACTATGGGAATTTTAAGGGAACTTGTCATAACCAATTCAATCTGACAAATAGTTATCAGACCCCACAATACAAAACTGAATAAGCCATAAATTTTGTTCCTGAGTAACTCAAAACCAAGTAGGAGAGCTGCATATAGTAAATAATTCCAACTAAAAGCATATCTCCATCCCAATACCCATTAATCCTTTACCTGACCTTTTTCATAGCATTTAGGATATCCATATAGTCTATATAACTTACTTTTTTGGGTCTTTCCATACCAGAATCTAAATTCGATGAAGATAAATGTTTTATGTCTATTTTTTTCTTATTTAGTACTTAGAAATGTGTCTGGCACATGGTAGATAATGAAGATTGTGGAACTGGTGAATGAGAATTAATAAAACAAGACTGTGATGAGTGTTTAAAAAGGCAGAAATAAAATATATTTGAAATATACAGAGAGATAAAAGATAGGTCACCTCTGTGATCCTGCTCAAATGTTAGCTTCTCTGTGAAACCATCAAAGATTTCTTTCTGCTTTGTCTTTATCACCATGTAATTTCCTTGTAACATTTACTACATTTAAGTGTAATGATATACTCACCTATTGCTTCATTGGCTATTATTTAAGACACAGATTATTTTTCAGCTTTTTCACTAACTACCCTCATAGTCATTCGTATCTAAGTGGTTATTGAATTAACGAATGAAGGCATTGCAATACTAGGATTCAGAGGTTGAGTTTGGCTTGTGGAATAGTGATATGATCAGGTCAGAAAAAGTTATGAACAAATTGTCTCAATGTTTGGGAGGTCAATTTAGTGATAGATGAGTTCGGTAATGTAGATTGGAAAAAAGACGAGAAAGCCTCACATGTTAGAATTTTTGGCTAACTTTGTTTCTATATGTAGTAGAAGATCACGAAAGATTTTGAATAAGGAAATGGCCCAGCTACACATGTGATTTAGGAGAGTAGAGCAATGGATCAAAGTCAGGGACACTGGTTAAGAGCCAAAGCTTGAGATAATAAGGATTAAATTAGTATAGTAAGTACTTAAATTTGCCTAGAGAGGGTAATTCATGAAAAGAAAGTTGTAGTGGTGAAAGTCACAGGATTTAATTCATACCTTGTTATTGATGTGCAGGTTTTGATGTTAAGTGCCTCAAAAAATAAAGGTCCTTAGGGAATACAGGAGGAACATAAATGTTGGGAATCTGATGTGAATGTGTAGTTTATGCATGTTAAGTTTTACATACTTGGTGACATTATTAAATGCTAATCAGAGGAATGGAGGTGCAACTCGGTGGTAGGGCACTTGTCTAGTATGTAGGAGTCCCAGAATTTGATTTTTAGCATGGAAAAATAAATAATGCTAATCAGGCAGATATCAATGTAGTATTGCACTTCAGAACAGAATCATTTATTAAACACTTTATTATTAAAGTTGTAAGAAAGGATGCAAATGCTAATGGAGAAAGAATTTCAGGAAAAGAGAATTGCAAACAGAACATTGAGGATTGTCTCAAGAAAGAGATGCTTTGAATTGGTATCCATACGAAATACAAAAGAATATACAAGAGAAAGAAAGAGAAGGGAAGACAACGAAAACATCATAAACGTCAGTGGAGAGAAAATTTATAAATGATGTGCTATCAAAGGTAATAAATTGTACAGAAAAATACATGGAGATAAGAAATAGAGGAGAGTCATTAGAGCTGATGCTTTGTATTGACTTTAAGTTGTTATGGCATATTAGATGTTGAACCAAGAATAAAAGAAATTGAAAAGTAAACATATAATGAGTGTAGACTACACATTCATGAAATTTGACCATAATTGGAACGATTTTGAGGAATTGAAGGGAACAGGAAAATGTTGGAATAGTTGTTGCAGTGAATTCAGTAGGGAATTAATTAGAAACAGAAAGAATTAAAATGTGTGCCAGTTGACATTTTATATCATGGATACTTAATATACATAGAGTGGTGATATGTCTTTCTCAAAGGGAATTGAACAAACTGGGAAAAAGAGTCAAGAAAATTCATGATTGGGTTAATTTCATACTGAATTTCGGCATGGTAAGTATAATGCAAGAACAAGGGAATTGGTAGGCTCAGAAAATTTGGTGAAAATATAAACATTTGGGTATCATATATTAGCTGAATAGTGCAGTCAATATAGAATTACTAAAATATGATAAAAAGAATAATGAAATAAGTGTTAGTAGCAAAGAAGGAATTTTCATGCAATGATGATGTTTAAAATGAAGACTCAGGTAGAGTACAGATGGAAGATTTTTAAGCTGAAAGTATTGTAATACCATTACAAGGAAACAGTTCTGTACATGAAAACTTTCAGAAATTAAGCTATTACTGTGGTACACAGTAGCATCTAAAACTATTTTATCAGTTTTATATCTTATAGTATCAAATGTACTTCATAATCACATTATGGTTTCTGAATGAAACTTTAAAGCTCTACTTAAAATTTTTCAAAATCAATAGGTAAGAAGGAAAAAGGACATTGAATTGATCCTATATAAATTGATTTCTGTAGAATTAATTTATAGGCTAATCTTATGGAGTTAATAAATCTAAAGATCAATAAATTGTATGAGTCCCCTAATTATCTGCTGTGTCCTAGATGATATAGCAGATGTAAATATGGTGATGAGGACTTTGTCTTCATGTTACTCATGGTTATCTATTTTAAAGCAAAAAACCAGCTACTAATTTTTAAAAACTTTATATAACCATTGTTTTTAAATTATGAATGGGTGTATATTTATAAAAGAATCATATATACACTGGTATATAACTTGAATTTTCACATTTTCTATAATTTCTTATGGCCATATTTTCATAGAAATAAAAATACTTTTATACCATTTTTCAAGTATACATATTATCTCACTATATGACTGATTGATAATTATTTCCTCAGTACTCTAGGTTATAATATGTAGATCATTTCCACTATAGCATTATAAATTAAACTATAGCTATAAACATCATTGATTCTATTATTTTTATTTTATCTTAGTATAACTGGGAAGAAATTATTTCAAAGATTCCTTGAAATCTCTCCTCTTGGTACTTGATTAAATAAGATCTCTTTAGGGATAGTTGAATTTGGTAGTGAATAAAATGATATATTCTGAGAGAAATTTCAATTTTGTCCTACTTGAAACAGCTCTTCTTTCTCAAATACCTTTTAATTGCCTCTCTTTTGACATATATTTTAAGAAAATACAATGCTATTAAAGAAGGATAAACATTAAGCAATTAGCACTTAAACTGGAGTGAGTTCATCAGGGAAACTTGATTCACTTAAGTACCCAAGGGCATGGTACTTATGAATGTCATTCTTTGGTAAAGAAAGTGAATAGGAGACAACATTTAAGTACTACTCAGTTCAAATCAGATGTTTTTTGAGGAATATGAGTGTTGATGTTCTTAGAATTGAGAATCGGTACCTAAAGTAAAGAGTGAATATTTATGAATGGTAAGGCTGCTAAAACCAGTTTATCTTTTCTCCCAGCTAGTACTGCAAGCTAATGTATACTTGACCAGGACATTCAACTAAAACCATTTTAGTGTTGAAACAGGTTTCAAAAAATCTAGATGAATACTTCATCCTTCTCTGTTTTCTCCATTTTCTTAGAAATTGGTCTGTTAAAATAAATCTTAATCTCCTGCCGGGGATTTAGCTCAGTGGTTTCGCCACCTGCTGCACAAGCTCAAGGACCTGAGTTCAATCCCGGTATCATAAATAAATAAATAAACAAACAAATAAATAAATAAATCTTAATCTGGTTTATGCTGCTATAATAAAATACCACAGACCTAGTAATTATAATGAACAGAAATTTATTGACTCATAATTCTGGAGACCGGAAAGTCCAAGATTGTATGGTCATCATCTGGGCAAGGCTTCACTGTATCATTTCATGGCAGAAAGTGGAAAAAAAAAGAATGAAAAAGAGAATGCTGAACTTCCACTTTTTAAAGGCATTAATCCCACTCAGAAGAGTGAAGTCCTCATGGCCTAATCACCATTTAAATGCCCTAATATTTATTAACATTATATAAACAATTACAGTTCAGTATGACTTTTGGAAGGGATAAACTTTCAACCATTACAAAACAAATACTCAAGGGAAAAATTTGTGCTCTTCTTAGGAAAATACCACTATTGAAATTCATATTATCGGATTAGTTGATGGAGAAAATATTTATCTTTTGTTAGTAATTTCTCAGATTTATTTGAGTTATTTTTATAAATAATTTTTTATTTTTATTAGTAGTACATGTTTATAGTACATAATGTTTACATTCCTTATTGGGAATTGTAGTAGTATATCTAAATGTAATACATTTTAAACACTTTTCCCTCACTTCCCCTTTCACCCATCTCTTATTATACTCCTTTTTTTTTCTGGAAGTTTGCATTAGATAATGTTTACACTCCTTGAGTGGAGTTGGTACATGTAATAACATATCTTAATTCCCTTTTTGCATCCCCTTTCCATCCCCTCCTTCACCTTTCTGTTCATCTCTTGATCCCTTTCCCCTTTAAGAAAGATCTATTTCCTTACTTTCTATTATCAATCTTTTATTTTAATAAATATCTACACTTTCAGTTTCTCATACTAGAGAAACTATTTGGTAGTTACACATGTGTGTCCTATTTATTTCACTTAAGAGTATGGATTTTAATAAATATTTACAGAGAGTGATACACACACAATATATGCACACGTGTGTATATCTCTCTATGTGCATATATCCTTAAATATATATGTACATCAAATATAATTGTATTTAAAATATGAATGTAATTTAGTGTAAACAAACAAACAAATAAATAAATAAATGCTAGACGTGATGTCACAAGTCTGTCATCCCAGAACTTGGGAGGCTGAGGGAGGAGGATCCCCATGAGTTCAAGGCCAGTCTAGGCTACATAGTGAGTTCAAGGCCAGTCTGAACTACATAGCAAAATCCTGTATCAAAAAAGGAAAGAAAAAAGTGAATGCATTTTAAATATAAGCTATGTATATCTAGTTTATGTCAAAAGCATTGCCTTTGAAATTGCGTACCTGCATAGCTACTAACCTAAATGAAAAAAATGTTTTTCTTTCACATTACAAAGAATGTTTACTCCATTAAAATGCCTTTTAATTTAAATCATTCCCTTATTTTTGCATTAATATGTAATCCTATGGAAAATGGCTATATCTCAGTATACTTTTAAAATATTCACATGTGTACGAGTGTATATGTAAGAATGTCTAACCCATAAATCTCATAAGTAGCAATTATTATTACATGCAAATAAAATATTTTTCAAATGTATATTTATTGGTTCTGATTGTGACTGCAGTAAAAAAAAGAATAAACTAAAGGTGGCTTCTGTGTATTGGCCCTGAAGTTCTTTTCCTCTTCCCTGAAGGCTGACATCCATTAAATCATAGGCCTACCAGCATGAAACTTAAACTTTTACACATTCGGATATTTTCTAAAATAGCCCTGCAACAGATTTTAAGTAATTTACGGCTTGCATGATGGGTACATCCCATAAACCTCCCTCTAAATCTGCTCTCCATTAAGATACTAACTTGGAGACAGTCAAACCTATAGCTACTGTGGCCCTTTGGAGCTCTCTGACCTAGAAATTTTATATAGCACTCTTCAGTGACATGATCTAAATACAAGCCCCCTCTCTTATTCACCTCTCAACTCTGAGTTCATTCATCTTTCTCTCATTCTGAGGGTCTTTTTGCCATAGAATCTCAAAATATTCCTGCTGTCAAGAACTTACCTCCACTTGCAACCCTGTCCAAATGCTGCCCAATAATCTCATTTAGAATTACGGCTTCTTATGGTCATATAGTTCTTGATTAGCCCCAAACCTTTTTATCTCCTGACAAAATATTAAAATGTGTGTTCAAAGCAGACACAGCAATTTAAACTTGTGAAACCTAAACTGTGAATTTCATTAAATATGTTTTTTATGAAGGTATACATGAGTTAAAAAGTATAAGTTAAAGGTAATGATTGTGACAAATATTTATGAAACTATAATTTTGTACAAAAGTCTATCTAATTTACAATGCAAAATTAAAATAGTACTTTTTCTGTATCTTGAGGTAGTACCTAAAAGGTCGATTTTAAAAATCTCTTCTTGCCACTAAGTGTCTTTGTTTATCACCCATTCTAATGCTTTCTTAAAACTTGCTTTGCTAAAGGAAATAAAAATGTAAAGTAGATAAATTAATTTGTGATCAAACTTTATTCATGAACAAAAACTTTGAAATTTCAGATAAACATTACAGTTCCTAAGTTTAGCTTGTTTTTTGTCTTATTGTGATATATTAAATTATGAAGTTTATCAAACAAAGCACCTGTGTTTACATATGTACAAACATGATCTCTTTGTAGTGATAGACTTGCTTTTACTTATGGAGTTCTCTGTTCACTGACTCACTCATTCAATGGCCATTGATATAAAAAAGATATGCGGTATGCAGTTTAGAATAAGAATTGGGCTCAAATTATTGCTTCAATATCATCAATTATGAAAATTGGGACAAGTTATAATTGTTGAACCTCACTTGCTTTAACCTTCCATTGCATAATTACTTGGACAACCATATTTGTGCTTATACACGCAAATATTTGTTGAACACTCAATATGTGAATATGGTAAAAAACTGAAAACTACCTAGTTTAAAGTCCAAACATCTACCAAATGAGTTTTTAGAAAGTGCTTATTTACCTGTAACCAGATAATCAATTGGAAATTATTTGGATTTTATTGGGACACAGTATCTCCAGTTTGTATAGCTCCTGTCATATATTTGGCAGTTGTCTTCTTTATTGCCTTCCTTCAAAGGGAGAACTATCAAAACACTAATTTAGACTGTCATAATGAAAACATTTGACAGCCTCATGAAGAATAGTCATTATAGAAAAGAATCGAGACAAGTAAGGAAAGGAGAATTTAAATGACTGAATAAACAGAAGTGAACTTTAAGAGTATAAGACAGATCATGACAATTCAAACTGCAGGAATTTCTGCTTATTTCTGTTCTGGCTTACTTACTCTATTATTACTCTGAAGAAAGAAAATGATTTAATTAATATACTCATTGTCACAAAATCATCTTCTCCAAAACTAAAGAGTTCTTTTTCTGCTTTCTGCAGAAGCAAAATAAGCTCTAAAGATTCACTTTTGGTAATATTTGCCTTTGCCATAGAAACACATAAGCTGTCTTCTCTTTTTTGGGTGGATTATTCAACAATCAAAACTCTGTCCAAAAATCTGGAAACAATATAAAAACTGATTCTTGATCTTTTTGAAATTTCGCTACTTTTTTTACACCTGCGTGTTTTTTTATTAGTACATGTCTGCAATACACAATTTTATATTTCTTGTGTGGAGTTGGTACATGTACATAACACATCCCAGTTCCTTTTTTCATTCCCTTTCCCTCCTCTCCCTACTCCCTCTCCATCTCTTCTCATTTGAGAAAGAGCTATCTCCCTACTTCCTAGTATTTATCTTTTATTTTGCTCTTTATTTATAATTTGAGTTTCTCATATAAGAGAAACCATGCAATATTTAAGCTTGTGTGTCTGATTTATTTCACTTAACATTATGGTCTCAAGTGCATCCATTTTCCTACACATGACTCAAGTTTCTTTTTCTTTATGGGAGAATAGGTTGTTGTTCTTTAGTCCTCTTCAGCAACACAAATTTGCTCATTAGATGGAATAGAAACAGCTTCTCGACCTTCACTTAATTAATCATATTTTGTTACACTTAACCTCTTTCTCTCTTCTGACTTCAGCATCCTTACAGATACTGGAAATTTCTTCCATTCTTCCTCCTTTGAGAGTAGTGAATTTTTCGAGGGATTCTACTACTTCACTTCTCAACTCATCTTCTGATTCTTCAAAATTTGTATCATCACCATCAGATGCTGGTTCCAGCAGTTCCTCATCTACTTCAATGCAAGAAGCTATTTCTACCTTTCCCACATCTTCTTCTCTAGGAAGCCATTGCTTTAATGTTCTTACAGGTTCTCCTTCACCGGCAGAAGAAGAGCTACTTGTTAGATCTGCTGCTGCCAAAACACTCAATAAGGTTCCTGGCACTTCATGCTGCCACTGCTTCCTACTTTCTGGAATACTTTCCATCACAATAACTTGGCCATCATCAGGACCAGTAGGGCAGGTGGAAGTGACATCAGTTGCTGTCATCATTTGCAGCAGAGTCCGAGGTGCTCTGGCATCCCACTACCTCCTGTTTTCTTCAGCTACAGCATCCTGAGTGAAAAGCTCTGCTTCTGGGCTGCACAGATTTTCTAAGGCTTTGTCTAGGTTATCTTCATGGCCCTTTAGACAGTCATATCCCTTAAACTTTATGCTGTCCTCAAAGGTCAAAGTTTCATTTAGTATGTCCATTGTCTCTTCCTCTTAGACAGTGTTTCCATCAGATATACATTCATCTAAATTAATTTTGAACTTTACCCTTCTCTTTTCTGGAATTTTACTTTCCTTTATGTTCTCAAGCCTAATATTTTTCAAGTCTCTTTCAATGTCCTGCACTGTCTTGTCCCCTGCAGGAGCATCTTGGTCAACAGGCAGGGCATTCTTCTTCACCAGATAGGTACTGATTTTGGAGCTCGCCTCCAACTCTCTCCCCATCTTCTTCCTAATTTCCTTCATGTCATTGTGGTACTGCTGGCGTATTTCCTCTGTTTCCAATGTTCCTGGTCCTTCATTTCCTTTTTCCTAAACTGCAGCTCCTGCAGCCTAGGCTCTTCTCCATGACTTCTCGGCTCAGTGGTCTGGCTGTAATGTGGCTCAGCAGAAGATGGATCCAAATTTCGCTATTTGACAGACAATAAAATGCTTATATTGACTCTATTGATATTTACTTTTAAAAACTTTCCAAAGTCAATCTTGTTAAGTCTTTCTAAGCCATGAGCCCAAGCTTTTAGGTAAATGTATATACACTTGTCTTCTGATTACTCCTTGAATTTATGTAAAGGCAGGGTAAGTTCACTCTAGATCTTAAGTACACATTTGTTTGTATTGCTAAGTTGACTTCTCAGATGGCTATAACTGGTCTCTTTGTTCTTCACACAGACATTATGTTGATTAGGCATAGGTATACAGCTATTTTTCTCCTGTTAAGGACCTTCCAGGAAAGAGTGGATGATGCTGCATTTTGTAGATATGAACTGTACATTTAGAACTGTTTGAAATTAGTATTGAATTAATTTTATACTTAAAATGGAAACTCACTATTTATAATAACATACAAACTCTTAGATCATCTTATCTCCCACTATATACTTTTCCCACACAATCTCCCACAATTTCTTCCATTGTTTCTTTTGTCTGAGCCATGTTGAATTTTGTACCCTTTAGAGACATGAAACTCATTTTCTTAAAGAAACTTTCTCGCTTTTTATTCTCCTTGTTGGGAATACTATGCCCTGTTATCTTAAATAGTGTTTTCTTCTAAGTCATAGCTCAAATTATATGCTTTCCCCAATTACCTAAATTAAACTCATGTTTACCTACTATCACCCACTACTGGGAGTCATTACTGCTTATTTATTTATATTAGGTATTTCTTCATTGCATATATCTTTATTTGGAGTTATAATGTATTTGTGGTTTATTGCTCTTAACCAAAACACAAATCAGAGAATGTGGGACACTACTGTCCTGTTCATAGCTATAAGTTTGAAACCTGGAACAGTGTGTGTGGTTAGTACAAACAATGATATCACATTAGTAAATTTTAAACGTGATTTAGAGATCTCAATTTCCTTGTTTCTTCTTTTTTTTTTGGTACGGGGATCGAACTCAGGACCTTGTGCTTGTGAGGCAGATGGCAGAACCACTGAGCTAAATCCCCAGCACCAGAGATCTCAATTTCTAAGTTCCAAAGAAGCATGCTGGGCTCAGGATTTGGACCCCCAGGTACAAGGACCCTCAAATCTGATATATAAGACAAAACTCTTGGAATATTTTAAACTGATCAAACAAGAATCACCAGGTAGTGAGAGGAGGATATCTAAATCAACACTTGTAACTTCTTTAATTTTGAATTCCACTGAAACTCTGCTCCTCCTTTTCCCCAATACCGAACACTGCACATGATGGCCTTGAATACTGAGGTCAAAAATGGTCTTCTCAGGGCCTCTACATTATCATTTTATTTTTGAATATATTTTTCACACTACATAGTATGATCTTCCGAAACAAGTAAATGCAATAACATTCACATAACTAATAAGAGTCAATGGATAACATTCAATATCATCAACTTTCTAAAGAGTCTGCACAATCTGGCTTTCTACCCTCTAGAGACTCTGATCTTCTATGTTTTCCTAGAATTATCATACACTTTCTTTCAGATTTTTTGGCCTTCATATACATTATTTCTTCAGCTTGAAGAATTCTTTCCTCAGCCTTATCTCTTCCAAATTTATCTTGCAAATCAAATAAAATGTTTTCCCCTAAAGACTTCCCTTACCCTCCAGTCTTGTTCAAAATTTAATATATACTCCCATAGGCCCTGAACCTTACATGAGTATACTTAACACATTTTATTTTGATTTCATAATGGAACAAAAAGGATCAGAATATTTTGTTTATTGTTGTATCTCTAGCATAGGGCCTAACACCTAACAGGTGGTCAATAATCATTGAAATGAAACTATTTATTTATATTCATTAAATTTATTGGTACATTTTAGGTATTCAATATGATGACAGTCATCATTGTGAATTTTTAGCTTTACATGATATATCTTGGTTCTTATTTTTTCCCCATTCCCCTGCCCTCCCTTTAACCCCTCCTTACCTCCCTATTTACAAAGACTTTGTTTCCATTTTTTCCTTTTCTCATATTTATTCCTTTATGACACATTCACAATTTAATCAGTCACATCTAGTTATATGACAAGGTTTAATTCTGTAACAATGATTAGCTTTTAAAAATGACAGAGATTTGTCTTATTTTCTGTATTACAGTCTACATCACTTTTTTACTGTGAAACAAGAAAACATTCTTTCCACTTGCTTATTTTTTCCTCATATATTTGAAACTGACCTTCTTTTTCCTTATATTATCTATTGCATTATCTTTAATTTGGCATTTCAAAAAGACCATTTTTGCAGACAACAAATTAACATCCAAATGATGATATTTGCTCTGATACTTCCTATTTGGTATTTTATTTTAATTTTAGAGCCATAATCCAGAGGCAGAATGTAAGTGCTATATAATGATGCCAGGAATCTTTCATGCTTTGTTTTCATGTATTTTGGTCTATAGTGTGAGAATAGTGCCTGGCATATCACAGATGTTCAGTAAATCTTCGTTAAGTGGATTTTTTTCTCTTTACTCTCTTTGCCCTGGAGGAGAGAAGATCCATAGATTTTATTATTACTTAGCTTTCTTCTGGATATTATACTTTTGGATTCCTAGGGATATGTTTTATCAATTCAGAATTGATGGAAATAAACAGAAGGTCTGGAGAACTAAGAGAATCTTTTGGGCTGAATCAAAAGTTGATATAGTTCACTCATACCAAATTAGACCATATTTCCTTTAGGTTGTGTGATAAATATGGGACTAAAGCATCAATGATTGGATCTTTATAGTAGCTCAGCATATCAGTTCTCTTGCATGTTGGTGTATTTTGTTAATCTTATTTTCATCAGACAGTCTCCATTGCAAATTGATATGATATACCATGAGAAAATCTCAAATGTGATGTGCCAGATTTTTTGATACTCAATGATTTCATTTTGATCAAGATTAAGTCAAATTTTATAGTGTGAAAACATTGTTCAAAAATCACTATTCAAGAAACAAATACTGATGATCCAAGGTCATAGATTTGGTGCCAGCTATGTAATATATTCACTTATTCACATAACTTTCAGTAATCATATATAATCCAGTGAAATAATATTTGCTTTTATATTAAATTTTCACTTATCTCCTCTCTTCAAACATAAAGATAAACACAGCTAAATACTGGAAGTTTTGCTTATCTGTACTCACAAAAGTATTTACTACCATATGAAAGGAACAGGGACAGATAAATATATGTACTTTATTTTATTTAAAAATCCAGATAGTGGTTATTAAAATGTACCTACCTTATATGGGAGCTCTGAAATTTCTTTATACATGATTTTGTTTAGTAATTGTGCTGAAACTCTTCTAGAAATGCCCAGATTTCTAAGCATGAACTGTTTCTACAAGAGATTTTTAAATTAAGCTATGGCAAACATGGATTTGAATATCAAATCTTTTTAGAAGATAGAATAAAATTTTTTGTAATATTGTGCATTATCATGTTAGGGGGATAGATTTCTTTAAAAAATAAACTACTGCTTAAAGGGGCAAATAATATTAAAAAAAGAAATGTATACTCTTGAATGAAAGATTGTCACACTAGGAAACATGTATTGTATAACTTTTTATCTTTGATCATGTTTACAATTAGAGAAGAAAATTGTAAGAAATCATAATGACTCTTATGGTTTATATTTCAACATCCCCCAAGAATCTCATGTGCACATAGGTGGAGTTTTGAAAGGTAATTGGATTATGGAGGATTATATTTAACTTCATGTTAGGAGGCAGGGTCTGGTCAGAAGAAATGGGTCACTGGAAGCATGGTATGGAAGGGGTTAAGTCCTCCTTTTGTTCCTTATTTCCTATCCACCAAAGCCACCAGCTTTCCTCCTCCACCCCTATGCACCAACCAATAGTGCCTTGGTGAGAGCCAATTATGAATTGAAATATGAGCCAAAATAAACTTCTTCTCCTTTTAGTTGTGGATGCTGGGTATTTTGTCCCAGTGACACACAAAGTGACTAAGATAGGGATGCTGATAAGATGAATTCACACCTTCCTTTTATAAGATTTGAAAACAGTCTGGTTTCTTATTAGAGACAGTTAGGTTTTTGAAAAATATATAAAACTTTATATAGAAGAATTTTTTAGTTAATGAGGCCTAACAATTTTAATGAAATAGAGGGAAAATTTTGATCCTAAATTAGGCAGCATTCTCATATAACTGAGATTAGAGGAAAAGAGAACAAAGTTAGATATGTAACCAGCATATTGTTCCAAGATTACCAAGAAAGAAATCTTACATATGAGTTTTTATTTCTACAGATATTTGTAAATATTAGTATATGTTCTCTTTTTTAAAATGTGATAATGGTTAAGCCTAGACATTTCAAGAAAGATGTCAATTATTTGAAATAATATTAAAGTTAAAAATCATAGCATCAATTTCTTTCTCCATAAGAATACTGACTATGGTAAACCTTGTAGTTTGGGACACAAGAATGCAATGAGCACAAATCAACCAGCTAAGGTGATGAGTTGATGACTTATCTAAATTCCCAACAAAGTACATTATTGATAATTATCTGGTATTAGTCAAAAAATTTTTAATGACTTAGTTTAATCTTTGAGGGAAGTGAAAATTCACATATTATCTTATTTATATTATCAGAAAGCAAACTCTTCAAAGATATAAACAAAGTTTATTTTCATAGAGTATAACTCTGAAGTATAAAGTTAGCAAAGATAAACTTTATAACAGTGATAATACCCTAATCACATTCATGAATATATGTGTATATATATACATGTGTTCTAAACTATGAAATTATGAATTTTTACATAATCATGGGACTGTGGGAGGCCTTTCTAAGTATGACATCTAAAGCAGGAAACATATAAGAACAATTAAAATAATCAATATATTTGATTATAGAAATTTTTAAAAAACTAAATGATTAACTGTAAGAAAAAATAGCAAACTGAGAAAATATTTGAAAATAAATAACATGTCAGGTTAATATTCCTGATATATGGAGATGTTCCATTCAAATCAGAAAACATGAAATATTTTAGAAAAAATTGAATGAGGTGTATAAACATAAAATTATTGATATTAATAAATGTATGAAAAATTTAATCTTGACAATCAATATTTGAATTAAATAATGAGTTATGGATTATGGAAATATAGCTTATTCTGTCAAAAATAGTGTAAATATTGTAAATGATAATGAAGTTTAAATCAGTACAAATCATCTTGAAGGAAACTTGCTCTATATATGAAAATCTAAAATAACTTTACATTTTATGACCTAGTAATTCCAATGATTGGAATTTATTTTAAAGAAACATCAGAAATATATAGAAAGACATATTTAAAAGTACATTTCCTGCAACATTATCTTAACATCAAGTATTTGAAATAAAACTAAATGTAAAACCTTGGATTCTATAAATAAATTATGGTGCATATAAATAATATAATAGTGATTTCATTAGAAAGCATATTTTAA
Organism: Heterocephalus glaber; assembly: GCF_000247695.1. The sequence goes on from NW_004624902.1 coordinate 3,012,668, forward strand.
GGGAATTTAATCCTGGATGACTAGAGGCAGCAGTGCTCATGAAACACTTGGAATATATGAGGAAACATGGGTACTCAGAAACGGGAGGTGAACAAAATCTAAATACAAGATGGAAACTTGAAGAGGATACTCACCTGATGAATTGCAGCATCAAGGGTGTTTAGACAAAGAAGCAGGGCCACCCCTTAATCCTAACACTGTTTATACCCCTCATACCATGAACCCACCAGCTTGGGTAAAGGTCTTACCCCTGATAGAAGAAACTGGTTTCATAAAACACAGGCAAAACAATTCTGGTTATCCATGTGCCCAGAAGTGCAACAAAAACTAAGGAGAACACTGCTTGAAAAGAGAATGAGAGGGAAGGTTCAAAGTCCTGCCAGATCTCAAAGCCCTTTCACTCACTGGAAAGCAAGAGAACAAATCATAGAAGAGGAACTGTTATCAAGTAGTTACTTTTAAAAATGGCTGACCAATTGAACATATTCCAGGTCCTTTCCTTTTTGCCTCAAATAATTGAAAGAGGCAAACCAAAAATGGTGACAAGGTTTATTTGAAAAGTGGGGTGAGAGAGAAACCAGCTCTGCAGAGTAAACTTGGCCCAAACAAAACAGAAAAAGAGAAAAGCAAAAATATAAGTACACCCTCATCTGGAAGACACAGGGTAGGCTACCATGAAAGAGACACAACAGAAGGCTCCTCCTGGCATCTTTGACCTGATATGTCATCAACATTGGGGGAATCCTCAAGAAGTTCTACATACAGTGTCCTGAGAGGTGTAGCTGTGTAGATCCTGGGATCCCACCATGGGTCACTTCCTAGCCAGCCTAAGCCGTTCCCTATCTCCTACCTCAGAACCACCTCAAGCACCAGTAGGCACACCCAACATCTTGGACAAAACCACAGAGGACTGGCCTCAGTCTCCCACAACTGCTACAAGTCAAAGTTTCTTCATTTGTGAATAAAGGAGAAGAGCACACTGGTCAAATTCTGATTTATAGTGTAAATCAGATTGAGAGGACTATATACTTTTGTGGTTTAATTTTCTTTGTCTCTTCTTTTCTTCTTTCATCTAATAATGTGAAATGAAAAATAAGAAGTAGTGCTTTAGTTTAGATAGTATCTTTTATGGACAAGTCAGTTTAAACCTTACCAAAAATTGTGTATAGGGGATTCAAACACAAGTTTTCTATCAATATATTCATTAGTCCCAATATTTTTACAGCTTCTTTCAATCTCCAATTTTACTTCCCTTCTTTTTCCTTTCTCCCACCCCACATATCTACCTTCAAACTCCATCTCCACTTGCCATCCACTGCAGTTGTCAGAATAGTATCATCAAAGTCAACGTTAAGGCAAAAACAGCACAGCAGAACAGCATGGCAGAGGAAAGCTGCTCACACATGCGGGCCAGAAAGCAAAGAGAAGTGAGAGAATACAAGAATACAACCTTCCAGGTCACACTGCCAATGACTTATGTGTGACCAAGCCTTACTTCCTCACAGCACATTCAGCTGCTAAACTCATCAGTGAATGAATGACTCCACTGCTGCGTATAACATCTTAATGATCCAATCACTTTCCAAACACATGAAACACTTGGGGAACATTTTAGATGTAGACCACAATACTATTTTTACTATTCTTTGTCTATACTACTTTCTACCTTTTCCTTTTTCTAACCCCCAACATAAAAGATGCAATAAAAAACTGGCCCAATAGACACTTTGCAAAAGAAGTAAAAATGGCCAATCCATACAAGAAAATATGCTCAGCATAACTATTAAATAAATTCCAATCAAAATAACACTCATATTTCATCTTTCTCACATAAGAATCCTATTATCAAGGACTTGAGGGACAACAAATGATGGCAAGCTTGTGGATAAAAAGGAACACTTCTACATTGTTGATTGGAATGTAATCTAATATAGCCACTTTCAAAATTAGTATAGAGATTCTTCAAAAACTAAGAAGACAAATTTCATTTAACTCAAATATACTTCTTTTAAGTATCTTCCCAGAGTTAAGGTCATCATGTCACAGTATACAAAATACCTATGTTTGTAGTAGCACAACTCACAATAGGAAAATTATGGAAGAGCTTATATGCCCATCAAGACATGAATGGATAAAAAATGTCTTATACAGTATATACACACTGGAATAATAATCATAAGGAAGAATCAAGTTGAGTCATCTGTAGGAAAATGGATGGATCTTGAGACCATGATGTTAAGTGAAAAAATCAGACAAAGAAGGTTAAATATCCTATATTCTTTCTAATATGAGAAAAGAAACATATAAGTAAAAAGAAAAATAAAAGAGAGATGGTAGAAAGCAGGTAGGTAGGGTCTGGAGGTGGGAAGTCTGTTTGGGGAAGGATGGAGTGGGGAGGGTGAGAGAAGGATGATTGCAACCAGTGTGGATATCAGTATGGAGATGATGCTTCCAAAAACTGGGATCAGAGGTCCCATTTGACCCAGCTATTCCCCTGCTGGGTATCTTCCCAAAAGAATTAAAAGCATCATACCACAGTGATATATGCACACCCATGTTCATAGCGGCACAGTTTGTGATAGCTAAAGCTTTGAAACAGCCCAATTGCCCATCAAATCATGACTGGATAAAGAAGATGTATTTTGTAATATAAAATGAAAAGTACTACTCAGCCATAATGAATGAGAAATTGGAGACATTTATAGCTAAATGGATGCACATTGAGGCGATACTCTTAAGTGAAATAAATAGGACACACATGTGTAAATACTGAATA
>NW_004624902.1:3015543-3049581 GCF_000247695.1 Heterocephalus glaber
GAGAAACTGAAAGTGTAAATAAGGATCAAAATGTATAATAGATAATGTAAATTAGGAAGAAAAGGTCCAAAGGGGAAGGGGAAGGGGGCAGTGTAGGGTAAAGGAAAGAAGGGAAAGGAATAAATATGAGAAAAGGAAAAAAATAATCAAGATATTATATGATATAGCTAGATATAGATATGCTAATTCTCCAAATGAATATTTTATTTATCATAAACACACTAATAAATAATTAATAATATATAAAAATAAAAATAATTGTTGGGAAAAAAGCATATTTTCAGAGATGTGGCAAGATAGTTACCTAGAAGAGCCTAATGCTCATCTACACCACCCAAAAGAATCAAAACATTACCAAAATGATTCTATTTCAGCAAGAGCATGTGGGAGTAAGCACTGTAATGAATAATGAGTGTACTGGGGACTTTCTTGAGCTCCTAGATTTTGGATAGCTACCTGTACAAGGGAACATGATCTTCCATTTCCATAGTTGGGAAGAACTTAGATACATAATGAACTTGTCCTCATGACAAAAACATAAGCAAGAGGTATCTAGCAGACATCATTACAACCACAGACATACAATCTTTGGTGCTAGAGAATCCTGAAGTCTTCATAGTTCCTGAAGCAATCTAGGGAGTTGCTCTACCATACACATAGTTACATTGTGCTGAAGTAGGTGCCCATGTTGTAATCTTCCATAATGCAGGCTGCTTCATTATGACAATGTCTTGAAACTATATCAATTGCTAGAAGGCATCCTGTTCTGTAGGCCAGGAACCACTGCAGTGCCTCATCCCTGAGGTTGTAGCACTATTCAATTACACTCAAATTGGTGGTCACTGCAAACTGAATCCAGCTTTGGGGAACCTATGTCTGGGAGAATAGCCATGGCCCTGTTCCTGAGACAGCTTCCATGCCATGGTGATTTTGAGCTCAGCACAGAAAGCACAGGTAGTCCATCCTCTAATATAGTCCATTCAAACTCATATCTGACTTCTACTAGGGAGGCCCCTCTTGACCCATTAGAAAACAGCTCCTACCCATCTGATTAACATAATATCCTCACCCTTACTAGGAAAATCATGTCAACCTGGCAGAATAGCTGCATAGACTCTTGAAACCTTGGCCAGTGAGGCACTCACAGGCATTGCTACTGTTTACTGTGATTGGAGAGACAGCATGGAGTCTATACATTGCATCTTTCTGGAACTCAAACCAATATCCCTGATCCAACTGATGCAGTAGGTTACATCTAACACCTTAAGTAAAAATATTTTCTTATGAAAATCCTCCATAAAATTGAAAGACATGGATACTTCACTAGAAACACAAATATCAACATAAGGATGCAAGAACATGAGAAAAAATAACTCACATAAACTCTCCTGAAACTGGCCCCAAATAAAAAGTGTTTACAAATTTTCTGAAATGGAATCCAAAACAATGATCCTAAGAAAGCTCAGTGAGATACAAGAGAATACAGATAAGCAGTTCAATGAAATCAGAAAAATTAATGATCTGAATGAGTTAAAAAGAGACATAAAAAAAATAGAAATCTTGGAGCGGAAGGATTTTATGAATGACAAAAAGTACACTTGAGACCATCAACACCAGACTAGATCGAGCAGAAGGAACAAATTCTAAAACTGAAGAAAAGTCCTTTGAAATGACACATTCAATAGGAAATGAAAGAAAATTGATAAAGAGTGAAGAAAGTCTACAGCCTAGACAGCAACATTAAGGGAACAAATGCGGACTTTAGCAGAATAAAACATGGACAATGGCACATGAAGCCTATTTAATATGATAATACCTAAAATCTTTCCAAGATTTCAGAGACATATGGATATCTAGACCCACAACACTAAAGGGCCCTATTAGATTCAACAGAAAGATCCTCTCTGGGTGTAAAATAATGAAGGTGTCAAAACTCAAAGACAAAAAGATTTATAAATGGAACAAGAGGAAAATATCTAGATAAATATATGTAATAAAGAGAAAAGATTTATTTAGATCCAGCTTTGTTGGTACAAAGGCATGATACCTGAATTGTTTGCATAATATGGTGAGAACATGTAGAGGAGCAAAGTGACCACATCATAAAACAAAGCAGAGAGAAATAAAGATGAGTAGGGTATCAAAATTCCTTTTTAGGCCACACATCCAGTTATTTGAGGACCTCCTATTTCATCCCACTTCTTAAAGTTTTCACCACTTTTCATTAGTGCTGACCTGTACACCAAGCTTTCAATCATGGATCTTTATGATACAATTCAAGCATTATCCCAACTACAGCACCTAGCAACACAATTCTTTACAAATTAGGGAGAAATAGTGTATTCCCAAATGTGCAAATATTGATGTAATTCAATCCACTAGAATAGTCTTACAATTTAAAGACATTTACTTTTTCCACACTTATTGAATATAGTAATGGAAATTAGAGTAATTATGGAAGAGAAAAAAATAAAGGCTATACATATGGGAAATTAGCAATTTAAATAGTCCTTGTTTGCAGAAAATGTGATCTTATATATGGAAAACTGCACCAAAAATCTATTAGAATTAATTCAGTAAAGTTGCAAGATATAAGAACATTGCACAAAATCAATGGCTTTTCTACATCCCAATAGCAAGTGAGCTGAAAAATAAATCAAGAATGCAATCCCATTTGCAATAGCTATAAAAACTAAAAATCTAGCAAAGGAAGTGAAATATCTCTACAATCAAAACTGTAAAACATTGATGAAAGAAATAAAGAACACAAAAAAGTGCAAAATATCAAGTGTTCATGGATTAAAGAATCAATATTGATAAAATGTATGTACAACCCAATCTACAGATTCAATGCAATTCTCACAGTATTATCAATCACTTTCCTTTTGGAAATTAAAAATACAGTACTAAAATTTGTATGGGATCACTAAAGATCCTGAATAATGAAAACATCCTTGAGTAGAAAGAACAACAAGGGAGGATCACTCTACCTGACTTCAAGACTTACCAAAAAACAGTAAGAACCAAAATATCATGGTATGGATGAAACAGACAAATGGACTAATTAAACAGAATAGAGAAACAAGAAATAAATCCATAGATTCATGGCCAACTGACATCTTATATATACCAAGAAGATACACTGTGAGACAGACAGACTTTCCCATGCATATTGATGAGAATTGTGGATATCCATATGTGGAAAAATAAAACTAGACAATCAAAATATCAATTAAAATGAATTAAAATCAATTCAAAATGGATTAATCGCTTAAATATAAGTCTGAAAACTATTAGACTACTAGAAAAAAGTCAGAGGAAATATTTCATAACATTTCTCAAGACAAGAATTTTTAGATAGCACTTCAGAAACACAGGCAACAAGAGTGACAAAAATACACAAATGTAATTACATTAAACTAAAAAGCTTCTATACAGCAAATGAAACATTAAACAGGTTGGAATGATATCCCATATAATGAGAGAAAATATTTCAAACTATGCATCTTAGAGAGAATTTATATCAAGAATACATAAGGAACATAAGCAGTTTAGTAGAAAAAAACTCAAAATATTCCTACTAAAAATGAACAATAGACCTAAATAGACATTTCTCAAAAGAAAATGTGCATATGGACAACAAGTGCAGAAAAAGAAATTTGACATTACAGATAATAAGGGAAATGCAAATCGAAACCACAAGATATCATTTCACCCCAGTTAGGGGGCTAGTGTCAAAAAAGACAGAAATAACAAATGCTTGTGAGGATAAAGGTGAACTCTTATACACAGTGGATGACAATGTAAGTTAGTGCAGCCATTTTGGAAAACAGTTTGCTCATTTATCAGAAAACTTAAAAGAGAACTACTATGTGGTTAAATAATCTCATTTTTTGGAATATATGCAAAAGAATTGAAATCAGAACATTGAAGATATAGGTGCATACCCATATTCATTGCAACACTACTCAAAATAGCAATGATTTGAAATCAACCTAAATGTCCTATAATGAAAGAATGGATAAAGAAAATATAGCATATACTCAATGGATATTATTTAACTATTAAAAGATAGTTAATTATCATTCTTGATAATATATATGAACTCAGGGGCTTTCTGGTCCCCCTTCTGTGTCTCTTAGACAGAAGCTTTCTTTCTCTCAATAAATTTTTCCTACTCTTAACCTCCATTGTTCCAAGAATTCATTCTTCAATTTTAGAGAACACAAACTCATGCTTTGACTATCTACTGGTTTGGAAGTTATGTCTTTTCCCCTATATCATTTTGGAGGTTCCACTGAGATTACTGGTCAGAGGTAAGAGTTTGGTTTTGTTCCATTTGCTTTTGTTCTAACTTTGGTCTTTTTGCTTCATAGATTGTTACTATTAATTTCATAGGCTCTGGCTATTTGTTTCATAGATTCTGGTTTTTGTTTCATAAATTCTGGCCTTTGTTTTGGGTTTTGTTTCAAAAGTATCTTAATTTTAAGTTGTGTGTTTTAAATGTTTGCATTTCTTGTTTTTCTTATGCATTGTCTTTTGTTAAAATTACATTTTATTCTTGTTTTGTATGTGTTGCATTTGGACTTAGTTGCTTTAAAATGTTGTAAAATGGGTCTCTTATGAAATCATCTCAGATAAAAACAGTTCAGGCTTATATCTGTCCCTTATAGAATGCCAAACAGTGGTTACTCTGCCAGCTAGTAATTGTCTTTAGGGCAGGTGGCACTCTCAAAGCAGAGGACAGGTTTCTCTGGTTGCCCTCTGGTGAATTACGACTCCCATTGACATCAATGGCAGTGGAATGTTGACCAGATAGGCAATTGGGTTCCTTTTAGAGACAGATCTCTGACTGTGTGGAACTAGTGGAAACTGAGGTGACAACTGAGGGGTCATGGCCAGGGCTACTCTCTGGCAGATACCCAAAGATCCCTCAGAAGAAACTAGCTCCTGACAGCCTGTCTGGGTAATCAGCAGAAAATTTCCACATCTTGTCCCTACCTGGACTCCTCAGTGAGGTGAAAGAGTAACTCTGTCAATGATCATGAGATATACTCAGTCTCAGAATGATCTGAAGTGATGTCATCGGAGCCCTTTCTTAAGCCTCTGTTAAGAGTTGAGCTACAGGTTTGGACTGGTTTCTCTACTACTAGTAAGACCTCTAGACAAATGTACAAAACAAATCTTTGATAGAGTAAAAATACCCAAACCTTTTCTCCCACCGAGGTATGGTCTTCATCATTTTTGTGTGTAGGGGATAAAAATGCTTTTTCTGATAGGTTATGGACTTTGGAACATTGACTGTGGACTTATAAAATGCTGTATGATAATTTTTGGGATGTTTAACTAGCTTGAGCTTTATTGGGGCTTTTTCTCTCTGCTAGAGAGTTAAAAATTCCACTTAAACTTTTCTCCAACTTGTTGGAGGTCACTTGAAAGTACCTTGTAGTCAGACCACTCCCATCTAGAAAGTCAGACTAAGGCAACTTGAAACAACTGTTTTGTCTTACACTAGGGAAAATAGCAGTCAGTAACTTGCATTTGTGTTTTTACTTGTTAACTAGAATATGGGACTATCTTAGCCAGCCTTTCTCTTCATTCAAGCGTGCATAGGAAGTCCATAAGAGTGCCTTTACTATGGGATTTTGCCTGCTAGGAGGACCTATGAGTTTCAAATACTTAGTGAATTCAAAATTGACCTTGAAGGAGTAGCCTTGTTTTGCTAATAAAATTTGCCTAAATGACTAGAAAGACAACAGAAATTCCTCAGAGCTTTCTCTGCCCTAGGGCCATTTTCCTCTCTCTCTTTCAAGGAACTAGATAGCAATGGTTTAAATCTCTTGGTTTGCTAGCAATACTTCCTTCTTTAAACATGATTGCTATGGCTAAACTCAATTGTAACTTGTGCTTTGAAAGTACCTACTGGAGTAAGGATATGAGTTCCCTGAGGAAGATAAGATCTTGTGCTGGTAAAGGGTAGATAGTGCAGTTCAGTTTTTATTTTCTGATTCTCTCTCCAGACAGTAGCTACCTACCCTGGAGTGGTATAAACCTTGGGGGATGTCCTGGGGATGCCCTAGGGGGCATAGGAATCAAGCAGAGACTTATGGGATGCCACATTTGTTTCTCTTGTTCCAAATTGGGACTTAATATCTGAACCTCTTACTCCTTTGTAATGTATTAAGGAGCAATTTAGTATTTCTCTAAACTCACATCTGTGGTGCCCGCCTTCTAAAGCCAAGTACACAGAGGAAAGTACTATGAAGCTATCTCACAATTAAAATTATACTGTAAAAGAGAGAAAATGGTCAAAATCATCTTTTGTTGAGATTTTCTTTACATTAAGAAGTAATTCTTGCTTGTGTTCAAATGTCAATGTTGGCCATAGAAAAATGAAACACCTCACCCTTAAAACATTCAGTACCTCTAATCCTGAGGCTACTCCTCTCCCTAACCACTAGGTGCTGAGGGTGGAATTTCTAGGCCAGCCATAATTAACCTCTAGGAGGCTATATCCATCCTTAGCTAAGTTGTTCAGGTTCCTCAAAGATAACATCCCTTGCAGGAAGTAAATGGCAAATATGGGACTGCCTGTGTTCATGTATCCTTTTCTCTCAGTGATCTAAGACAGATCAAATGAGACCTAAGAAAGTTTTCAGATGACCCTGATATGTACATTGAGGTCTTTAGAGGACTTATTCAAGACCAATGGACTAGATTAGAAAGATGTAATATAGCTCTTAAATCAAATATTGATTTCTAATGAGAGAAAGTAGTATTACAAGCTGCTACTACATGTAGAGATAAATATTATCTTAATTTTGGAAGCTCAAAAGACAGGTAGCCAGGGGAAGAACTGGTTTCTCATAGAACAAAAGCAGTTCCTATACAAGACTCACACTGGCCTGCCAATCAGATGAGATTAAATAGAAGACATTTCCAGGTATGTATTCTTGAAAGTCTAAGAAACATGAGATCCAAGTCCTTCAATTATTTTAAATTGTTAACTACTTATCAGGAAAAATAGGACATCCCTACATCCTGACTTGATAAAAGAAAATACTATAATTTTTTCCAACTCACAGTCTTGCAATATGTAGATGGTATGCTGTTATGTGCCCCCTCAGAAGAGCTTTCTAGCCAAGACATCAGATCTGCTGAATTTTCTAGCAGACAGGGGTTATAATATTTCTAGATCTAAGGTACAACTTTGCAGGCTTGAGGTAAAATATTTAGGCCTTATTATATTTAAGGGAACCCAAAGACTTGGGGAAGAAAGAATTAAACCAATTCTTTCCTTTCCACAGCCCAAGATTCTAAAACAGCTATGGAGATTCTTGGAAATTGCAGGCTTGTGTGGCCTTCAGATAGCAGGATACAGTGAGAATGTGTGACCCCTCTATTAGCTTATAAAAAACCCAAGAGACAGACACCTGTGAAACTCATTCCCATACCACAATCTAGAAGTTCAAACAAGCACTTCTAAGTGCCTCACTACAGGACACCATTTCTGTTTGTATGTTAATAAAAGGTGACACATGGCTTTGGGAGTGTTTCTACAACATCAGGGAGCTGCTCAACAGCCTATAGGGTATTTCAATCATAAATTAGATATTATAGATTCAGAGTAATTCATTAAAAGGGTAAGCCCTAAATAATATAGATAGAACACTTTCATTCTCTTTCAAGAGGCAAAAAGCAGCCATTTGGGTTCTTTGCTTATTGGTTTGATTTTTCTGCTTGGCAATGCAGTGGGAGCCAATCATATTTTTTGTCTCTGGAGACATGTTTTGCTAAAGATCACAGATCCACTCTGGAAAAGCTCCTGATCTTAACTGTCCTTCTACACCTTCTACACTTGGTTAAGATTTAGTTCTTGAGCCATACTTAAAGGCACGCTTCTGTCTCTTCTCCACTGCCCTGCTCCTGAGAAATAAAGCAGTTGATTCAAGGTACTTCCCTTTTCTGTGGCTGCTGGATTTCAAGACAAAGCTTCCAGAATGGTGAGTTTCCCCTCTCTGGAATCCTTCCAGAGTAAAGCTGACCTTCATTTATCTCTGGGCCATATGGAAAACTGGTCTAGGTTTAATACTGAAACTTTCAAAAGAAAAATGTAAAAGTTTTAGTTCAATTTATCTGTCTTTCAGCCCTCAGGTAAAATTAGAGAATGGTAAGAACAGCTAACAGGACTTTGCCCACTTCCTTGCACCTCTAGTCAGCCACCACTGGTACTGGATGAGATAAAGTCTAAGGGACACCTTAGATCGGGCACAGAACAAGAGGGATAGATGGGGATGCCTTCTTTTCCTTTGTTTCTTTTCAAAATGAAAAAAAAAAATAATAGGTAGACATCTGCAGCACAGCAGGCTGGAGCCTTGGCAGGCCTTTTTCCCTCGCTGCTTGGAATTCGTGCTTAGCTCCAAAGAGTGTCACCTAGTCTCTTCTACATGCAAACCTGGCCTGAGAAGACCCCCACTGGAGATAGTTAAAATTACCTTTAATAGTTTGTCCCTTTAGAGGGAACAGTTACATGTGGCTATTAAACAACGTGGCTATAAAAGCAACCATAAAAAGCCCATGTAGCTGGGTATTCCAGTCAGATAAACCATCAGCTTAGGGCCCATTTTAAAATGGTCTTTGCTTTAACAGGTGTAGAAGATTTTTATTCCTTTTGATTCTTATTAAAAGCGATCTCTGTTAATTGATCTACAAAGTTCTGAGTCTTTTTATAGTTATAAACCTAAAATTATAAAAGTTATTATAATTCACCTTTGCCAAACACATCTGAGTGCACTCTGGTTTATAAACAAGTTGTCTTATGTGTCTGTCTGTTCAATTTGTTACAACATGTACAGCTGTTATGTTTGAGCTTCTTTCTTTTGGCATTTTGGATTTTTTAAGATGTTTGCCTATAACTCAAGTTGGCTTATAGATAAATGTAGTTAAAGACATGGTTCCCTCAGGTTGCCAGATGATCCAAATAATGTCAACTGATTTTACAAATACAGTACATATTGTTGTCTATGTACAACTTTGGATTCTTTCATTGGTCAAAGTAATGTGTTAATTGTTATAATCTGGCTCTCACAGGTCACCTAAAAATTTGCTAAGATAATTGACTCTTGGGCCTAGGAAAACTATGTGACAGGACTCCCCTTGGTAAATAAAGGAGTGGCTACCTGGAAAAAATTTATTCCAGCCTTTGTTCACAAAGGGGATCCCAATAATTTCCATAGCCTTGTGGGAAATACATCGCTAAGCATATCATTGTGATAGGTATACATTGGTCATGGGCTAGATTTTCTGTGAAAAACCAAAACAATTTTATTTAAAATGTTCTTGGTGCAAAACAAAATTAAATGACAAGGGGTTTCATGTAACTGATATTCATTGTTATTTCATGGTGTACTAAATATCATTCATGATTGTACAGGTCTTCTAAGATATTGTTTACGGTAATGATCTTTTTTGACTCAGGTATCTGCCTTTCTCTTGCACTCCAGCTACTTGTGATAAGAGGTACATGTCAAGCCAGCATGAGAAAACCAGTCAAATAATAGTTATCTTAAAAACTTATGTGATGTATGTGATATGTGTCACCACACTTAGGGATGCTCAGTCACCAAACAGTTGAAACAATGTCACACTAAAATTAGAGGCTAGACATTATGAACTCCTAAGATACATTTATAGGCCAATATGTATGTTCTCTTTACATGGCATCCTACTAAAGGATAACAAATAAGTTTTCTTTATGTCATTTAATGTTTTGTGATCAGATGAAAGTGTTTGACTGAAAGACTATTTTGTACTAAGATAGACATGTAAGTATTACAAAGACAATGTCATCATGATTGTCATGCTAAAATACTATGTGTGACTCTTTATCTTAAGTTTCTCTATAATATATAACTGTTATCTGTTAACATTCTACAGGGATTCAACTACTAAAGCAACCATGGTTAGTAAAAAGTAACAGCCCTTTAACTGTGCTTTATACTTCAAAAGTGCTTGATGTCTTAACTATTATAATAGTTAAGCTCACTGCTTCTACTGAAATATTTATGTCACTGATCTTCTCTTCTGAGTGTTCAACAACCAAAGTTTGGAGACCAAAACTAGAAAGGTAACTGAGCTAAGAGTACAGCCAATATTTTGGCCCTGGCCCCTCAAGGTCAACAAAGATCCAGGACACAAAGGAACCTTTCCTATAGGATCCTACATCTTTGGTAAGTCATTCAACCTCCTGAGCAGGGAGATTTCTGGGCAACAGAGGACAAATGTACCATGTGCCAAAGGAGGGTCACCATGAGGGAAAATTCTCCCATGCTTTCACTGAAAGTAACACGGTCAAGCAAGGTCATTACACATCCTGATGGCTGACACTGACAGAGGAGCTGAGAGGCTCTATGCATGGTTCCAAAGTAATGCCTGAAGAGACTTAATTGACCTTGATAGATAGCAAGAAGTTCATACTGATTTGACATAGGTCTCACTTTAACTTGGTCTTAAACACCCAACAGAAAAGGATAACCAAAAGAGGTATAAAATAATGCCATAGTAATAAAGCTAGATGTAAAAAGGGGCTCCAGTCACTGACTTCTTCTGGAAGTTTCCAGCTCTACAAGTAGCTGACAATGATTATAGATCATTAGAAAAAAAACTATGGCAAAATCTATAAGAGGTCAACTAGAGTTTTATATTTCCTAGTGAAATTTTTTCTTCAAGTTGTCTCATCTTCTTACAGCTGAAACTAGAGAGACTTATGACAAATTATCAGACTTATAGATTGAAAGCCTTTATTTTGTTATGGAATTGGGGTGGAGGTCTCTTCTTCTGTATCTACTTCCTGCTGATTGGGGACAAAGTTTTGTGGGGGAGTGGGGGCTGGCTGGGAATTTGGCACAGCACGGGAGCCTCTGCAACGCCCCAGTCTGCCATGTCTTTGCCGATGCTTTCATTCTTGATGGACAGGGAACTCCCAAGAGCACCAGTTCTTTAGGAGCAACAGCGATTGCCATGGCAGCCAAATCTAGCAGGGAGAGAGGAGTGGAGAGAGGAGGATAAGATGCCTGTGGACCACAGGACCACCACGGGGGCAGTTGGAGATTTTGAGGGAAGAATTCGGTAAGTTCCACTCGAAAGGTGTCAGCAGCAAACAGGGGAATTGGCATTCCTTTGTGGAAATCAAAGAAAATTATTATTTGTAAAATCCTTCCAACATAGTAATCGGGAGACACCTCCAGCTTAGGAGATTGGGGGGAGGTTGGAAGGTGGCAGAAAAGATGGACTAAGAATCTGGTTTGGAACTCAGGGGGGAACCAGAAGTGGTTAAGGGCCCCATGGTGCCAGTGAGTGGGTCTGATGGGTTGGTAGTGGCGGTGGTAATGTCCAGGGAGGAGGACTAGGTCTCCTCTTAGGTGCCAGGTGGAGTTGGGGGAGGACCTCTCATGGGGGGCACAGAAGGGGCAGGTCTTTTTCAGGTATGTGAGGCAGCAGATGAGATTTCGGACCTCCTCTGAGAGGAACTGTTGGGGGACATGGGAGAAGAATCTGGTCCCCAGGGTTTGGGGGCAGAGGGGTCTCCCAGACACGGGGAAAGTGAAGCAGGTAGAGATATCCAGCAAATAAGGAGGAAAGTATGAAGGGAAATCTCTGGGAAGAAGTCCTGAAGAGTTCCCTGATAGAAATGGTCCATTACCCACTGTAAGATCCCCTCTATTGACCAGTCCTCAGGAGGAAACCAATGTAGATCTTGTTGTTGGTGGGAAATAAAGTAAAGAAATCATGAGCACAACCGAGCCTGAGTCATGTGTTCCTTGCCAGTGATTGGTTGAGTCAGTTCTCAGGCTGATGGAGTGGCCAAGTCGGGGCTGGTGGGGATTCTTGTAGAGTCAGCTAGAAGAAGCTCATTGACCATCCGATTAGTGAAAGCCCTGAGTCTTTCCGGAAGGAAATTTTGAAAACAATGGAATAAACATGGACCAAAGGCCAGAATTAGGCAGAGAGTTATCAATGGTCCCATAAGTGCTCCCACCCAGGGTCTCCAGCCTGTGGTGGTCCAATTCCACCAGGACTCTGGTTCCTGTGTCCCATATTTTGATTCCATCACCTTGAGGCAATCTTTTAGATTGTCCATGGACTCTCTGACTACTCCTGACTGGTTGGCATAATAGCAGCATTCCTCCCCCAGGAAGAGGCAGGTTCCCCCATACTTTGTTGTTAAAAGGTCAAGAGCACACCTATTTTGTAGGACAACATTGGCCAGGGAGTCAATTTGGCCCTGAAGGGTGAGGATTGACATCCTCACCTCATCAAGGCCTCTCTGAATGTCCTGGCCCAGGGACAGGTACTGTTGTTGTCCTAGTCCTAGGGATACCCCAAGTAGGGTTAGGCTGCCTGCGATGGCAAGCCCTGTCAAGATGGGAAGGATGATGGAATCCCTGCGGAATCTGGTTTTTGTTATTATGAGGGGGCCTTGGGTGAGACTCCGGGGCTGGTAGACATTGAGATCTGGGATCAAGGTACCCAGGGCACAGAAGGTGTGGGTCCTGTGGGAAAAGACATGATATATCCCATCTGTGCAGACAAAGAAGGTGCCTACAAGGGCACTGAGATTTGAAGTTGGGGTTGAGATAGAGGAGCAGGAGTCAGAAATATTTTGAGTTGGGGGAGCCTAAAACACAAGAGCCATTGCCCATAACTAACCAGGGTTCTGGCCACAGGCACAGGGCCATTTCAGAGGTGGAGGGTCCCATTGACTGTCAGTCCTAGTGCCTGATAAGAGAGTTGGCTGAGGGGAGCACAAATCCAACAGTTAGAGGCTAGTGTGGGGTTGACCTCCAAAAGCACCCTATGGGTGTTATTTATAATTTGAACCATATCAATTCCCATATAGGAGGTTTTGTTATGTCTGATCTGTTCAATTCCCTTAATCTGGGGGCTATCACCCAGTTTGGGGCAGGGGGTGGTCCAAGTCTTTTGGACGTAGAGCATCCAACGAGGACTGTTTGGAATGGGGGTCAGGAGGCCCTCGGAGGAGGAAGATTGTTTTTTAAACTTACGTAGTTGCATTGAAACAGTTTGACCCTGTAGCCATTTAGGGGCCCATGGATCTGGAATGATGAATTTTAAAGGATAGCACTGTCCTCGAAGACACAACCAACAATTGGGAGAGGTGACTGACTTGCTCTTTATCTTAGGCATTTGGGCCAGAGGGTCGAGAGCAAACATAAAGACTGACCCACCAACAGGCAAAGAATTTAGATTTCTTTGGGAACACCAGTTCTGTTCGCATGACACTCCCCCACAATCTATGATCCCAGGCCAGCCATAGTGTTGGTGGGGGCAGGCATCGATGGTAATTGAGAGGGGGTGCCCTTTGGGTTCCCATTTTACCATTTTAATCAAGTGTTTTTGGGCATCAAACTTGTCATCCTTTGGCTTATAAATACTCAACTCAAAGACCCAGTGCCCTGTGAAAACTCCAGTATCCATGAGGAAACCTATTCCAAGCAGGATAAGAGAAACAGGATGCCTTGTGCTCCCAGGTAACATTCAAAGAGACAGCATTTTTCTGTTCTATTCCAATGACTAGGTGTAACAGTTACCAGACCAATACCAAATATCAAAAGGACACACAGAATTAATATCAAAGGCAGGGAAGGATATGGTTAGTAAAGGGGCACAGTTACTCAGCCTCATGTATGACAGTCTATTGTGAGGATTCAGCTGTGAGAGGAGGGTGTTCTGTAATCCTAGTCAGCTTAAGTCAGGTAGGTCCTAGAGGAGAACAAGAAAAGGCAGGAGGGGTAGGGGGTAGATCGGGTGGGGGGGTTGGTCTTCTTGAGCTTGGAGATGTGGAACCAGGAGACTTTTTCTTGGAGTTTAACTGCTGTGGGAGTGGTCAAAAGGACTTGGAAAGGACCTGTCCAGTGGGGGGAGAGGTCAGTGGAGCGTAAAGATTTTAGGAGGACCCAGTCTCCAGGGGTGAGGGGGACTGAGGAGGAAGGAATGGGTAGGGGTTTTGGAAAGCAGGAGCCCGCATGTTCCTTAAGGAGACTGTGAACCAGGTTTAGAGCAGGTACTTAGTCACACAGAGGGGGAGCTGTGATGGGAAGATTGCCCAGGAGAAATGGCCTGCCATACATAAGTTCAAATGGGCTTAGAAAAGTGGGACTACAGGGGCTAATACAAATGCGGGCAAGAGCAATAGGGAGAAGGGCAGTCCAGGGCTGTTGGAGCTCTAGGGTTAATTTAGTGAGATGAGCTTTGATGATGCTGTTAGCCTTTTCTACTTTTCCTGATGATTGGGGCCGGTAGGGAATATGGAGTTTCCAGGAGATTCTGAGGCCTTTAGCCACCTGTTGGGTGATTTTCGAAATAAAGGCTGGGCCGTTATCTGACTGTAGGGACCTGGGAAGCCCAAAGCGAGGAATGATGTCTGAGAGAAGGGTCTTAGCTACCTCTGCAGCAGTTTTGGAGGTGGTGGGGAAGGCTTCCAACCAACCCGAGAAGGTGTCTACTAGGGTGAGAAGATACTTGGTCCATTTATGAGATGGCATGTGGGTGAAGTCAATTTGGCAATCTTCTCCCAGGACATGTCCCCTGACCTGGTGAGTTGGGATGGTAGGGGGATGGAGTTCCCCTTGAGGGGAGACAACTGAGCAAATGGGGCATGATTTGGTGAACTTGCGTAAGAGAGAGAGGTTTGGACAGCTCTGGAGGGGCCTAAGAAGGCAATGTAATGGCTTAGTCCCTATGTGTAGGGCTTGATGTATTGTGGAAAGTATGTCATGGGCCTGGTCTTGTGGGAGAATGTATTTGCCTTGAGTGAGGAGCCAATTTCCCTGAGAGATGGCACCAGCTGGGAGGAGGGCTTCTCCTTCCTCCGGGAAATACTTTGGGAGGAAGTGGGGAATAGATAAAAGCTGGGGGGCTGGAGGGGGTCTGTGGGCAGCCCGCTTGGCTTCCAGATTGGCTTTGTTGTTACCCGATGAGATGGATCTCCGTTGGCCTGATGTCCCTTGCAGTGGATGACAACGGCTTTAGCAGGCAGCTGGGCTGCCTTAAGTAGGTGGAGGATAAGGGGGGCATTGGCTATGAGGGACCCCCTTAGTGGAGAGAAAGCCTTGCTCTTTCCAGATGGCTGCGTGAGAGTGAAGGACGTGGTATGCATACTTGGAATCAGTGTAAATACTGATGGTTTTTCCCTGCGCCAAAGTGAGGGCACTGGTAAGGGCAATAAGTTCTGCCTTTTGAGAGGAGATGCCCAGGGGAGAGGCCTGGATTCTATGACCGAGCTCAGGGAGACTATGGCATAGCCTGTGACTCAGTTTCCCTTGGGGGTGAGAGAGGAGCTGCCATCTATGAACCAGGTCTCCTGTACCCCAGGAAAGGGTTCTGGTAGAATGTGTAGAAAGTGGGGGGCTAAGATATCCAGGGCCTCTGTACAAGAGTGGGAGAGTGGTGTGTTTGGAATGGGTGTGAGGGTGGCAGGGTTGAGGGAGGGGCAGCTGTCTATTGAGAACTTGGGGGATTCAATGAATGTGAGATGGAAGAGTTGGAGTCTGGAGGGTGAGAGATGTTGGGTGGCCCTGTGTGAGAGCAGGTCTCTAAGGTGGTGGGGGGATAGGATGGTTGTGTGTTGACTGAAGGTGAGCTTGCAGCTCTCCTGGGCCAGCATGGCTGCTGCAGCCAGTGCCTGAAGGCAGGTTGGCCATCCTCCGACTGTGTGGTCTGTTTGGAGAGGTAGGCAACTGGCGCAAATGTGGGTCCCTTTTGTTGTGCCAGGACACTGACCCCTATGCCCTGTTTTTCAGTCACATATAGGAGGAAAGGCCGGCTAAGATCAGGAAGGGCAAGGGTGGGGGCTGACAAGAGAGCTGACTGTAGGGCTCTGAAGGCAGAGGTGATGTTAATAGAGGGGTCTAGGGGTTCCTGGAGGTCCCCCTTGGCAGCCTCATAAAGGGGTTTGGCTGGAACACCAAAGTTGGGGATCCAAACACATAAATATCCTGCCAATCCCAGAAAGGAGAGAATATCAGGCATGGAGGTGGGGGGGGGTAAGAGAAGAAATGAGGCTGTGTCAGTTCGCGGTTATTTTTCGCTCAGTGGGGGTAAGGGAAATTCCCAGGTAAGTGACTCTAGGGGTGGAGAGCTGAGCCTTGGCAGGGGAGACCCGATATCCCTGTCTGGCCAGGAAGTTGAGAAGAGCTGCTGTATGTTGATGAGAGGTTTCAAGGGAAGAGCTACAGAGGAGGAGATCATCAACATACTGCAGGACAGAACTGGGGGTCAAGGAGAGGGATATTAGATCAGACGCGAGGGCCTGTCCAAAAAAATGGGGACTATCTCGGAATCCCTGAGGCAAAACAGTCCAGGTTAGCTGTTGGGAGTTACTGGGGTCTGGGTCGGTCCAGGTGAAAGCAAAGAGGTTTTGGCTCTCAGGGTGTAAGGGGATGGTAAAGAAGGCATCTTTTAAATCTAAGACAGTGAAATGGGTGGTTCCTGGGTGGATCTGAGACAGCAGAGTGTAGGGATTAGAGACTACCAGGTGAATGGGCAAGACTGCGGCATTGATAATGTGGAGGTCTTGGACTAATCTGTAGGAACCATCTGTCTTTTTTACAGGTAAGATGGGGGTATTTTAGGGGGAGTGCATGGGCCTGGGGAGCCCACATGCTAAGAGGTGGGTGATAATAGGCTTTAGACTCTTTTGATGGGTTTGTGATGTGGGATATTGGGGTTGGTTTGGGAATTGAGAGGGGTCTCAGAGGGTTACATGGACAGGGGTGTGGTGAGCGGCGACTGAAGGGGAGGAGGTATCCCAGACTATCGGGTTTACTACATCGGGCGGCAGTGGGAAATCATGACTAGGGAGGTCTGGATGGGTGAGCATCAGGATGAAAGCAGACTTGGCCATGGGTAAATGGAAAGAAATGGCTGCTTTGAATTTGGAGAGCAGGTCTTGTCCTAAGATGGGGGTGGGGCAATGGGGTAAGAGGAGAAATGAGTGGGAGAAAGGGAGACCCTGTATATGGCATAGTAGGGGTTCGGTGGCTAGGGAGGAGGAAACGAGTCCATCAACTCCCAAAATTGAGACCCCTGAGGGGAGTGTAGGCCCTGAATATTCAGACAGAGCAGAATAAGTGGCCTCTGTATCGATAATGAATGAAGTCGGCTTACCTGCCATGTGGATCATTACCCTGGGCTCTTTTGACATGATGGGCAAAGGGGCCAGCATCCCAAGGCACCGTCAGTCTTCCACGGCTAGGCCCAATAGGTCAGGCAGAGATGGACCAGGTTCCCTTGCAGGAAGGGAGGAAAGGACTGGCCTCTCACTGGGAGGAGAGAGGACAGTCTACCTTCCAATGTCCCTTTTGTTTGCACAGAGGGCAGGGTCCTGATGGTGGTTTTGGGGACTGGCAGTCTTTAGCCCAGTGGCCGGCTTTGCCACAGTTAAAGCAGAGACCAGAAGGGGTCCTGATTGGTCCCCATTGACTGGTCTGGGAGCCTTGTAGGGCAGAGGCCAGTAGCTGGTATTTAGCCCAATCATGTTGAGCCCTTTCTGCTCTTGCCTGATCCTCATGACCATGGAAAATTTAAAAAGCCATACTCAGGAGATCTTTCTGGGGGGTCTGAGGACCCTCCTCTTTTGTTTTAAGTTTTTTCCAGATATCAGGAGCTGACTGAGATATAAAATGGGTATTAAGAATCAAAGCTCCCTCAGCCTACTCAGGATCAACTTTGGTGAATTTTTGGAGACCCTCAGTTAAGCGGGCTAGAAATTGGGCCGGATTTTCATCTTCCCTTTGAGAAATTTCCCTAAGCTTATTATAGTTGACTGCCTTAAGGGCAGCCCATTGGAGACCCGCCAGGAGGTGAATAACCATTGCACTGCAGAGGCCTCGGTCACCGTGGCCCGCCTGATAATTCCAATTGGGGTCCTCCCAGGGGAAGGCAGTAGCACCCACGGGCTTGGTATTATCTGCCCAGTGAACCTCATCTGCATGTGCCTGGGTCACCAGCCAGACCCTCTCTTTTTCTTCTGGGAGGAGAGTGGAGGGGAGAATAACATAAAGGTCATGCCAGGTGAGATCATAGGATTGGGTCAGATACCTGAACTTCTTAAGGTAAGTATCGGGGTCTCTAGAGAAAGAGCCTAAACATTTTTCAAGTTGTGACAGGTCTGTGAGGGAGAAAGGGACATGGACCCTAACAATGCTCTCAGCTCCCACCACTTCACAGAGAGGCAGGATGGGTGCTAAGGGAGGAAGCCGGCTGCCCGGACCGCATGTGTGGAGGGGAGGGAAGGTCAGGGGTATAGGGGCCAGTATTGTCCTCGGATAGGAAGCTAGAGGGAGAAGTACGAGAGGGTGGAGTGGGGGGTTCAGGGGCTGGTTGGTGTGAAGGAGCATAAGGAGATGGATTAGGAGGAGCTGTTGGTGGGAAGGAATTATCAGCAGGATCAAGACGGAGTTCGGGATCTGGACAGGGAGGGGATTTGGAATGGACTAAGAGAATCTGAGAGGTGGGACAGGAGGAGCACAGGGAGGGACGAGAGCGAAGGGTGAAGAAGGCTTGAACATAAGGGATTTCAGACCATTTGCCATTGCGCTGACAGAAATTGTCCAGATTGCAGAGCGTATTGAGATTGAAAGTGCCGTTCTCAGGCCATTGGGACCCATTGTCTAAATGGTATTGAGGACAGGCAGTATTACAGTAAAAAATTAGCCACTTTGGCCTGAGTCCCCAAGGCCGAGAGTTTTAATGTGTTTTAAGAGAGAGCCCAGAGGGGTGTCCCAAGGTGGGCGAGACTGAGTGGTGCCCATTTAGGTGTCTGCAAATTAAAAGGGTGAGGGCAAGTATTCCCAAGAAAGGGGGCAGGGAAGGAGCATCCTCCTTCTTTAATCCCTTTCTACTACTGAGGGCTAGCCCAGCCCAGGGATGAACCGTTCGCCAGTCAAACGTCTCCAAGGTGGCAAGGGTTCGGCTTTCCCGGAAGGCCGGAGGGTGCTCCTGACCTAGCGCTAGGATTTTCCTTGAAGCTCCCGGAGTCCAACAGACAGGAGACCCGACAGGGAGACCCTTGACTCACCCATTGAGAGAATCAGGCTGGTGTTGGATGCGTCGTCAGCAATGGCAAAGGACTGAAAGCCCCGGAGGTGTGTGCCCTGGTTCGGCAACTGCAGGTCCAGGAAGGGGCGATTGGGAGTGCAGCACTGGACCCCGGTGGGGTGAGCCCACAGGTCCCGATAGTGCCACCTCCCAGGTTTTTGGCACCAGAATGAAAGGGTCGCCAAAGAAGGGGGGCACACACGGACGTTCAAGCAAGCTTTATTGGGGGCGGCAGTCTGAAGCCTGCTGGGACTGATTCACAGGAGGGAGATTAGCCACAGTTTGGGCTGAACTGGAGGTTTATATGGGATTTTGCAGGAGAGAAAGCACTGGTCCACTGGTGGGGGGTGGGTAATTGGGGCTGGGGTATGTAACAATAGGTTTTGGTCGGGGGGGGGGGATGGAGTAACTGCTTTCAGGAAGCCCCTATCTCACTGGAATATCTGACTAAGAAACCGGTGGGGCAGAAAGACCTTAACTAGGCAGAAAGTCACTAATAAAGGGAGGTCATGCCTTAGCTATGCAGAAGTTCCCTGTTCCTTATGGCCGGTGTGGGGCAAAGGGAAAGGAGAGGAGGGGGCTTGCTCTGTGGGGGCTCTGAAATACCTAACATAGATAACCTCTTATCAATAAAAGAATCTAAGAGTCAGCAGGTTACAATCACTATTTCAATTTCTAAATGTGACTTTCTTCCCAACCTGCCCTTCCATTCTAGTGTGCTCATGCTTAGACTATACATGGTCTAATTTCTTAAAAGTTTTGTTTATTCTTGCCTAGAGGCTGCCAAACTCCAAGCAGTCATACAAATGGTACCAATGACAAATGTGCTACTCTTCTTTTACTGGGATTCACCAGATCAACTTTGTAAACAGCTCTTAACTGCTAAACTATACAATATGACTTCTATGTTGGATTGTGAAGTCCCCTGGACCTTCTTATCCTCTTTGTGGGAGGCTACTACTAGTTTCTCCTGGTGGAGCCCCTTGTTGGCTATATTCATAGCAATTCTGCTGACCTTATAATTTGGCCCATGTATTAACTGTTTATTTGGTTTTGTCTCCTGCAGATTCAAAGCTATATGGCTACCAAGATCACAATGCCTGGCACCTATCAAGGACCTTTAGATAGACTCTGTAGAGTAACTCTAACTGCTGATCACAACTATGACCCTCTTCAGCTGGAAGTAGCCAGAATGGTCTTCGCCCTTTGCCCCCTCACAGCAGTTAGGGGTACTTCTTCAGAGAAGGGAATATTATAGATAGGTAAGTTAATTAGATATCTTGTTGGCAGGTAGACAGAGCCTCCCTTAAGGTGCCAGCCCTCCAGGAGCCAACACTGCAAGGAACCAACATGGAGAACAATTAAGGCACATTCACTGGTTAGCATTATAAAAAGGAAAAGCACTACTTCCCCTAGGGATAAATAGCAGTGATTGATATTCTAAATGGGAAATTCCTTGTATGTGACTTGTCTTCCCATTTGATCCCTACTTAATCAGTATTACCTGGGTGACTGTACTTGTAATCTTATTCGTTGGTTATGGTTTTGTCCCACCTCATGCCCACCTTGTAAATTTCCATTGGGTCTTATAGTTTTGTTCCACTTTGTACCCACCTCACTACATGGCTTTTCTGTATAAAACATCTTTGAAAAATGGGGTGGGTGGGAAACACACTTTCCGGTCCCCCTTCTGTGTCTCTTAGACAGAAGCTTTCTTTCTCTCAATAAATTTCTCCTACTCTTACAAAAAAGAAAAAAAAAATATATGAACCCACAAAATATTACATGAAGCAAAGCAAGACATAGAAAGATATACACTATATGATCTCATTTCTATGTAGAATCTAAAAAGAGTGACCCCATTGAAGTATAGCATAGGAAAATGACTATCCAAAACTTGAAATGGGAGGAGAGATGGGTGGATCAGGAGAGGTTTGTCAATGTCTATAAGGCTATGAATAGATGAGTGGAATAATTTTTGGAGTTTTACTATATAGTATTTGGGTCTAGAGTTAGTAATAATGTATTGTATATTCTAAAACAGTTAGAAAAGAGGTTTGTGAATGCTTTTACCACAAAGAAATAATAAATACATGATGTGATGATACACTATTCTGATTTGACCATTACATAATATATAAATATATCAAACGATTACACTTAAATCATAAATATGGACTATTATCATGTGTCAATTTTAAATATTTGTTCATTTAAAAAGATCTCACTTAATTACTCTAAATATTTTTTAAAGGGGAAAGGGTTTATTTGGCTTACAGTTCTTAGAGGTTTCAGTCCATAATCAGCCAACTCCAAGGCAGGGATGACAAAGAGGCATGGTAGAGCAGAAACAACATGCCACATACAAGGCAGCAAAGGTAGCAAAAGAAGTTAATAGCATCTCCCTGCCCCTTTTATCTTATTCAGACTACTTAGGGCATGGCGGGTAGCACTCACACCCTTAATCCTAGTGCCCTTGAGCCCAGCATTGCATCGTGAATCAATTCCAGCTTTGCATATTCTAGATCAAGCCTATGACCACATGAGGCTTTGGGAGGACATCTAGACCCAAACCATAACATTCTGCCCCTTGCCCCCCAAAGACTCATGTACATTCCTTTACACAAAAGGCATTTAGTACATCTCTAAGAGTTGTCAAAGTTCTAACAGTTTCAGCATTGCTGAAAAATCCAAGTCCC
The DNA here is from genome assembly GCF_000247695.1 of Heterocephalus glaber. The sequence goes on from NW_004624902.1 coordinate 3,037,362, forward strand.
AAGTCTCATCTGAGATTTAAGGCAAACTCTTAGCTGCAAGCCCCTGTACAAATGAAAAGAAAGTTAAACACTTCCAGCATTCAATGGTACAAAATAAACATTACCATTCTAAAAAGTACAAATAGGGGACTACAAAGTAATGGGACCAAAGTAAGTCCAAAACACAGTTGGGGAAACATTAAATCCACAGTTCCATTTCCAGCATCCCCAGCGATTTGTGGCAAGTTGTGACGTCCAAAGGATTTCAGTGGCTCCACCCCTAAGGCAATTTTGGTTGTTGTAGCTCCAATGGCTTCTCTCTTGGGCTGGCTCTGCTCTCTCCTTGCAGCTTTCCCCAAACAATCCACACTCCTGGCTTCTCCAAACTTCTGGGCTCTCCAATGCACCCTCAGCTTCACACCCACATCTTCACACACTGCCCTCTCAGGGGAACCCTGCCTGGCCTCCCAGGCCTTCTTCTGAAATCTGGGTGGAAACCTGACCCCACAACTCTTGCATTCTGCATGCACCTAAAACCAGCCCCACATGGATGCTGCCAAGGTCTGCTGCCAGCTGGAACACTAGCAGCCTGTCTTCCCTCTCTCTTAGCTGTAGGGGTTGAGTGCGTGTATTACTGAGCACTCTGAACCCAATCCCAGGGAACTCCTGCCACCATTTTGGAACAACTTCCCTAGGCTGCCACCATTCTGCAACATGGTGCCACCATTTTGGAACCTGGTTCTCTGGGGCTTTTAACTCAAAGCAAATTCCTTCACCTTTATAACTCAGAGGATGCAAAGTGTGGAGTCCTGCTGCTTCCTGTGATACTCTCAAAGCGTCTTTTTTATTTTCCTGTTCCTTCTCAGTAATCAAGAGCTTCTCTGCTCTATCTTTGCAGTCCACAACTTTAGTGGAGCTTCCTTTCTTCCCAAACTCAAAACATTTTAAATCATTGTGCTGGGCCCTTTGCTCTTGACTCTCAACAAAGATCTGCCTAAAAGCCCCAAACAGTAGCCATACACTACTTTAAATATTTTAAAATCATGTTTTAAAGTAATATTTACTAACATGGTAAATGTACACAACTTAATTTTAGTGAAATAAAGAAAAACAAAACAGAATTTGCATGTCATTTATGATATTTATTCATGTATACACTTTTAGAAAATACTGTTGTTTCATGGGATTTATTTTTGTTTCCTGAAAATTTTCTGTATTTTTTATTTCTTCAATGGACATGAGTTACTGTCCATTATTTTAAAAATGATAATTCAGAATGTTTACACTGAATTGTTAAATAAATATCTTCTGAAAATATCATAGTGAAACTAAATATGACTCCATTCAGAGCCATCTACAATCAATGAGGTATTCAAAATTCACTAAAACTCCCTAAAGCACAAAGAGCATAATATGTCAGAAACTGAAAGCCCTCAAAATATGAGAGGGTCACATGAAATAAATGTTCCTGATATTGTATTTCTGAAGACTAAGTTCAGGTATAAAAAAGATTAATTTTGTAAGTCAGCATTTAATTCCATCCATCACCATGAAAGGGGAAAATAATGTTTTCTGCATGGAAAACTGAGAAGAGATCACATTTTCTTACTTCTTGGGTCTTTTATTTTTCATTTATCATTTCCTTTTTATGATGCATCAAATTTTCAAATCAGATCCACTTTGCTTTCAGGATTGATTTGTTCATTTAACATTATAATATCAGGAGTAAGTCCACTAGACCATGCATTCAAGGTAATTTCATTTTATCTGGAAGCATAATTGAAGAATTGCATTTGTAGTGCTAAAAGATCTCTGAAATGGTTACTAGCATGAACCTTGTTTAACTGGATACAAAGATATTTAATAGTGCCTCTGATGGCATTCTTTTACACCTCCAATGTCAAACTCTAGGGGGGAGGGGCCTTGAATAAAATTAGTTTATAAAGGAATAATAAAATAACATGTACTTTTTTTCCACTCCTAATTGATGACAATCTTAAATTGTCAGATCTGTTTGCATTTAAATAGCACAATCATGGAAAAGTGATCTATTTTTGCATAGCATAAAAAATACACATGGGTGGCCATAGAACTTCTGGAGGACAAGTACCTATTTCATCTTTGTTTTATGTTATCTGAAAGTAGGTTGAAATGTCTTTCACAAAAGGCTTTCACAATATTGGCAGAGAGAAAAATGGCTCAGTGATTTAATTAAAGTTCTAATGAGATTGAAATACAATTTAGTTATCTGTGTGTTATTTTAAATTTAGCACTTTAAAATAAAAATGCATAAATACAGGGCATAAGAGTTACTTTATTTCCATTATAGAGACTGTCAGCTCTATTTACAGTAAGAGCTAATTGGTGCAAAAATGTAACTTAAAAATATTTATCTTGCTTGACAAAGAGAGTGTACATTTTATTTTTCCTTCACATTCCAAGATAAAAGTGGAAAAAAAAAGACTAGCACTGAAGTAATGGTCAAGAAGCATATTTTAAAATCATCAAAGAGTTTATATTTCCTCATTATGAAAATAATTTACAAATGGTAGTGAGGACAAATACAGAAACCACAATATTTTCCCTTTCTTGGGTACATGAACATTTGTAGATTATAAAAGTGTGTAAGAGATGAGCAAAGAAGGGGAAGATGAGGGTTAGGGAGTGAAAAAAGGAGCCAGAGACAAGAATGTACAAAAAATGGGGTATGGAAAAGTTAAATGATAAGTTCTATTCAGATTATTATTTACTTAAGTCATTTGAACCACTGTACCTAGATCATGGTCAGGTTTGTAGGTCAGGTCAAGGCCTAACATTTTAGTCATGCTCACATACAATGAATACTTTTAAAAAATTTGTCTTAGATTTTACTGCATCGAATCCACTAGGTAAAAATATTTTTATTAGCTATATTGGTCATTGTTACTCTATAGTTTTCAAAAGTCAATTTGTAAAGTACCATCCCCAGAGCCCTCATATGTGTTAATGTGCAAAACAATAGTTGTGAACCTAAAAAGGCAGGTGGATTGATTGAAAAAAGTTTGGAAGGCAATGGAAATAAAGTGTACGTGAAAAATTGATCTTAATGATGACTTACTTTCTTGCACTGGATTGATTGCATGCATCACATTTGGCATTTCAGACATGTCACAAATGCTACTCAATGTTCACTCACATGTAAGACTCACCTTCATCATCAGATGTACAAACTCTCTCTCTCTCTCTCTCTCTCTCTCTCTTTCACACACACACACACACACACACACACACAAAACACCAAATTTTATCTCAGCTATGTGGGAGAAGATATAATTTAAAATATTTGATAGTAGAGATTTAATGTGGTGAGAACTCAGAGCAAATAGAAAAAGTCCTAAAAATAGTCAAATACTTTTGGTTCAGTCTCTATGGTTCTGAATTATGCTTTCATTTCCTCCAACATTTTCCACCACCACCCTTCTCAGTAGATAATACTTTGATATAATCAGTTCAGTTCAATAAATTTTGTGTGGCTTATTATATTTGAAAATAATGCTAGGCATGTAAATACTCTTTTATAACACTCTAGCACATCATTTTGTACATGATAAGATCTTAATACATGTTCATTGAGTAAGTGAAAAGAAGTATGTGGGGATATTTTGGGATCAGACAGGAAGTCAATATGAGTTCAAGTGTATTCAGAATGGTATGGCCATAATTTTATAATTAGGGAGAGAGTAGTAAACAGGGAAGTAGACTAATTTAAGATGGGGAAGGGAGGAGAGTGGAGGGTAGGGATAAAGGAGATCAAAATGATGATCAAGATTATATATATGTATAATCCCTCAAATGATTGTAAATATTGTGCATCGCAAACATATATATGAAGGTATATCACCATTTGGGATTTGGGAGAGTTTATTGGAGGAAGTTATGGCTAAATTTAGTCTTAAACAGTAACAATCACCAAAGTTTAAAATAAAGGTACAGGCGCACTGAGTAAAAGAAATAGCATAAGAACTGGCAAGGAAGCATAAAATAAAATGATGAATGTGAGAAGTCATAAGCATTTTGGTAATACCAGAGACCTATATATTTATTCAGTCTATTGTTTTTCATTAATTTAGGGATTTTGAATGAATAAAAAAGAGGGCATATCTAGCTAATCTGCATATATTGATTGGAGTGAAGTATTAACTTCTACACTTAAAGTGTGAATTTTAGCAGAGATACAATATTTGCTCATAATTATTCTAAAAACCTGTATTCATACAAAGTATATAGTTTCAAACAAATGAGAATACTGCTATAAACAGAGTATTTATTTGAGAATGAAGAATGAATTTTTTAAAAGCAATAACTCTAGCATTCCATCTCTGATGGTCTTAATAGTGATTTAAGAAGTTATGTAAGTGAAAATATGTTTTCATAGAGCCAGATGGATCCAAACATAGTACAGTTTGTTCTCAAAGCTAGAAATGTTTGAACTATTTGTGCACTTATATTTTCTTCTCCAAAATGTGAAGGAGATTATGTCTATGTAGTGGATATAGTTTGATTTCAGTTCAATCAGTTCCTCTTTGAAATGAGATTCAATAATATGTCACATGCGTGATGATTCAGATACTTCCTGAGATATGTTTTCTAAAGGCAGCTGTATAATTTTTTTAGCATGAATAATTTTTTAAAATATAAAAATAACACATGATTATTTTTAAAAAGGTAATATATATAATCAGAAACATTAAGATCGTCTCATATACTGCTTCTCAGAGTTAACCATTACAAATAGATTGATAAATAACCATCTAGAAATGTGAGAGATGTATTAATAAAAATATAATTCTATTTTAATATTCCATAACCTGCATTTCTATCTAACATTATGTTGTTATAGATATTTTTTCATTAAATTTTTGGCTCTGTAACCATTTTTATGACTTCTTAATATTCTGTTGTTTGTATGTAATTATTTATTTAAATAGTCACATGTTTCTCTTCATAGACTTTTAGATTGTTTTCAGTATTTCAGCCATATAAACACACTGCTCTTAACCAACTTGTGCACATATCTTTATATTGTTTTGCTAGTTCAATATTAGGACAAATTTTGCAAAGAAGCATCTATTATCAATCTTGAAATATCTGAGATTTTACATTATTTTCAAAGCATACATATTAGTTTGCCACAATTTTATGTTAGTTGAAGATATGAAATTTCTAAACCAGAGATATAGGAGAGTTTAGTATTCATATCAGTCACAGTAGCCAGAGTATTAACATTTCTCTCTCTCTCTGTCTCTTTCTCTGTGTGTGTGCATGTGTGTGTGTGTGTGTGTGTGTGTGCATGCGCACATGGGGTGTGTTTAATTCTCCAGCTCTTCATTCCTAAAGAGTGACTAAAAGAGGTGCAAGTTATATCTTCACATATAGTGGATATTTTTACAAGAGAGAAACCCTGAACTTTGAGAACACGAACCATTGATGATGGATAATAATCACATGTGCTCTTGGCTCTGGTGTAAGACGTTATCTTTATCTGTCACAGTTGTGAGACAACCTGCCCTTTTGCACTGGAGGAAAACATTTATGTCTTCCACTATATAATATCCTTGGAAAGGTAGTTAAGGATGGAGAATAGTCTGTGCCTCGCTTTCAAGATGCATAGTAATGTGAAAGACTCAGGGTGAATTATGCCTAATAGAACAATTGGGTCTGAGCACATTTGCATAAGAATTGCCAAATGGCTCTATTTAAAGTTTAGCTTAATTTCTATTCCTACCAATTATTTATGTAAGTTCATATCTTTCTACACCTTCAGCTACGTTGAGTTTTGTAGACTTTTCAAAATTTAGGTATTGCAATTGGGGAAAATGGCACTTCATGTTTTTGTAATTTTTAATTTATTTTCTTACTGCTGAGATTACATATATTTTCATATTTATGCTTGCCATTCATGATTCTTCTGTTGTGAAATGCCCTGTCATGACTTTTGTCAAATTTTTCTGTTGATAATTTTATCTTTTTTGACAATTTGTAGATGGCCTTAGTATATTAAAATATGATTACGTTGTATACCATGTGATGCAAATGTATGCTATAAATTTCTCACTGTTTTTGTCTTTATTAGCTGCAGAAATTTGCAGCATGATTTGTACTCATTAAAATTCCTGACTTTTCAGAAATTCTAATTTCCTTTCCATAAATAGCTCTGTATTTAAAAATGAGTTAAATAACATTATGCAAAATGAAATGCATGCAGTATTTGCTAAATTCATAGTCAGTTCAAATACCTATACCTTCCACAAATATACTAGCAGTGCTTTTGTTTTTTCTCCCTGAAATATCAAGTTCGGTGTGAGCAGTTATCTTGTCACATTAGTATAAAAGCACAATATTATAAAACACGGGCACTCCAAAAGTTTAGCCCTCCAGAATTCTTTGAATTCCAAAAAATCCATGCTCAATGAATCCCTTAGCAAATTTCATGACCTAGCCATCTGATAGCATTCAACAAAATTAAATAACTTATCTTCTTCAGATTCTTCCAAATCTGATAAACTGACCATGGTTAGCAGCATAAACACCAAAAACTTCACTGGTTTGATCATTTTTTCACATGACTTCACTATACAAAGCACACATGTACATGATAAATAATGAAGTAGAACAATATACAGAAAATTTCAATTTTTTATTTGACTAAACTGTTGAAATCTTCTCTTTTATTGCAGATGCCTGATGTATAGAAACTGAATTCAATTTTTATAGGTTTTGAGGAAATTTTCTCATTATTTATTGATAGGTAGCTAAATATTTGGTATTGAATAGACGTTGGAAACATATTTTGTGATGATTTCAGGGAAAATCAGTGATGAAAGGATTAACCACTCAAAAAAAAGCTGAAAAACAATTATATATATATATATAATGTCAAAAATAAGAATTAATCAAAACTTTAAACTATATAGGAAAAATCAACTCTAAATGAATTAAGGGCTTTGCTACCAATGCAATTAGAAATTAAAAAGGCAAAGTAACAACAGGTGTCCCTGAAACCCAGAGAACCACAAGAATTACTCTGAAAAATTATATTCAAATATTGGTATAACTAAAATAAATGGAGAAAGAAAAAGACATATACGAATTCACAAAACTGAACCAAGAAAATACAAAAACTCTATGTAGGCTCATGATGAGCAATGGAATAAAAGCAGCAACAAAAACCCCACCAGCAAAGAAAAGTGCAGGACCTGGGCAACTCCCTGATGAATTTTAAGAAAACATCAAGGAAGAATTAATGACAATGCTCCTCAAACTCTGTAATAAAATTTCAAGGGAAGGAACACTATCAAACTCACTTCTTGAAGCTGGCATTACCCTAATGCCAACTGAAAATGAATTTCTTTAATGAACATAGATGCAAATTCATCAGCAAGATACTTGCAAACAGAATGTAACATAAGTTTAATATCATATATCGTAACCAAACTGGGCTTATCCCCAACTGTGCAAGGATAGTTCAACATGTGCAATTCAATTAAAATGATACAGCATGTAAACAAAATCCAGGATGAAATTTGCATGACCATCTCAATAGATAGATAAAAAGCCTTTGATAAAATCCAACATCTATTCATATAAAATCTTGAGAAAAAATAGGTATAGAAGGGTCTTATCTCAAACTCATAAAATCAAGGTATGACAAACCCATTAGCAACATCACACTACATGAGGAAATATTTGAAAGCATTCCTTTAAATCAGGAACAAGCAAAGAGTGTCCATTTTCACCACTCCTGTTCAATATGCTATGCAAACTTTAGCCAGAGCAATCAGCGAAGAGAATGATGTAAGAGGGATTAGAATAGAAAAAGCACAAGTTAAAATCTTTATTTGCAGATTACATGGTAGTTCACACAGAAGATGTGAAAACTCCATCAGAGAATGCTTACAAATAATAATCATACTAAACAAAGTGGTGGGACCCAAATTCAACAAATAAAATTCAAAAACATTCCTGTCAGCAACAATTAATTCACCATGAGACAAATGAGGAAAATAAGCCCATTCAATGTAGATGGAAAAATTAAGTACCTAGGAATTAAGCTAACCAAGAAAGTGAAAGGCCTCTAAATTAAAAGCAAAGGCTTTTGAAAATAAATGCTGAAGAGGACATTAAACAATGGAAAGACATCCTCTGTTACTGGATAAGAGAACCAAAATTGTCAAAATGGCCACAATAACAAAATTATGTATAGATTTAAAGCCATTCTGATCAAAATGCTGCCAGGATTTTTAGCAGAACTAGAAAAATCAATGCTAAAATATATGCCCAACCCAAAGAGACCAGAATACCAAAGCAGTCCTGAGCAACAAGAGTAAAACAGGAGTCTTTACAGCCCTAAACTTTAAGTTCCACTACAAATATATAGTAATAAAAATAGCATGATATTGACACAAAAACAGACATATTGACCAACACAGTAGAATAAGGGATGCAGAAATATCTTTAACTACATACTGGACAAAGGGGGTAAAAATGTTTGATAATGAAAATTTCGACTCTTTTTAACAAATAGTGCTGAGAAAACTGATTATTCACATGAATAGACCTATATCTCTTACCAAAAACAAATAAAAATGGATCAAAGGCCAAGATGCAAAAACAGAAACACTGATTCTGTTCAAAGAAAAACAGTGATAAAACTCATGAAGACATAGGTAAGACTTTCTAAACAGAATCCCAATTGCATAAGATACAATATCAATAATCAACAAAACCACTGTCTCAAATTTAAAACAATAAAAACTTCTGTATAGGAAATAAAACAACTAACAGATCAAAGAGAAGAACTAGAGAATGATAAATTTTTCCAGCTATTCCTTGCTCAGCAGACTAATATCTAGAATATATGAAGAACTCAAAGGGGCCAGGGATTTAGCTCAGTGGCAACACACCTGCCTCACAAGCACAAGGTCATGAGTTCAATCCCTGGTACCAAAAGAAAAAAGTACTTAAATAAACTACCCCAAATAAAAGACCAATAAAAAATCAGGCAACTGTGAGCCAGGAGCATGCCCAGAGAGGAGCTGCATGAGGAGCTCCCACTGGAGGCCCCCCATTCCATTGCTAAGTGCTCAGGCCCCAGCCAGAAGCCCACTCTGACAACAGGTAAGCTCAAGGATCTAGGCCACAACTCTGAACCCAGGAATTGGTGTACTAGTGAGCAGCAGAATAAAGGCTGCTCGGTGGCTTGCTGAAAATTCAAGACCACTGGGTGACCAAAAATAACCACAACAAAGACACAGCAGGTTGCATCTGTTGAAATGAGAAGACATGTAAATAAGTCTCAAAATCAGACTTCCAGATTACCTAAGGGAAACCCAAAGGGCAACAAGATGGAATAATCTAATACTCAACCACCTGGACTCCCTGGACTGGCAACACAAGGGGGCCTGGAAAAACTGAAATTAGAAATAATTTCTCAGATAACAGCAGAGATTGTACCCATAGTACAAGACATGATTAATAAATCTAGAGCAGACACAGAAAAAAAATAGAGGAGCTGAGGAATATGATGGAATTCCAACATAGGAAACAAATGGAATATATAAAACAGATGCAAGCAGATTTCCAAGGGATTAAAAACTCCACTGAAAGTTTATGCAGCAGAATGAGCCAACATGAACATAGAATTTCAGATGTAGAAGATAGGACTGCAATTAGTGACCAGGAAAAGAAAAATTTCTAAAAAATAGTAAGGAACCACAAGAAATCAATGTAGCAGCTGCTAGATGATGCAAAAAAATATAACATCAGAGTGATTGGAGTCAAGAAAGAAACAGGAGCGAGTGCAGATGACATAAAAAAAAAATGTTCACAGAAGTAATGGCAGAAAATTTCCCAAATAGGGGGAAAGAACTTGACATCGAAATAAGTGAGGGATATAGGATTCCAGCTAGCCACGATCAAAACAAATTTACACATATGCATATAATAGGTAAGATTCCAGAAAACCAACAGAACAAAATTCTACAAGCAGTTAGAAAAAAGAAACAAATCATATACAAAGGAAAGTCCATCAGAATCACAGCAGACTTCTCAACACAAACCATCAAGGCAAGAAGAGCTTGGAGTGACGTATTTCAAACCCTAAAGGAAAACAACCTCCAATCCAGATTGATGTACCCTGCAAAACTATCTTTCAAAATTGATGGAGAAATAAGATACTTTCATGACAAGGAGCACCTTAGGAAGTTCATGAATACCAACCAGCACTTGAAAAAATTTTAAACAATAACCTAGGAGAAGACAATGAGGATCACAACCCCAGGAAGCCCTGCAGAATGAATCCATTGGGCATGACAAGAAAATAAATGAAAAGGGGGAGAATCCAACAAAGAGAAAAACTCATGACAAGGATAAGTCAATACATATTAGTTATAACCATCAATGTTAATGGTCTCAATTCACCAATCAAAAGAAATAAACTGGCAGAATGGGTCAAGGGCCAAGATCCAACAATATGCTGCATACAAGAAACACACTTAATTCAAAAAGAAATTTCATAGACTGAAAGTTAAAGGGTAGAAAACAATAATCCGTATGACAGGAACCTGAAAAAAAGCAGGAGTAGCTATCTTCTTTGCAGATCCAGTGGATTTCAAACCAACACTGATTAAGAGAGACAAAGAAGGACACAACATCCTTGCAAAGGGAACAATCCAAAAGGAAGTGATGACAATCATAAATATTTATGCACCAAACACTAGGGCACTAAACTATATAAAACAAATGCTAACAGACATGAAAAATCATATAAGCACTAATACAATAGTAGTGGGGGACCTCAATACCCCACTCTCACAAATGGATAGACCAACTAGACAAAAAATAATCAATGAAATACTAGAACTCAATCAAACTCTTGAACAAATGAACTTAACAGATGTTTACAGAGTGTTTTATCCTACAAAATCAGAACACACATTCTTTTCAGCTTCACATGGTTTGTTCTCCAAAATAGACCACATACTTACTCATAGAACATGTTTAAGTAAGTGCAAAGGCATTGTAGTTATTCCCTGTACATTATCAGACCATAGTGCGATGAAATTGGACATAATAGCAAAAGAAACTGCAAGAATTTCATAAACACATGGAAATTAACAACATACATCTGAATAACCAATGGGTCACAGAGGAAATTAAAGAAGAAATCAGACAGTTCTACAATTAAATGACAATGCCAGTACAACATATTGGAAACTATGGGACCCAATGAAAGCAGTCTTATGAGGGAAAATCATAGCAGTAAATACTCATATTAGGAAAATAGATTGAGCTCAATTATACAAACTGATGTTCAGCTTCAAGCTTCTAGAAAAAGAAGAGCAGGACAAATCCAAAGCTCATACAAGGGGTGAAATTATAAAGATCAGGGCAGAAATCAATACAATGGAGACTAAGAGAACAATACAAAAAAAAATCAATGAACCCAAGAGTTGGTTCTTCGAAAGCATAATTGAAACTGACAAACCCTTAGCCAAACTTATCAAAAACAGGAAAGAAAAGGCCCAAATCCCTACAATTAGGAATGAAAAGGGTGAAATTACAATGGATCCGGCAGAAATCCAGAGAATCATAAATACCTACTTTGAGAACCTATACACCAATAAGATGGAAAACACAGAAGAAATGGACAGATTCCTAGATACATATGAATTAAAAAGTTGAATGAAGACGACCTAAAAATTCTAAATGACCGAATATCAACCCAGGAAATTGAGAACATAATTAAAAACTTACAAGCTAAGAAAACCCTGGATCCTGATGGCTTCACTGCTGAATTCTCTACAAGACATTTAGAGAGGAACTATTGGCACTAGAAATTGAAAGGGAAACAATACTCCTGAATTTATTCCTGGAAGCAAGCATTACCTTGATCCCCAAAGTAGAGAAAGAACCAACCAAAAAAGAGAATCTCACTAATCTCACTAATGAACATAGATGCAAAATTCCTTAATAAGATACTGGCAAATAAGATACTGGCAAATAGAATGCAGATGATCATACATCCTGACCAAATGGGATTCATCCCAGGAAAGCAGGGATGGTTCAATATATGCAAATCAATCAATGTAATACACTATATCAATAGAGCCAAGGACAAAAAACATGATCATCTCAATAGATGCAGGAAAAGCATTTGACAAAATCCAACATGCATTCATGATAAAAACCCCACAAAAAATTG
>NW_004624902.1:3049696-3105741 GCF_000247695.1 Heterocephalus glaber
AAAAACCAACAGCCAATATCATACTAAATGGTCAAAAACTGAAATCCTTCACACTAAAATCAGGGACAAGACAAGGATGTCCACTATCACCACTCCTGTTCTATATAGTTTTGGAAACATTAGCCACAGCAATTAGACAAAAGAAAGAAATAAGGGGAATAAAGATAGGAAATGAAGTAGTAAAATTGCCATTATTTGCAGATGACATGATACTCTATACAGAAGACTGCAAGAACTCCACCAAAAGTCTTCTACACTTTATTATCAAATTCAGTAGAGTAGCTGGATATAAGGTCAACACACAAAAATCAATAGCATTCCTCTACACGAACAACAGACTCACTGAGACAGAAATAAGGCAAACAATTCCTTTCACAATAGCATCCAAAAAATTGAAATACCTAGGAGTCAACCTAACAAAACATATCAAAGAACTTTCCTCTGAAAACTATGGCTCTCTGCAAAGAGAGATTGAAGATGATATCAGAAAATGGAACGTCATCCCTTGCTCCTGGGTAGGAAGGATCAACATAGTGAAAAACCCCATACTTCCAAAATTGCTATATAGATTCAATGCAATCCCAATTGAAAACCCAGCAGCATATTTCACTGGAGAAAACAATCCAAAAATTAATTTGGAAAAAGCAGAGACCTAGGAGAGCAAAAGCAATGCTACACAATAAAGACAATGTAGGGGGTATCTCAGTCCCCACCTTTAGACTATACTACAAAGCTATCATGATAAAAACAGCATGATACTGGCAAAGATACAGAGCTGAGGACCAGTGGAACAGATTAGAAGATGCAGAAACAATTCCAGACACACTCAGCCACCTCATCTTTGACAAAGGAGCCAAACATGCTCACTGGAGGAATAATAGCCTCTTCAATAAATGGTGCTAGAAAAATTGGGCTTCAACTTGCCAAAGATTAAAACTAGACCTATATCCCTTATAATGCACTAAACTAAAATAAAAATGGGTTAAAGATCTAAATATTAAAACAGAAACATTAAACTGTCTGGAAGAGAGGTTAGGAAGAACTCTTAAAGACATTAGTGTAGGAAAAGATTTTATGAACAAAACCTCAGTTGCCATAAAATAGCACTAACAGTCAAGAAGTGGGTACTCTTCTTATTAGAAAACTTTTGCACAGCAAGAGAAACCACCAACAGTGTGAAGAGACAACCCACAATATGGGAAATAATTTTCACCAGCTGTCCCTCAAACAAAAGTCTACTGTCTAGAATATATAAAGAACTTTTAAAAAAATCAGACTTCCCAAATTTAAAGACCCAATCCAAAAATGGGCATCTGAAATGAACAGACATTTCTCAGACAAAAAGTACAAATAGCAAATAAACATATGAATAAATGTTCAACATCACTGGTCTTTGGAGAGATGCAGATGAAAACAATTCTGAGATTCCACCTCACCCCAGAAGGAATGGCTGCTATCATGAAATCAAGCAATGACAAATGCTGCCGGGGCTGTGGGGAAAGAGGAAACCTACTCCACTGCTGGTGTTAGTATAGCCTGGTACAACCACTGTGGAAATCAGTATTGAGATACCTCAACAAACTAAGACTGGAAGTCCCATTTGACCCAGCTATTTCCCTGCTGGGTATCTTCCTCAAAGAATTAAAAGAAGTATACCAAAGTAATGTATGTGTAGCCATGTTTTCAGCAGCACAATTCATGATAGCTAAAACTTTGAAACAAACTAATTGCCCATCAACTGGAGACTGGATAAAGAAAATGTGTGTGTGTGTTTTTTTTTTTTTTTTTAATAAAATGGAGTATTACTCAGCCATAATGAACAAGAAACCAGGGACATTTATAGCTAAATGGATGCACATTGAGGCAATACTTTTAAGTGAAATAAATAGGACACACATGTGTAAATACCGAATAGTTTTAATGTGAGAAACTGAAAGTGTAAATAAGGACTAAAAGGTATAATAGATAATGTGAAATAGGAAGAAAAGGTGCAAAAGGGAAGGGCAAGTGGGAGGGGTAGGGGAAAGGAAAGAAGGGAATGGAATTAATATGAGAAAAAGAAAAAATGGAAACAAAGTCTTTGTAGATATGCAGGGATGGAGGGGTTGAAGGGAGGGCAGGGGAATGGGGAAAAAATAATATCCAAGATGGATTATGTAAAGGTGCAAATTTCCAATGATGAATGTCATTATATTGTATAACTTAAATGTACCAATGTAATTAATAAAAACATAATTCAAATATATATACAGCACCTGATTAGACAGGCTTATTGAAAAATATCTTCATCACTTCTTCACCAAACTTTGTGTGAGGTTTCCTTAACTAGGACATACTGTCAACTATAGAAATGGTACTGATCATTGTGATATTGATGTTACAAAAAAGTATTAAATTGAGAATGTTGTATTTATACTTTGGATTTTGGCAACCTGTTTTTTGAGCCTTCATCATTGGTCACTTTACTACAATTTCAAATGTTTTCTGTGTTAAAGTTCAATAACTTGCTTATCATTCTTAGCCAAAGAGTGAAATATGCAGTGAAACATAACAACAGCTGGGAGTTTCATAGATGAACCAACCCACAACTTGCTTGACTGATTTTTAATAAGAAAGGCTGCTTAAATAGACAAACTTTTGTTTCTGAACAATAAATTGTTGATAGATGACTGTTTGGATAAATAAATGGTTAACATTTAGATCAATTAAAGCTTAATGAACTTTGGGAACATTTGGATTTCAAAAGTAAATCTTTTATCAAAGAAAGTTTTTGATCAATAAAAGAATAAATCTTTCTCATCTGACTAGTTAGAAGAATTCAAAGCACAATTTGCTGAATAATTTAGTCAAATAATAAATAATTTTGAAAAAAAGGGCAATTAAAATGAATAGATACTGATCGAATGAAGTACAAATGGCCAATAAATACATGGAAAAATGGTCAGCATTGTTAGATATTATAGAAGTAAAAATCAAAATAATAATAAGATCCTATCTTACTATAATAAGGACAGCTATTACCAAAGACTCAGAAATCAACAAATGCTGCGGAGGTTGTGGGCAAAAAGGAAATCTTTATATGTTTGGTAGGAATGTAATCTATAGGCACTATGGAAATCTTTTTGGAGAGTCCTCAAAATATAAAACGAGAAATTCCATTTACCGCAGCTTTACCTGTACTGGGTATCTTTCTCAAAGAGCTAGTCATTATATTACTGTGATACATATATGTCCATGTTTCTAGCAGCACAATTCAGAGTAAGTAAATTATACAAGAGCCTTATGCCCACCAACACAGGAATGGGTAGATAGATACATAGACAGATAGATGAGCAGTACTCAGTCATAAGGAAGAATAAATTTAAGTCATCCATAGGAAAATGCATGGATCTTGAGACTACTACACTAAGTGAAATAAATCAGACCGAGAAGGTAACATACCTCATGAATTATTTTTGTATGAGAGAACTAAACTATAAATAATTTTAAAAGAAAAAATAAAAGAGATGGTAGGAAATAGAGTAGCGGCTTTTGGGGGATAGAAAGGGAATCTAGGGAAGATGGGAGAGGGGAAGCTGACCACTATCCGTATAAACACTCAGTGACTACCAACTTAGTGTAGGTAATGAACTTCTTAATCAAGCATATTAAATGCTAACCATGAAGTAAAACATTGACTGTTTTTACTATATTAACTTCTTTTTTTTTTTTTTTTTTTTTGGTACCGGGGATTGAACTCGGGTCTTTGTGCTTGGGCAGCAGGCGGCAAAACCACTGAGCTAAATCCCTGGCCCATTAACTTCTTTTTAAATTAAAACATATCCTAAATATTTTTCAAAGACAAAATATTGCGAAAAGATATGTGCAATGTATATTTATTAAACAGCTTAAACTAGCAAAATAAATTTATACATTAATCATTATTGTTTTTTGTTTTGTTTTGTTTTTTTAGTCATGGAAATTTCACTGAAGCTTTTATTGCCTCTGTTGGGAGGATGACAGGGAGTGTAAGGAACACAACTGATCTTACAGAGATAGGCAGATGATATTCACTAAAGAGAACCTTGATCTCAAGTATTTTTATATGTGGGCACTTCTCATTTTACATTTTACTATTTAAAAAGCATTACATTTTAAAATATATACCTGTTCTGACATTTACCAAAGAGGAAACTGGTTCAACTTGAAACAAAGAATCAGCATGGGGAGTTGACCGGAATGGAGACTGAAATGCTTAGGAATTAAAGCAATTCAAGTTACTTGTATGTGTGTGTGTGTTTTCCTCTGACAGACTCACATACTCTCTTACACACACACACACACTAGCCATGTGTAAGCATTTTTAGTACAAAATATTCTCTGTATCAGAAATTTATCTTTAAAACAGTCACAACACATTCAATCAGTTCTTTTCATCCCTAGTAATAGCTTTGTTTAATTCTAAGATGCCATCATAGTGAACAATCTTAACTTTTATGCTACATAATTATATTCAAAGCTTTATGTATTTTTGTTTATAATTACACAGTAATTATAAATGTTTAGTACCAAACTGATGACAAACACTATTTTGTTGAAAAGATCTTGCATTTAAAAGAAAAATCTGTAAAACTCAAGACACTAGGCCACAACCAATATCAGAATTTTACGAAAACAATTTATAATGAGGGAAAAAAATGGGATCTCATTTCAAAACACAACATACTTGAAATAATCTGAAAATAATATTGTAGCTCAAAATCTTCAAGACAGGAAATAAAAGTACATATATTTTTATATCTTTGAAAACTTTTTCATAATTGAAATTCCTCTTCATATGTACAAAAATAAAATCAGGAAACACTGAAAACAGCAGGATTCTTCTCCTTTTTTTTTTCTTTTAATAGCTAATTCCAATAACCTGAGCAGAAATTTTCAAATTTTTCTTTTGATAAAATTGCATTCTTGAATTAAAAGTTATGACTGGAATATTAATAAAATACTTCATCAATTTCAAAATTATGTAAAAAATCAATTTTAATAAGTCATTTTTTTTGCTTAAATTATTTTATCTGTATATTTTAGGCATACAATATGATTACATTTATCATGGGTGCTTGTACCTGTACATGATGTATCTTGGTTCTTATTTTTTCCCCATTACCTGTGTGCCCTTCACCCCCTCCACCCTTCCCTATTTACATAGACTTTGTTTCCATTTTTTTTCTTTTCTCATAATTTTTCCTTTCTATTCTTTCCTTTCCCCATCACCTCCCTCCGCCCCTAACCCTTTGGACCTTTTCCTATTTCAAAGTATCAATTATTAGTTATTAATCCTTTTAATCCTTATTTACACTCTGTTTCTCACACTAGAGAAACTATTCAGTATTTACACATGTGTGTCCTATATATTTCACTTAAGAGTATGGACTCAATATGCATCCATTTAGCTATAAATAACTCTAGTTTCTTATTCTTTATGGCTGAGTAGTACTCCATTTTATAAAAAAATCCACATCTTCTTTATCCAGTCTCCAGTTGATGGTCACTTGGGCTGTTTCCAAGCTTTAGCTATTACAAACAGTGCCACTATGAACATGGGTGCACATACATCTCTGTGGTATGATTCTTTCCATTCTTTTGGGAAAATACCCAGCAGGGGAATAGCTGGGTCAAATGGGACCTCCAGCCCTAGTTCTTTGAGGTATCTTCACACTGATTTCCATATTGGTCACTCCATTCTGCACTCCCACCAACAATGTAGAAAGGTTCCTTTCTCTCCACACCCCCGCCAGCATTCGTTAATTTTTAATGTCATTTTTTCTTGAAATCACTTATGCATCAGCATAAAATGTACTGCTATTCTGAAGTGCATTCCTTTATTGATATCAATGCTAGGCCCTAAAGATTACTTGGATATACCAGGCAAAGTCTGTTCCTAGTAAAGACCATGGTCATCCAAAATTTGAAGTTCAGCATTTTTAAATTTGCTTTACAGAAATGCTTAAGAAAGCACTTAACCCTTCTTCACATGACAGTAAGTAAACAAAAATGAGCAATTTAGACAAGAAAGTTATTCATGGGTCCCCTAACCAAAAAAATAATACCAAAAAACCAAAAATGGCAGGGGAGGAGTTCCATACAAGACAACATTCTGCTTTGATGTGAAAAAGGAGCTAATATAACACAAAAACAGTAGAGACTAAATAATTTACAAAAATAGAAGCCACATTGGTATTTTTTATCAAGTATATGCTTGTTTGAAAATCTTTGCTCCTGAAGTAAATATTTGGCAACCACAGTGATTAGCAGTTAAGGCAATTTCAACAAAATAAGAAGTCATCAAAAACGGACTACTTGTCTGAAAGAGCAATACCTATATTATATAGACTGAACTTCATGGTTCATCACAACCATTTCCAAAATTTAATTCATACTATCCTTTTCATAAATTAAGAGAATTTCATTTGTGTTCCATAGTGTGATGACCAAAAAAGGAAGAAAAAAACCTGAAAACAAAAATAAACCCTCATGCCTAAATTTAGGATATTATATTGTATAGCAATTAAAAACATTCAAAATAAATTAAATAGTTTAACTTATTTGATAAGCATATGAGCATTTCAAAAGTATAATGAAATACAATTATGTGGTGGATAATGTAGACAAGAGAAGAATCTAATATTATGCAGACATCTGCTAAATAAAAGCTCCCTGTAGGGCCATTGGTAAGTACAGACTATTTCTGTGGAATCTTTTTGAAACTGAGAGTCTAAAACACAATACATTTTTCAAGTAGGCACCACGTTATCCTAAAAAATTTTCACGATGGTTGTTTTGACATTTCTCTCATCAGATATTCTACTTACATCAACAATACATGTGATTTGCCAGGAAAAAAAAATCCTTCCAAACCAAAACACCATTCCAGATCCTATACACTTAAATATATCACTCTTATTGGAAGTACTATCAGCATAGTCTTTGCAACTAGCCCAAAGCATATATTTAAGAAGTTTTTATAAGTTGTTTGTGATGTTCATTATGTTTAATTCTTATGCCAAACTGTTTTCTGATGAAGACAGCATTGTGCTTTATGCAAGAAGGGAAACCTCAGAATAATCACCATAAAGCTTCTAAGACTTATGTGAGAATAAACTAGGATGGTCCACAGATATTAAGATGAAATCCACAAAGTTGGAATTATAAATGATTAGAGTGGCCCAGACTAGAAGACAAGCCCAAACCACCATTTGAAGAATGAAATATGATATGGTCCAAAATGTATCCTTAAAGTTTTGTCTCAACCCTTAGTCTAAATCGTGAGGATTGATCTTCAGTTCAGTCCAGCCAGCAGAAATTGTGCAATTTTCTGGTGTATTTATTGTACAGACTATGTACATTCTAGAAGGTTCTTTTAGTGCTACACTGTTGTACTTTTTGTCCCAGCAATTTGTAGGGGTGCAAATCCAACAAAACCATCAATGAGAACAGGCCATGCTCCTTCTTTCTCATAATTAGACATGTCATCTGCAATCACTGTACTGCAGTGTAAAAGAAGATTCCAAGTATCTTTTGGTATTGATCATTTATGATGTTACAACAAAAATTTATTCCATAAGTCTAAGAATTTAAATCTTCCATTAAGCACTAAGTTCCAGTAGGCAATGGCTATTTCTAGATCTAACCCTTTTTGTCCTGGATTCTTTGAAAAATTAAAAGTAAACTGGTAAAAATCCTTATATCATCCTGTTTCTTTCAATTCTTGTTCCATCTTGGGTATTTGAACCTTTAGCTTTTCTATGCTGTCACATCCTAATTCTGTCATGCTGTCCATGAACTCCTTCTTGGAGAACTCACACTGTGTTGCTGCTCTGAACTCCCATGCAATGCTCAAAACACTTAGGCTGGTTAGATCAAGTACCAGTTCATCACAGAATTGCTGTATACCATCTATTTCAACTTTATTTTCATCTTGAGGCTCTTTGTGTCTATTGTATAGTTGTTCTAACTCCTTCCTGTCCAATGATCCTTTTACACTCTCTCATATATACAGTTCAGGATTTTGGAAAATTTCTGTTGCAACATCTAACTTCTGGTCATTTTGAGAAAGACAACTTACTGCAGTTTTTTCACTAGATTGTGTGAAGATCATAAACTGTTGAACTTTATCTTTCTGAGATGATTTCAACTTGTTCATGTTGGTGTACTCCAGGCCTCTCCCCTCCTCCTCAGGCTCCGCAGCGAATGGACTGCAGCTGCAGCTGCAGCGGCTCCTCTCACCGGCTCGCTAGGCTCCTGCTCATGCGCAGTGCAGGCAGCCCTCCTGGCACCGCCCAAGGAGGCTGCTCCTGGCCACATTAATCATTATTGTAAAGATAAACAGCACAAAAAGAATAAATATCATTATGTAAATATTTTAAAGAGAGATGGCTACTAAACATGTATGGGGAGTTTTGACCTTATCAATAATATAGTATTATAATATGAAATATGTAATACATAATATATAACGATACTATAATCCAATCCACAAGTATTTTTCATATATTAATTTGAGTAGAAAAAAATTAAAATTTTTTATCATATCAGGGGTTTTGAGTCTATATGATGTCAGCATTCTACTGGTGACAGTATAAAATGGTATAACCACTTTGGAGAACCATTTGTTATTATTTTGTGAAATTGATTATTCTTGTACTCTGTTTCTGAGCAATTCTGCCCTTAGGTTTACACAACACAAAAAATTCCCAACAGTATTATTTGTGACAACAGGGAGATAAAAGAGTAAAAAAGAAGGTAAAACAACAATATTTCAGTGATGAACAGCAAAATCTTAGAAACAACCAAATGCTTATCATTATGAAAGCAGATGCAGGTTCAGTGCAAAAAGCAATACAAGGAAGTTTGCATGGGATGATAAACATTTTTAAAAATGCAAATCTAAAATACAATGATATATATTTGGCTTACATAAGTATGAGATAAATTATTTAAAATGTAAGGAAATGATAAAATAAAAATCAAGATATAATTATCTTAGGCACAAACAGATAGGGGATGACCTAACAGAAAACAAAGGTAAATATAAGTTATTAGCATTGTCCCAGTGTTCAGGTTGGGCAGTGGGATCAATAGAGTTCATTACACAATTAAAAAGTAAACATGAGACCTAGAGAAGTAAAAAAAAATTCTTAATATGACCTTGGCAGCTGCAATAATAGCATTCAGTTTTTCTAGTCATTAGTCATGATGACTGTTCAAGGAATGCAAATTACTTCAATTGAGTCAATCGAAATCTTCCTCAGGAATTTTTATCACTGGTAATGTTGATACGAAAGCTTTATCTCTCAGACTGCAAATTATGAGTATGAGAGAACTAAATTTGTTGGTCTACACATATTCCATTATTTTGAATAGCTGGTAAGTGAAAATGACCTGCTTTTTGGCATATGGTATGAAGTAAAAACTAGAGAACAAAAGAATCCTAATATAATAGAGTCTATTGCCCTCCCATTTTAGCAGTAACTTACACTGGTAGATCTTCTAGTTAAATGAGCCAATAACCTTCTCTTCATAACTTTTTTCAAGTAGGATGTTAAAGTTTAGGTCTAGATGTACCCCGAAAGCCTCATGCGGTCAGAGGTGGCTCTTTCAAGGGTGGCTGACTTTGAGAGTGTGATACTGGGATTAAGGGCATCTGATGACTAAATCAGTACACTGATTGGTTTGGCATCATTCTAATCATGGTAGTCTGGATAAGATAAAAGGGGCAGAAAGATGCTGTGAAGGTTCCCTTGTTGCTTTTGCTAACATGTGGGCACCAAGAACAGTCTCTCTGTGACACTGCTCTGCAATGTGCCACTCTGCTTAGGAGCCAGCCAATTATGGAGTGAAACCTATACAAACTGTAAGCTAAATCAACCCTTTCCCCTTTAACTTTGGGTGTCAGGTATTTTGTCTCAACAATGAGAGAAAACTAAGAGATAATTTGGTACCAGAGAAGTGAGGTCATGGCTGTGATATTACCTGGCCATGTGGCTCAAAAGCCTTTGGAAGAGGTTTGTTGGAAGGGAAGAGTTAGGAAAGATTCAGGGATCCCTGCTGAAAAAGTAGAGCTGGAATACCTTAGGCTGTACTGTATGGGAGATTCTGGTCAGAGCTCAGAAGACCAGAAAGATTGTAAAGTAAAGACCAGGCTCAGCAGGTTTCTGCTGGGAAGAAGGAGCGCATTGGCTGCTGGACTCTAGATGATGTGTGTTATGCCTTGGCAGAAAGTTGTTCTGCATTTTACTTGTGTCCAAAGATTTTGCCTGAGACTGAGATTAAGAGTGGTGGACTAATCAATCTGGCAGAAGAACTTTCAAGGCAGACTAATATTGAGGCATGGCATGGCTACTATTGGGGGCTTTTAGCAGATTTATGTTGAGAATCAAGAGCAAAGGGACCAACAGAATAATTTAAAACATTTTTAGTTTGGCCAGAAAGGAAGCTCTAGTAAGTAAAGTTCTTGCCTGCAAAAATATAGCAGAGGAGATCTTGTTTGCTGAGAAGCAACAGTAGAATAGAAAATATGGCCTGAAGGCATCACAAGAAGCAGCAGGACTCCATCCTTTGCAGCCTCAAAATTGCAAAAGTCAAAGAGTGCTTTGAGAAGAGAGCCCCAGAACACCATGTTCCAGAATGGCAGCATCAGAGGGAAGTTGTTCCTCTGGATTTGGTTCATAGGGACTGGATACCTATAGCCAAGAAAGAAAGAAATCTGGCTACTTCTCCAGCTGGAAGCAGACTTGGCATCATCCTTATGATGCTGGTTTGAGGCACATCCAAAATGCAAGAGTTGTGCCTCAGGAAGGCTTCACCCAGATTTCAGAAGAAGACCTGGGAGGCCAGGCATCATGTCCCTGAAAGGGCAGTGTGTGAAGCTGTGAGTGTGAAGCTGAAGGTGCAGTGGAGACCCCAGAAATTTGGGGAAGCCAGGGATGTGGATTGTTTGAGGAAAACTGCAAGGAGGGAGAAAAGTTGGCCCTAGAGAGAATCCATGGGAGCTAGAACCACAAGAAGTGCCATAGAGGCAGAGCCACCCAAGCTCTTTGGAGTTCACAACTTGCCAAAGATTCCCAGGGATTCTGGAGGTGCACCTATAGGATTTAATATTTGCCCTACTGAATTTTAGCCTTGCTTTGTTACAATTCCTTGCTATCCTCCTGTTTGTAACATTTGGAATGGAAATGTCTATCTTGTGCCACTGAATATTAGAAATGTTTAACTTTCTTTTCATGTTTACACGAGATAGTAAATAAGAATTTGCCTTTTATCTCAGAGGAGACTTTGAACTTGGACTTTTCAATAATGCTGAAATTGTGCGGATTTTGGCAATTCTTTGAGATGGACTAAATGCCTTTTGTGTAAAGGAATATACATGAGTCTTTGCAGGGTGAGGAGCAAAATGTTGTTGAGGTTTGGGTCTAGCGGTCCCCCCAAAGCCTCATGCAGCCATAGGTGCCTTTTTCAGAGGTGGCTGAATCTAGAGTGTGTGATACTGGGATAAAGAACATGGGATTACTAAACCAGTACACTGATTGATTTGGGACCACCCTAATCCTGGTAGTCTGGATAACTTAAAAGAGGCAGAGGGCCAGGGAATTTAGCTCAGTGGATTTGCAGAGTAGTGTGCAAGCGCAAGGACCTGAGTTTGATCACCGGTACCAAAAAAAAAAAAAAAAAAAGATAAAAGGGGCAGAGAGATGCTGTGATGGTTCCCTTCCTGATGTTGTTACCATGTGGGCATCATGAACTGTTTCTCCTCTGTGACACCCCTCTGCCATGTGCCACTCTGCCTTGGAGCCAGCCAATTATAGACAGAAACCTCTACAAACTGTGAGCTCAATCAACCCTTTCCCCTGTAACTTTGGGTGGTGGATATTTTATCTCAACAATGAGAGAAAACTAAGATATAGGATTTATGGCACCTGGAACCAAATATTCTTGACCAAGTAATTCAGAGAAAGGTAAAAATACAGAATTATAAGCAGAAATATATTGGAAGAGCACCCTTCTCACCAAAGCTTTCATTTCCCCCCATAAATTGTTGATAAAGGAAGCTTATGTATTATTATAGAACTTAAATTACCTACATTTGGAACCAGTGGTTTTCCTGATTGCCTACCTTCTTTTACATTTGATGATAACTCTTAGTCTTTATTTCTCTGTTAACACTGACCAACCACTCAAAGAGGACAGGGGTTCAAACTAGTTTCTGACACTAAAGAAGAAGAAGATATACATAAGAAATAAAGGATGTATTCCTTGCCATTGTGAAACCTACCCAACTAACCATGGCAGACATCTTCTGGTTCAAACTTCTTGTTTTGCAATTAGGAAAGTTAGATTTAGTGAGGTGAAATAATTTAACTAAAGTGACAAAGATATTTTTTTGTAAATTCCAGTTCTCTTCAGTCGTAGTTCCTTGCTGTTTCCACTATATAACACCCACTTCTCTCTTTCCTCATGCCAATGTGCATTAAACACTAATAAACTATTTGATTGTCCTATTGAAACACCCAAAGTATAAATTAATGTCACCAGCTGGAATAAATGGAGAGATTTTAACTTTAACTCTTATGTTTAATAGAAAAAGAATACTGGACTGAGATTCAAAGAGGGTTTTTATCTGGGCTTTGATAATAACTAATTGAATAAGTAGCAAATAGCATTTATCCTTAAAGAGTTTCAGTTCCCTCATCTGAAGAGGAAGAACAACACTTTCTGTTCTAAAATTTATATGCAACCTTCTAGTCCTGTTCCATCCAGACATCCAAGGATACCATCATGTTTCTTCACACTTGAAAGTAGTTCTGAGTTGTAGACTGCATAGCTCTCACCAATCATTCATATGTTTTTGATCTTGAGTGTGATAGTATCTCAATTCAATTATTATATGTTTGATTATTATTTACCTAAAATTCTTAGCAGTGACCTTATCTAACCCTATTTCCCCTCACCAGGTGCCTCTTCTATAAAAGGTGCTAGCTGTAATTTTAAATGAATATATGATAATAGAATCTCCTTCTATTACACATCAATCTGTGATGAGTTTCTTCAATTCAGAAAGGCTGATATGATTGGCAATTTTATTAGTATTTATGCCCTCAGCCTACCAAGTCCCGCATTTCAATACATAAGCTTCTGATACTAAACTTCTCTTATCTTGACTTGCACTCTGTAAAATTTAGCCAGCTTACCACAACAACTTTCTCAAATACATGGTATATTTTAGATCTTGGACTTCCTAAAGTAATTTTACTCATTTCCCCCTTCCTTTTATATTCTGAAGTTTTCAAACACTTTGAGCAGAAACACTGAAATAATAGATTCCTCACACCTTTACACTGGGTTTTAAGTAAAAGGAAACAAAAGAATGAAGGCAATTTACTGACTGAAAGGCATGATAAAAGCCATTGTTGTACTATGCCAAGGCTACATTCAGGAAAAACACACATTAAAAAAAAATGCTTGAAAAATACAGCTGTCCAACTGGTAAGAGTAAAATGCAGTATCATTATATTCATACAGTGTGTACTCTAAAAATTTTCCACTACTTTTAGTCTGCAGCTGTGGTGTTTACCACTCAAAAACTATCAAGTATTCTCCTGCCAGTCTCCATTGTTTAAATTATTGTTGAGAAATTAATTAAAATGAGGTCAACTTTAGTTGTGTTGTGGCAAATGGTAAAAGTGAGTGGAATATAATATGTTCTTTTATCTAGCAGTTATGTATAGGTCACCAACCAGTTAGAAACAAAGGTCAACTAGGATAGTTAGGCAAATTAATGTTTTTAAGTTTAAAATATACCTACATTATTGCAAGCTGTTAAAAATTCCATCTTCTCAAGAAATGACTAGCATGTCACAATAGAAAAACTGTCTACATGTTGACAAAATATTAGAATTTTCCAACTCTTGATACTTCTGCTCAAAACCTTTCCTAGGTTGGTTATTTCAGTTATATGAACATGGTATTAAATGTAGTAATTGAGCCTTTTGGAGTAGTTAACACAGTTTGTAGAACACTTTGTCATTTGAGACATAAAAAGAAGTATTTGCTGGGCCGGGGATTTAGCTCAGTGGTTTTGCTGCCTGTTGTGCAAGCGCAAGGACCCGAGTTCGATCCCCGATACCAAAAAAAAAAAAAAAAAGAAGTATTTGCTGAATTCCAAAGAGAAGTATTTTTTGATCCTTAATAAAAAGATATAGCGAAGGGGAGAGCAAGAGTGAGGTAAAGATACAAATGAAGGTAATGAACTAATAAAAATCAATATTCTATACCATTTATCTGATTAATTAAAAATATATTACAAATATTAACTTGAAACTCAATAAAAGTTAATCTTAAAAACATAATGTCTAGTGACAGATATTTTCTCCACAAAACTTTTGGCAAATGTGAGTAGATAAATGGATAAGTAAGGTTATTATATATATTTTTGGCCTTTTCCTCTTGACAGTATATTTGTGGTGCTGTATTTTATTCTGTTATTGTTAAGTATTCATTTTTTCTATTTTTAAGTCAATTAAAATAAGTTATTTACTGTTCTTGATAATTAAGTATAGTGATTAAAGCATGTTTATATACCAAAATATGGCCTGGGCATGTAGCTCAATGGTAAAGTACTTGCCTGGCATGTGCAAAACTTTGGGTTCATTCCCCAGCAGTTAAAAAATTACCAAACCAATATCAGCACCTTCTATTTAACTTTATGCCTGACATTTTGTTAGATATATTATTCATTGTTTTCAGAATCATGGCACCTTTTAGCTCAGCAAATCCTTACACAGCACTGTGAGGTAATTATGACAATGATTAACATCTCATAGACCATGGACTTGAAGCCCAATGTACATTGGGGTTAAATGACTTGCCTGCAACTGTGCTGTTATTAGATGATGAACCATGAGTACAGGCCTGGAAATGGCAGTATGATTATTTTCTGGGAATTATAAATTAGAGTAATGATAGAGAGCCAACTGATATAGTTTCTTTCCAATACTAGTCAAGCCACAGATGGCTTTCCAATCTGTCTTTCAATTAACCATTTGCTGTAATTTGCAGGCAACACTCCTTTCTAGTTGCATGGCTATTCCCCAGCAGCATATTGGTTCAAGTAGACAGTAGTCCAATTGTGCATGCCTTTTGACAATTACTGGGCCTCTTACTGATAGGCTTCTTCTTTTAATACAATAAGGGCTGAGCCATTATTTTTTAAAATTCTGAGCTCTATGAAAGGATAGATTGAAACTGTTAGAAAAAGATCATTGATCATGGTTATAGAGTGAAGAATGAAGCATAAACTACATGATGAAAAGTGTTTAGTTTATGAGGGATTATTTAAGAAAGTAAAATTTTAAAAATTGAAAGAGCATTAAGGATGAAACTGTATAACTTATTTTCTGAGTGTCAGAAGCAGAGTTTTCTACAAATTCCAAGCAATCGTGTTTGCATTTGAAGGTAAAAATATTCCTTCTATCTGCTGATCCTCTGTGATTATTATTCTCATGGTTTCTCCAAACTTTTCTGCTAGTGCTCAAAGATAATACCTTCTTAATCTATTTTTAACTACAGTGATTTTATAGAGTATTGAAAGTGAGTTATAGATTTTTGAATCCTGATTCTGTTCCTACAAATAAAACTTTAAACAAGGCATAGATTATGTCATCTAGGCTCAAGAATTTAATCAGGCTCTTACTATGATTTAGTACAGTTAGTATGAGAGACAACAGGTGGCTCTTATCTTAACCTTGCCATAGAGTAGATTAAATTAATGGTTACCTTCAGTTCATCTTCTCTGATCTGGACTATCTCAGCCATAAAGTTTTCACCTGAAACCTTTCGATATTATTATTATTTCAATTTCTCCCCCCATAACCCCTCCTTCCAACCGCAAGTGATTTCTTTGTAATCCATTCACCTTCAGAAGTCACATCTAAAAGGAAGAGAGTGGAGAGCAGTTCATTGTGGAGAAAGCATTTTCCTTTGTGTTAATTAGATACACTTTAAAATGGCTCATCATACTTGTAAAGGTAAAAAACAAAATCAACAGCCAATCAGTATTCCAAATTTTTTTTCAGATTGACTACAAATTCTTTGTGTCTTTTCAAGGGATCCCAGTGTAATTTCTATAAAGTGAGCTAGATTAGCTCAATAATAATGATATCAATAGGACGAGCAGCAAGCTGTTAGTAAAGCTTACTATATGTCAAGTACTATCTAAAGAATATCACAGAATGGACTTTATGGAAAGATAGAAACACAGGCTATGGTATCAGATTATAATCTCTCACCAGTTTCTGGATGCAGGTCAATTTTACAATTAGTTGCCATTGGCAAAACATTGGGATTACTTCCATTTTCAGCCCTTAGACAGCAACTTTATTTAATATGATACCAGCCCTAAAAAATCATGGATTGGTCCAATTGGTTATATGAAGGGATCATGAGGCTAATATAAGTTTTCTAATGCATATGGGAATATCTTCCATGTCCTCTGTTAAAGCTTGTATTACTCTTGTTTTCTCTTATGTGATTGGAAATGAAATAACAACTATTGAATAATAAAGAATATAAAAGACAAATGTTATTCCAGCAATAAGCCAAAAAGTGTTAATTTGTAAGTAATTTATTCAAATAGATGTCTTTTTGGTGGCTCACTTTGCTCAACTAAATGAATCATATGGGTTGAATGAAGATGCAAGACAAAATAATGTCTTAGTATTGTTGGTGCTCACTTTGAAGAACTTCTCTAAGGAGTGTGACTTTTCCTCCATCAAGACAGAACTTCTTTCATGTTAATATTGCTACGTACATGGTTGTGAAACCCCGATTTTTCTCATTGGGAAGATTTCCTTGCTCTCAGTATTATTCTTTGAAAGAGGAAATGAGAAGACAATAGAAGATAATTCATTTTTTCAAAAAAATTCCTTGAAAAAAATCAATTCTGAGATCTATGCAAGTCCTCTATATATTTTAGACAATGTACTAACTGGAACCTAAATCATTATGTACAATGGAGCTATATAAAATATAGAACTGACTAGTTTGGTGATTTTATACAGCATAAAACAGTTTGTGTTTAAAAATAATTACCATATTTGAAGCAAGTTAACGAATGGCACTAGGCTTTTTCTCTCCATGATATTCCTGTAGTACCTTCAAAAGGCATTTATGCTTTTGCTTACTAAGACAAGCTAATTAGAACCTTATTTGCAAGTATTATATCCAATAGCTACAAATGTCTTCAAATAAAGGAGGGTCTTTTCTTGTATTACATCTCTCCCCTCTAAAATCCTTGATTATACTCACCAAAATACTACTAGACAATTCCTTAAAGAACAGAATTTGTCAGTATTATATGTATTTGACAACACATATAAAGGTTGGAAGGGAATTGTGGCAGAAGAGAAGAATGTATTAAGTACAAAAGGCACCCAAAGACTAGGGTTTTTAGAAAAATAGCTTTGTTTCATATTCAAAATGCAGGATATTTTTACATAATTATAAATGTTAACTATGCTTTAATTAACCTTCAGTCATGCTACATATTCTTCATGGAAAAATAATCCTCACTTATAGAAATTTAACAATTTACCAATGATAAGAAGTTGAATATATGTAATGTTTTGATAGAGTTATCAAAAACAGAATCTGTTTAATGCGGGTATGTAATAGTTATGGTATGTTATTCCAGCAAACTCTTATAGGTCAGACTCTGTAATGTAAAATTTGGATAGAAGAACCATTATGTAAAGTATCCTGATGAAAAGAGAAAGTCAAGAGAGCGGTGGTCCTAAAAACTTACCTGTAGTGAACAATAAAATGATATTACATCATTATCTGTTTGTATTAAATTGAGAAAATTTATCAACTGAACTAAGACCCAGAAATTAATGAGCAGAAAGCACCCATGCACTTTCAGTATAAGAAATGAAGAACTGCTCTTATGGAAAAAGTGATTGTGCACTGAGGTAAATAATAAATTAAAAAGCTCCTCGCTCAGGAATTTAATCCCATCTTCCTATCAAGGAAAAAGCAAATGGGTAGCCAAAGAGAAAGGCGGTGCAAATTTATAAGATATCCTTGGGAATATAAAATTTAAGAACTCTATAAGAATGGAGGTGACAGACTGCTATATACGGGTCTTAAATTATAATAGCAACACAGAATTTGAGATTCTTTTTAGTTAGATATACCGAAAGGGTACAGTACACCTGCAACAATTCTGGGAGAAAATATTTGCACACAAACCCACAGGTGGAAATTTATAGTTGGTAGTCAGTGCAGGAGATTATTTTATCTCTGCAATTGCATGGTGTTTAGGAGAAAAGCAATTTTTTTGAAGAGTCCTTGGAAACCTCTGTTCTGTATTTCCTGTGGGGCAAAACTTGTCTTCTTAAACTGCTTTCCTAACAGACTTGGATTTCTTTCTCAGAGAGAGCCAGGGAAGATGGGAATTATGCAGAAATTGGAAAAACAAGAAAGCTTCAAAAAATGGACTGCTGGCAGGCAAACTTTGCAGTGCAAATTTTACTCCCCATGTATTTTTTATATGTACACACTCATGCATATCATTTCTTTTACCTATTAAAGAGATCACACTTAGTAATGACAGAATGTCTCTGAACAAAATTCCATATATGTTATGTCTTAGCAGTATAATTTACAAGTAACAAAGGGAGAGTTATGCAAATCCAATTTCAGAAACAAAGATGAGCTACTGACATATTTGGTAAAGCTAAGTTTAATTTCAAAGCCAAATGGTCTTTTTCACAATGTGTGGCTAAGCTAATTAAATTTAATATGGAAGGGAGGAAAAGTGCTACTCATGCTTAATATATATGCTCAGGTGGTATGAAAAAAGGATGGAATATATATATATATATATTCTAATTCTCACTTTGGAGGAAGTAGATACTGAAGAATTTATATGGAAAGGAGTTGAAACATTTGTTCTATTTTCTTTCTGTAGTGGGATCACATTAGCTTTTTATCCTCAGCCAGATGCCAGAGAATCTACTGGATAAGGACTTATAGAATAAATAATAATAATATAACAATACTGGAATTCATAGATCTTCCCCACAGTGTTTCTTTATCATTTCACTTCCTTGCAGAGGTACAGTGTCAAGTAGGTTCACATTTCCAAGAAATATATTTAGAAAAATATTTCTAATTAGAGAACATATTTAATTACAAGAAGATTGAACAAATGGAATGGTTTTATAATCATTTTTGTCCTGAAAGATAATTAGGAAGATTAAGGAATAATTCGTTTAGAAGGTGAAAAGAGAGCACCTATTCAGTGCCATATTGTTACATGTAGAAAAGTTGCATCTTCTATTGCTTTAGTAGGCATGCAAATTCTATACTGAAGCTCATTTTTTATAAAAAGCCTACCTTAAATTCCAAGTAAATGGTAAAATTATATTTCAAAAGACAATACTGTAGAAACTATTAAATATATTTAGAGATGTATGAAATTAATTCTTTAAAGTGTACCAGGTGAAATTGTGTAAGTCATAGCTTTCAAAATAGGGTACTTTTAGTGATGTTGCCTTTAACTGGAATTCTGAAGGTGACTATATCTTTCAGAAAAGAAAATTTTGGCAAATGTTCTACAGATGACTGGAAAAGATGACAAAGGCAAAGGATTATATTAGCAGGAAACACAGTGATAAGCAGAAAGAAAATTCTAAATAAAATTCAATTAAAAGAATGAAAACAATATTAAACTAACACAGCAAAGATCTATGGAAATAATAATCTTTTTTTTTTTTTATCCGAGCCTTTATTAAAAATCAAAAAAGTAAAACAAACTAAAAATTGTATATCACCTCAAAAAAGGAATGTAACTCAGAGGACAGGAAATTTCCAAATCAATCATTAGCCTAATATCAAGGCAAATTGCCTCAGGTTTTGAAGAATACAAACCCTCTTGAAATTGACAAGTCATGGCTTCATGACCATATGTACTGAACAATATGTGCTATTCATTTCTGAATAACACTTCGAACACTTCTTTTTAAGTTGCTTCCATTATGAACCATCATCTCTGCCACTATTCTTCAATTTTACATAAGTTATTCTGGCACTTCTTTTGTTTCAGTCTTTGAAATCACACAACACTTTATGAGATAGGGAGTGCTCCAAAAGGCAACCTGCAGGATAACTGCTGTATAAAAGCGCTAAGCTTGAAATAATGCCTATTAATGCCACTGATTTAGCAGAAATGTCTTTACTTCATTCAGTATACATTTGCTTTTTGAATTTGTTCCACTAGGAATTTTGCCTCTGGCTTTGGTGTTATAATCCTATTCTTTTCTATTCTGTTATCAATTTGACACTGAATGTTGCTAACTTTTACAAACAAGTGGGCAAGTTATAAAAAACCCTTTCTTCTTATCTGCCTTAATGGAACTGTGGTTTGCTAGTCATTGGGAAGAATGGTAACATTGGGAAAATGGATGAATATTTTAACAGGTTAAATACAATTATTGAGAGAAAATAGATTTTACATAAACCTCAAGTTAATTTCTTTGCTAGTTGCAAATTTAGGTAAACATTCTTAGTATTTTCCTCTATTTTCTGATTTATTATAAAGTTCTATCACTGTCTATAGCAAGAGAAGATATTTTTGTAGAAGTAGTTTTAGTGATTTATCAACTGTGCTCCTACAAAATCAGTCTACCAAATAAATTTCTACAATCAGGTATAGAAAATAGGCAGCCTCATGCAGTCATGAGGCATTTTCAGAGGTAGCTGAATGTAGAGTGTGTGATGCTCTGATTAAGGGCATGTGTTACTAAATGAGTACACTGATTGGTTTGACACCCCCCTAATCCTAGTAGTCTGGATAAGATAATAGGGGCAGAAAGACACTGTTATGGTTCCCTTGTTGCTTTTGCTACTTTCTGGCTTCCCTGAACTCTTTCTCCTCTCGAAACCTGTCTGCCTTGCCATCCTGCCTTGCAGCCAGCCACTTATGGACTGAAACCTCTACAAACTGTTAGCTGAATAAAACTTTCCTCCCTTTAAAAAAGCAAAGAAAATAGGCAGTTGACTTTTTCTATGATTAACTATTGATCAACATTAATTATTTTAAAAAGAATACAGCTTTTTCTGTCAATATTGTCGAAAAGCCTAATTAATTCCAATTATTCAAAGATAGAGAGTAATGCATCTCAAAATATTTGATAAGTAGAAAAATGCGCAGGAACTCCATTTTTTGTTTATCATTATATAAGAACCCCCACACTACTGTTCTTCAGGACTAATGTCTTAGAAAGCCTCCAGTCACAATTAACTACGGGAAAAGTCAAGGAATACACCATCTATGTTTGTATCACAAGCATGCCAAGTCCAGGCAGATTATGTAGAAGGGAGAAAGAAATCAGATTTTCATAAATAACTAGGTTTCTGTGAAAAGTTTTAATGTAAGGATATTTACATTTTGCAGGAAAATTTCCTTCCATTTAAGGTTGTACAAATATAAAAATATCGCTTAAAATGATGCATGAGTGTCTAAATTCATTCAACTAGCAGATTGATTTTATTCATTAAAATAGCAAATATTTTAATGCATGTTTCAATTATAATCATAGCAATGCTGTTTATTTCCTAGTAATATAAAAACTATTTCCATTTTAATCACAATTTTGGCAGTGTAATATGTATTTACATATATGAGAATTGTTTTTTATGATTTAATATTTTTCTGTAACTTCAGGAGTCATGAAATTACTAGAAACAAAGAGAAAATTTCTCAAGGCACTCTGAGGTTCAAGAAGTAGTGAAAATTTTAGGAGAATGTCTCATCTTGAAAGGATTCTAGCTTACTTTTGAAAGGAATGAAAGAGGCCTTTATTTTGAAGAAGATTTATATTTCTAGTGAACTCTCATTCTCCAGAGTCCAGACTAAAAAGGACTGGCATTGACACATACAAAGATTGTTTTTTCAATGTATAGCCTTTCTTTTTTCTTTCCTTCTTTTTTTTTTTTTTTTACAATATGACGACATTCATCTTTGGAGATTTGTATGTTTACATAATATATATTTTTTTAAATTTTATTTTATTGGTACCTTTTACGTATACAATATAATGACATTCATCACTGGAAATCTGCACCTTTACATAATCTCTCTTGGTTCTTATTATCCCCCCTTCCCCTGCCCTCCCCTCAACCCCTCCATCCCTTCATATTTATAAAGACTTTGTTTCCATTTTTCCATTTTCTCATATTAATTCCATGCCCTTCCTTTCTTTCCCTTACTTCTCCCACTTCCCCTTCCCCTTTGGCCCTTTTCTTCCGATTTCACATTATCTATTATACCATTTACTCCTTATTTACACTTTCAGTTTCCCACACTAGAGAAACTATTCAGTATTTACACGTGTGTCCTATTTATTTCACTTAAGAGTATCGCCTCAATGTGCATCCATTGAGCAACAAATGTCTCTAATTTCACATTTTTATGGCTGAGCAGTACTCCATTTTATAAAAAAAAACAAAACATATTTTCTTTATCCAGTCTCCAGTTGATGGGCATTTGGGCTATTTCCAAGTTTTAGCTATTACAAATTGTGCTGCTATGAACATGGGTGCGCATATATCACTGTGGTATGATTCTTTTAAATTTTGGGGGAGGATACCCAGCAGGAGAAGAGCTGGGTCAAATGGGACTTCCAGTTCTAGTTCTTTGAGGTATCTCCACACTGATTTCTACAGCGGTTGCAATAGTCAACATTCCCACCAGCAGTGGAGCAGTGTTCCTCTTTCCCCACAGCCCTGCCAGCATTTGTTATTGTTTGATTTCTTGATAGCAGCCATTCTTTCTGGGGTGAAGTGGAATCTCAGCATTGTTTTCATTTACATCTCTCCAATGACCAGGGATAGTGAGCAATTTTTCATATGTTTGTTTGTTATTTCTTTGTCAGAGAAATGCCTGTTCATTTCAAATGCCCATTTCTGGATTGGGTCTTTAAATTTGGGTGGTCTAATTTTTTTAAGTTTTTTATAGATTTGAGATAGTAGACCTTTGTCTGAGGGACAGCTCGTGAAAATTTTTTCCCACATTGTGGGTTGTCTCTTTACATTTCTGGTGGTTTCTCTTGCTATGCAGAAGCTTTTTAGTAAGATGAGATCTCACTTGTTTATTGTTTGTGCTAGTTCATGGGCAACTGAGGTTTTGTTCATAAAATCTTTTCCTACACCGATGTCGTCAAGATTTCTTCCTAAAGTCTCTTCTAGTCGGTTTAGTGTTTCTGTTTTAATATTTAGATCTTTAATCCATTTTGATTTTAGTTTAGTCCATAGTGAGAGATATAGGTGTAGTTTTAATCTTTGGCAAGTTGAAATCCAATTTTTCCAGCACCATTTATTAAAGAGGCTATCTCTCCTCAGTGAGGGTGTTTCGCTCCTTTGTCAAAGATGATGTAGCTGGGTGTGTCTGGAGTTGTTTCTGCATCTTCTAATCTGTTCCACTGGTCCTCAGTCTGTTTCTTTGCCAGTACCATGCTGTTTTTATCACAGTAGCTTTGTAGTATAGTTGCAGGTTGGAGATTACGATACCCCATGCCATGTCTCTGTTACCTAGAATTGCTTTTGCTATTCTGGGTCTCTTCTTGTTCCAAATGAATTTTTGGATTGTTTTCTCAAGGCCTATGAAGTATGGTCCTGGGATTTCAATTGGGATTGCACTGAATCTATATAGCAATTTTGGAAGTATAGCCATGTTCACTAAGTTGATCCTTCCTACCCAGGAGCAAGGGATGTCTTTCCATTTTCTGATATCAACTTCAATCTCTCTTTTCAGAGGTTTTGATTTCTTTTGTTAGGTTGATTCCTAGGTATTTCAGTTTTTAAGATGCTATTGTGAAAGGAATTGTTTGCCCTACTTGTGCCTCAGTGAGTCTATTGTTCGGTTGGAAGAAAGCTATTGATTTTTGTGTGTTGAACTTGTATCCAGCTACTGTACTGAATTTGGTTATTAAGCCTAGAAGACTTTTGGTGGAGTTCTTGGGGTTTTCTATATAGAGTATCATGTCATCTGCAAATAATGACAATTTGAATTCTTCATTTACTATCTTTATTCCTTTTATTTCTTTCTCTTGTCTAACTGCTATGGCAAATATTTGCAAGATTATACTGAACAGAGTGGTGATAGTGAACATCCTTGGCTTGTTCCAGATTTCAGTGTGAAGGATTTCAATTTTGACCATTTAGTTTGATATTGGCTGTTGGTTTTTCATAGATGGCTTTTATCAGATTGAGGTAGAGACCATCTATTCCAATTTTTTGTAGGGTTTTTATCCTAAATGCATGTTGGATTTTGTCAAATGCTTTTTCTGCATCTGTTGAGATGATCATATGGTTTTTGTCCTTGGATCTATTGATATAGTGTATTACATTGATTGATTTGCATATGTTGAACCATCCTTGCATCCCTGGGATAAATCCCACTAGGTCAGCATGTATAATCTTCCTGATGATCGTCTGCATCCTATTTGCCAGTATCTTATTAAGAATTTTTGGATCTATGTTCATTAGTGAGATTTGCCTATAGTTGTTTTTCAGTTCGTTCTTTCTCTGCTTTGGGGATCAAGGTGATGCTTCCTTCCAGGAATGAATTTGGGAGTATTGCTTCCCTTTTAATATCATTGAAGAGTTTAAATATTAGTGGCAGTAGTTCTTCTCTAAATGTCTTGTAGAATTCAGCAGGGAAGCCATCAGGTTCTGGGCTTGTCTTAGTTGGTAAGTTTTTAATTACATTTTCAATATCATTGATTGATATTGGGTTGTTTATAATTTTTGGGTTATTTATAATTCTTCATTCAACTTTGGTAATTCATACATATGTAGGAATCTGTCTATTTCATCTACATTTTCTATCTTATTGGCATATAGTTTCTCGAAGTAGATATTGATGATCCTCTACATTTCTGCTGGGTCAATTGTAATTTCATCTCTTTCATTCCTAATTGCATGGATGTTGGCCATTTCTTTCCTTTTTCTAAGGGTTTGTTGATTTTATTTATTCTTTTGAAGAACCAACTCTTGGCTTCATTGATTTTTTGTATCATTCTCTTATTCTCCATTGCATTGATTTCTGCTCAGATCTTCACAATTTCCTCCCTTCTATGAGCATTGGATTTGTACTGCTTTTCTTTTTCTAGAAGCTTGAGATTCAGCATCAGGTTGTTTAATTGGGCTCTCTCTGTATTCCTAATATGTGAATTCAATGCTATGAATTTCCCTGGTAAGACTGCTTTCATTGGGTCCCAGAGATTCCAATATGTTGTATTGTCATTGTCATTTAATGGAAGGAACTCTCTGATTTCTTCTTTAATTTCTTCTGTGACCCATTGGTTATTCAAAAGTGTGCTGTTCAATTTCCATATGTTTATGTAATTTTTGGAGTTTCTTTTGCTATGGATCTTCAATTTCATCACACTATGGTCTGATAATATACAGGGGATAACTTCAGTTCCTTTGCACTTACTTAAACATGTTCTATGCATGAGTATGTGGTCTATTTTGGAGAACAACCCATGTGCAGCTGAAAAGAATGTGTATTCTGATTTTGTGGGGTGGAGCACTCTGTAAACATCTGTGAAGTTCATTTGATCAAGAGTTTGATTCAGTTCTAGTATTTAGTTGCTTATTTTTTGTCTAGTTGATCTATCTATTTGTGACAGTGGGATATTGAGGTTCCCCACTACTATTGCATTAGTGCATATATGATTTTTCATGTCTGTTAATATTTGTTTTATATAGTTGGGTGCACTAGTGTTTGGTGCATATATATTTATGATTGTCAACTCTTGCTGTTTGATTTTTCCCTTTACAAGAATGTAGTGTCCTCAAATGTGTAAATACCGAATAGTTTCCCTGGTGTGAGAAACTGAAAGTGTAAATAAGGACTAACTGTATAATAGATAATGTGAAATAGGAAGAAAAAGGCCAAAGGGGAAGGAAGTGGGAGGGCTAGGGGAAAGGATAGAAGGGAATGGGATTAATATGTGAAAATGGAAAAATAGGAACAAAATCTTTGTAAATAGGGAGGACTGGAGTGATTGAAAGGAGGGCTGGGCAAGGGTGAAAAATAAGAACCAAGAGAGACTATGTAAAGGTGCAAATTTCCAATGATGAATGTCATTATATTGTATACCTAAAATGTACCAATGATTAGAATGAATAATCGATAATGCAAAATAGGAAGAAAAGGTCCAAAGAGGTGGGAGAAGTGGCAGGGGAATGGGGAAAAAATAAGAAGCAAGATGCATTATGTAAAGGTACAGTTCCCAATGAGAAATGTAATTGTGTTGTATACCTACAATGTACCAATAAAAGAATTTAATACAAAAAAAACACTACAGTACTCTTAAAAAAAAAATGTAGTGCCCTTCTTTGTCTCTCTTAATCAGTATTGTTTTGAAATCCACTTGATCTGCAAAGAGGATAGCTACTCCTGCTTTTTTTGGTTTCCTGCCACATGTAGTATTGTTTTCCACCCTTTAACTTTTAGTCTATGAGTTTCTTTATGAATTAAGTGTGTTTCTTGTATGCAACGTATTGTTGGATCTTGCTTTGTGACCAATTCTGCCTGTCTATTTCTTTTGATTGGTAAATTGAGACCATTAACATTGATAGTTATAACTGGTACATATTGAGTTAATCTTGTCATGACTTTTCTTTTTGTTGCCTTCTACCCCTTTGCATTTAATTTCTTGTCATGACTGATTGATTCATTCTGCTGGGCTTCCTGGGGTTCTGATCCTCATTGTCCTTTCCTAGGATATTGTCTAAAAGTTTTTGGAGTGCTAGTTTGGTATTCATGGAGTTCCTAAGGTGCTCTTTGTCATGAAAGTATCTCATTTCTCCATCAGTTTTGAAAGATAATTTTGCTGGGTACATCAATCTGGGTTGCAGGGTGTTTTCCTTTAGGGCTTGGAATACATCATTCCAAGCTCTTCTTGCCTTGAGGTTTTGGGTTGAGAAGTCTGCTGTGATTCTCATGGGCTTTCCTTTTTATGTGATTTGTTTCTTTTCTCTCACTGCTTGTAGAACCTTGTTCTTCTGCTGGGTTTCTGGAATCTTAACAATTATATATGCCTAGGTGTAGACTTTTTTTTTTTGATCAAGGCTAGTTGGGGTACTATATGCCTCACTTATCTGTATGTCAAGTTCTTTTACCCTGACTGGGAACTCTACCATCACTTCTTTGTACATTTTTTTTTAATGTCACTGCACTCTCTCCTGTTTCTTCATTGACTCCAGTCAGTCTTATCTTATTCTTCTTTGCATTATCTTGCAGCTGCTGGGTTGATTTATCATTGTCTCTTAAAATTTTAAAGCAATTTTTCCTTTCCTGGCCACTAATTGCAATTTTATCTTCTATATCTGAAATTCTGTCCTCAAATTGGCTCATTCTGCTGTGTAGACATTCAGTGGAGTTTTTAATCTCCTGGAAATCTGTTTGCATCTGTTTTATGGATTCCATTTGTTTCCTATGTTGGGATTCCATCATGTTTCTCAGCTCCTGTATTTTTTTTTATGTGTGTCTTCCCTAGATTTATTAATCATGTCTTGCACTACGGGGACAATCTCTGCTGATATGTGAGAAATTATTTCTGATTTCATTTTTTCCAGATCCTGTTTTGTTACTAGTTCAGGGAGTCCATGTGGTTGACTATCAGATTGTTCCATCTCATTTCCCTCTCGGGTTACTGTAGTTGATCTGAAATTCTGGTTTTGAGGCTTGTTTACCTGTCTTCTCATTTCAAAGGGGGGGGGGTTGCTGCTGGTGCCCACATGGCTCACCTCCTCTGTGCTGGGAATGGGGGTAGGTTGGCCCAGAATCCTCCTACTCTGTACTGGGAGCTGTGGCATGTTGACCCAGAAGCCTCCTCTGTGCTGGGAGCTGTAGCACCTTGACTGGCAAGCCTCCTCTGTCCTGGGAGCTGTAGCACATCAACCTGGAAGCCTCCTCTATGCTGCGCAGTCTTTCTTCATCAGTACATTTAAGTTATAAAAATTTGATATTAAGTATTTATCCATATGCAAATTTCAACATATTGTCTTCTTAAGCCCAGCCTGAAACAAATACCACTAGTGATTTTCTCACTTTCTAGACAGATCATATATTTTAGCTGCACAATTATTTAAATTATTTTAAAATATTTTTCTACAAAGGGTGATCCTAAATCATTTAAGTGGAGGAATTTTAATGAACTTTAGGTAGTTTAAATGTGTGCGCATAATAGAAGTGCAGAGTGTTATAAATTAAGTAACTCAATTATATTCGTGGAAAACACCTTACTAGGTCTCCCTTAGTCTTTACACACAATTCTAGAGAAGTCCCAGGCATCCTAAGTGCATTTCCAGAGTAGGCCAGTGTTTACTGTTTTAGGCTGGGTAATGAAAATGATGAGTCTCCCAGAAGAAACCTTCAGTGGTACTATATTCCTTTCTCACTGCTGGGCAGATTTTCAGGTGAAATGAAGTCAGCATATCAAAGAGACACATGCATGCCTGAGTTTGTTTTTGCACTATATGGTGATAACCATTATATGAAATGAACCTAGATGCCCAGCAACTGTTAACTGAGTAAATAAAATGTGCAATATATACATGATGGTATATACTCAGCAACAACAAAAAAATAAAATACTGTCACTTGGAATAAAATAAAAGGAACTGAAGAATATTATGTTAACTGAAATAAGCCAGATGCACAAAAACAAATGCTGGATGTTTTTCTCATATATTGAAATTAAGAAGTCAACTTGACTGTAGCGTAGTGATTATTAGATGTTAAGAGATGATGGTGGTGGTGAGGCAGGAGACTAGGGTGTGGCCAGCAGGCTGGACAAGTGAACATGACCTGTCAATCATAAAGATCCAGGGTACATTTGCATAAAAACAGATTCTAAGCCCTGCACCTGGTACCAATCAGAAAGTGCTATCTTTAATTATTCTGGTATACAATTAAGCAGGTTTTTGATAGGATAGCCTAGATCTGACTTCAGCCTGAGGAATACCACATACAAAATACCTTAGCCATTAGCCTTGTGGCCACTATACTCTCTCTCTTCAGTGGCCCACTCTCACTCTGTAGAGTGTACAACATTTCCTACATTTAATTGACTTACACTCAATTTGCAGAGCATACTTCTTATCCTACATAAGTAACTATTACATAATAGAAATTCCTTTAGTAAATGTAAAACTTCACTATAATTTTCAGTACTCTTGTCTAATTTTTTGTTCAGGACAACAAGAATCTGGAAAGAAACTATAGAAGGAGTCCATAGCACCCCAGAATCCTGGTAATATTTTTAGTGAGCCACCCACTAGGCATGGCCTTTTGGGCATCTCTCTCTATCTATGGACTCAGGTTTAGAAAGGTATCATTGCTTTACACATTTTTCTTTCCTTTTTTTTCTGTTGGAGGGCCACTTTTCCCTTCTTGATGCTTCTCTCCCACTTGGGATTTCATCTGTTAGAGGGCTGAAATCCTTTAATTTTTTTCTCTGATACTGGTTGTCTAGGAGAGGGAGGAAGATGGGGGGGGACATGATGAAAACTGGGGAGCTCAAGAAGTTTTCTCATTTTTGCAGAATAGTTCCCTAGTGTGTCCCACCATGTGGGGGCAGGGCAAATCTAAGTCAGTAGTGGGATCCACCATCTGAACCCATATTGTGCTGCTCTGGAATGTGCATTCATGGACTGGTGCCTGAACCTCTCTTCATCCCAACTCATCCCTTCAGGATAGGCTCATACCAAGGCCCATGATGTGTGTAGGGTTGCATGTGGGGATGCATGCCCTGATGGTCATCTATGGGACACCATGGTGTTCCCCATAGTCACACAGGTTGGAAGCTGTCAGAGAGCCTATTCCATGTCTGTGAAATCTATAGCTTAGTATACTGTTTTTGCCCCAATGATTTTGTTCTCCCCAATACTTCATTCAGCATTTTCACTCTTTAAGATAATAGCTATTAATAACTTGATCTCCTGCTTGAGTAGCCACCTACCCCAACCTGCCTCTTTTTGTGGTCAAAGTCTCATCTGCTCGCTTCCTCTAGATAGTCTTTTATTCTGCATACCCTTAGTAGGTCATTTTTTCAGGGCCCTGTTTCTTAAGACCTCAGGGAGCCATCCCAGCCAACTTTTTCACCATGTTAGGCAGAACTTTTGGTTCATCCTATGGGTCAGTCACATGTTTCTGTCATATTTGCCTGCAATTTTCTTTCTCAGCTGACATCATGGACACCAGAAAATTTCACACTTGCAGATAAGATTTAAAGCTTCTGCTTTCAGGGAACGTATGGGTCTTCTCTTCTCTCCTCTTCTAAATTGGGCTAGATCCCTTCCCTTTTCTTCTAACAGAGATTCAGGTAATTTAGAAACAAGTGCTTGAGGGTCTGAGTGAAACAAAGGAAACAGCCAGTGAAGGTTAATCTAACAGCCTGTGAGTATGCAGAAGTAGAGCTGAAGTCATTAGGTCACAAACCCTATCCTTATACTTAGGAACTTATAAGATTATTTTCTCTTAAATGCTGGAAAAATGTTTCCATTTCTATTGCCTTAAACAAAGCAATTATCAAAGTTTTTACTATTGGGATAAATGGAAAGGTTATTGTTTCTCAAGTTACTAGTTGGAGCCCCAGGAGCTTCACCCTGGTGTTTAAAGAATTATAGTAAGTTGCATATTTTAGTGTAGTAGGTGAGCTCTAGACAACTGATGGTTGAACATTTGACTTTTAAACTGACATGCCAGAGCAGGTTTAAAGAAGCTCTGACAATAGATTCCCTTTACCTCGATTATGGCTATAGATCTAGAGGAGGGTTTTCCAGAGAAGGAAGTTAAAACAGTGTGGAGTTCCTTGCGACACTCAACAGGTTGATTTCTACTTGAATTGACTCAGGAGGTAGAAAACTGCTAACTCTGAGGAGTCTTATGGATAAGATGTTTTGCCAACTTGGGCAGAGATGGACCTTACAAGTAAAAAAAGGAAGGTCCTAATGGATCAGCCAGATAAAAGTTAATTATTCAGCCAAACCGTAACCCTGGCTTGCCAGCCTGCCTTGCTACATGAAACAAACATCCACACTCAGAAAACCCAATGCCTTTGTGGTTTCTCAATAAATCTAGTGGTTTGAGTCAGTTTGGGGTTCATTCCATTCCAGGAAAGACCTCCCCACACACACACAATGATATTTTGTTGCTTGCATCTTTGTCACTGTAACAGGATTTGCTGGCCCAGACCAAAAAAAAAAAAAAAACAGGAGATGGGTACCTCAGTGGTTTTGCTGTAAGCTGTGTGTATACCTACAATGTACCAATAAAAGAATTTAATACAAAAAAAAAAAAAAAACAGGGTAATTGATTTTGCTTACCCATGATGTCCAGGGGCACTAGGGTTTCTCACAGGAAATGGAAGATGTCCATGGACAAGGCAATTCCAAATTACCCTGGGCCCCTTCAGTCATCTTCATCAGTGTGAAGATTTTAGCTGGCCCAGCACTTCTCTGGAAGCAGGATTAGTCAGTCTTCCAGTGCCGTAAGTCAGGGACATACATGGGCTGGCTGACACACTGACCAAGACCTACACAGTACCATAGTTTACCTAGTGTCCAGTTGTCTTACATTTAAAGTGAGAATTATTTCACTGATTGCTTTTGCATTTTCCCTTGGATAACTTGTATGTTCTTCAAGCATTGCCAAATTTGACAGCCATAAATTTGGCCAATGTTTTATTCTCTACCCTTCTCCTTTCTTCCTCCTCTAGCTTGGATTGTTTAACACAAAAAGACCAAATCCAGCAATTGTGTTCAATATCTGGAGCTGATTGAATAATGAAATGTGGTCCCATTCCTGCCTGTCTGTCCCTGCTTTAAAGATGGATCAAAGACTGTTAATGGAAAGTTTCTACTAAGAATATTGAGAAAGCCTAAGAAAGAACTGTATTTTCCTATTTGTCCTGTGTAACTTCTCTCACTCTTTCATATTTAATA
The DNA here is from genome assembly GCF_000247695.1 of Heterocephalus glaber. Next base: position 3,081,749 of record NW_004624902.1, read on the forward strand.
GCTTTCTTTTTTTTAGTACATGTTTGCAGTATATAATGGTCACATTCAACATGAGGGATTTGTAAATGCACAAAATATATCTGAATTCTTTTTTGTTGCTGTTGTTTATTTGTTTCCTTCTATTCCCCTCCCTCTGTCCCCCTCTTCCCATCCCCATTTACAAAAGATTTATTTCCATTTTAAAATTATTTTTAAATATCTCTTTTCCCTCCCTTCCCACCCTCTCTACCCATCTCTTGTAGTCCTTCCCATTTGAACAAGTTCTTCACACTTCCTAATATCTACCCTCCATTTTCCTCCTTGTTTATACTTTGGGTTACTCACATTAGAGAAACAATGTGATATATAAACTTGTATGTGTGACTTATTTCACTTAAAATTATGGTCTCCAAGTGCATCTTTTAACCTAAAAATTCCTCAAGTTTATCCTTTTCTTGGCAGAGTAGTATATGATTATGTATAAATAACTTTCTTTATCCATTCATCTTTTGATGGGCATATGAGTTTTTTCCAAGATTTAACTATTATAAATTGTGCTACTACAAATATTAGTATGCATATATCACTGCAGTATAATGACTTTAATTCATTCAGGAAGATAAGGAAAATAGCCAAGTCAATTGGAACCACTGGTCTTTTTTGAGGAATCTTCATACTGATTTTCATAATGGTTGTAGCAATTTATACTCCCACCAACAATGGAGAAGGGTTCCTTTCTCCCCACAGACCCACCAGCATTTGTAATTGTTTGATTTCTTGATGATAACCATTCTTTCTTGAGTGAGATTGAATCAGTGTTGTTTTAATTTGCATTTCTCAAATGCCCAGCAATTTTTAGAACTTTTTAATATATTTATTGACAATTTGTACTTTTTCATCTGAGAAGTGTCTATTCATTCTGAATGCCCATTTTTGGATTAAGTCTTCAAATGTGGGGTTTTTATTTTTGTGTTCTTTATATATTCTAGATATTACTCCTTTGTCTGAGGGGTAGCTGGTAAAATTTTTCCCATTCTATAAGTTGTCTCTTCACTCTGCTACTGGTTTCCTTTTCTGTGCAGAAGCTTTTTCATTTGCTGTCATCCCATTTGTTGATTCTTTGTAATATTTCCTGAACAACCAGAGTTTTGTTTCTAAAGTCTGCCCCTAGACATATATCTTCAACAGTTTTACCTATTCTATTTTCCATCAGATTAAATGTTTCTGTTTTAATAATTAGAGCTTTAGTCTTTTCCATTTTAGTTTAGTGCATGGTGAGAAATAGGGGTTCTGAGACAATCTTTGGCATGGGAAAGCCAATTCTCCCAGCACCATTTGTTAATGAGGATATCTTTCCTGCAGTGAGAGTGTTTGATCCCTTAATCAAATATAAGACAGCTGAGTGTCCCTGAAGCTGTTACTACATATTCTGTTCTGTTCCATTGATCCACAAGTATTTTTCTGGCCAATGTAATACTGGGAATTTTTTTATTAGGATAATATTGTAGTACAACTTGAAGTCTGGGACTGGTATACTCCTTGCCTTGCCCTGCTTCCCCAGAATTGCTTTTGTTATTCTAGGTCTCTTCTGCTTCCATATGTGTTTCAAGATTGTTATTTCATTTCAATTATGAATGTTATTGATATTTTTATTGAGGTTGCATTAAATTTATATAACACTTTTGGGAATATGGCCATTTTCAGTATATTGGTTCTGCCTATCAGGGAACAAGGGATATCTTTCCATTTTCTATTATCCTCTTCAAGTTTTCTTATTTTTCCTTATCTTCTATTTTTTCATAGGACTATAATTTTCATTTTAGAAGTCTTTCACTTCCTTGGTTAGATTAATTCCTAAGTATTTCATTTTTTTGTGCTATTGTGAAAGGCTTTATTTCTCTAATTTCTTTCTTGGTGAATTTTTATTATTGTACAGGAATGATATTACATTTTCAATGTTGGTTCTGTATCTTGCTACATTACTGAATTTCTTTATTAATTTTTTTATAAGATGATTTTATTGAGTCATTGCATTTGGTCATTTTATTTCTTTATTAATTCTAAGAGTCTTTTGGTGGAGTTTTTCTGGGTCTCTTATGTAAAGGATCATGTTGTCAGCAAATAATGACAATTTAACTTCTCTTTTCCTATATAGATTCCTTTTTTCAGTTGTCTAATTGCTCAGGCTAATGTATTAAGAACTATATTGACCAGGAGTGGAGATGGCATATAGCCTTTTCTTGTTCCTGCTTTTAGAGCAAAAACTTTCAGGTTTTCTCCATTTAGTATGATGTTGTTTGTTGGTTTGTCATAGATGACTTTCATCAGACATAGATCTTCTATTACAATTTTATTTAGGATTTTTTAAATCATGAATGAATTTTGGATTTTGTTCAATGTTTTTCTTGTCTATTGAGATTTTCTTGTAAATTTCATTTTTTTCTTTTCTTAATGTAGTGAATTATATTTATTGATTACATTACATTAAACCATCCCTGTATCCTTAGAATGAATCTTTCTCATATTTTTTCTTTTACCTTCGTTCCTTTCCCCAACCTGTCCCACTTCCCCTGCTCCTTTAGACCTTTTCTTCCTATTATGCAATATCAATTACACATTTTAAAAATTACAAGATCAAGATCTAGAAGACATTACCACAGATTTTACAGAATTAAAAAGGATATAGAAAGCATATTACAAAAATCATTTTTGAAATAAATTCCACAACTTCTAAGTGCTGTGGAAGAAAAATTAATGAAACTAACTCTGGAGAAAATATAAAATTTGAATAGCACCTATTAAAGAAAGTATATTCCTAGCTGAAAACCTACCTATATGATGACAACAGGCTCATATACATTTTAACTGATAAATTATATCAAATATTTAAAACAGAAAAAAGAAGGAACACTTCTCCCCTCATTTTAGGAAATCAACATTGTGCTAATCCTAAAAATTGAGGAAGATAATAGAAAAAAAAGTATGAACATAGATAGAAATTTGTTTAACAAAACAAACTATTAGAAGTCAGATCTGGCAGTATGTAAAAAGTGGTTTTTTTTACAGGGATGGCTGTGTTGATTCAGCATTGGAAGATCCACCCCCAAAAGTCATCATTTTAACAGAGGAAAGGAAAAAGCCATATGATCCTCTCACTAGTTGCAGAAAAAGTGTTGGACTAAATTCTACAGCTGTTCATGGTAAAAGCTATCAGGAGACTAGAAGTAGAACAGAAACTTCTCAACAGATCAAAGACATGTACTCCATACTTCCACCAAAAACGCCTTATATGAATGGAGAAGATGCAATGCTTTCTCCCTAAGGTGGGGAACAAGGGCAGATATGCTTACTGTTCATCTGTCTGTTATACTTTGAAACCTAGGCCCAAACCAAAATAGTCTGGCAATAAAATGACACAATTAGGATAGGATTGGCAAGGTAGAAGCAAAATCTTTATATGAAGATGAAATGATCATCTACAGAGAAAATACTAAGAAATCTCTAGGAGCCCCTAGAACTTGTGTTTGAATATAGCAGGATTAGAAAACACAAGGTATATATAAAAATTCAGGTCTATGTATACTTGCTATAAATGAAGAATTGGATATTGAAATTTAAAAGTTATGTAGGAGTACAAAGGACCTAGAAAAGTAAAAAGAAAAAGAAAAAAATAGTGTTGGAAGACATTTAGTACCTGATTTTAAGACTTCCTCTAAAGCTACAGTAATCAAGGCAGTGTTGGTGTAAGGAAAGACATTTAGATCATTGGAATAAAACAGAGAATCTAAGAATAGAACCACACATATATGGTCCACTGAGTTTTGAAAGATTATTTGGCAGTAACATTTTATAGAATATAAATTCTATTCAAGAGCCGAGGAAAAGACAGTGTTTTCAGCAAATGGCACTAGAACACCTGGTATCCATATGTAAAAAATTAACATCAACCCTTTATTTCCATACATAAAAATAACTTTAAAGGATCTATGAAGCTAAATATGAAAGATTAAAAGTACAAAACTTTAAGAAGAAATTATAATGGAAAATTTTTATGAATTTAGGGTAGGAAAGAACTTCCTAGGATACAAAAAACATGATGTATAGAAGAAAAAAATTGGTAAATGAGATTCCACCAAAATTTAGAACTTTAAATGACGTTGTTAAAATGAAAAGTAGTCCTTAAACAGACCATATTTACAATGTGTATAACCTATGAGCAGAATATATAAAGAACTCTTATAGCTCATTAATAGAAAACCCAATTAAAAAGTAGACACAAGAAGATGATAAATAGCCAGTACAGCACAAGAAAAGGTGTGGAACAGTAGAATCAGAAAATACTAATCAGTACAATAACAAGATTGAATTATACACTCATTGGGTATATAAAGTTAAAAGTTTTAAAAGCCTTGTGATGGTATTTTCTTTTTGTTGGATTCTCCCCCTTTGTTTTTAATTTGTCATGCCCAACAGATTCATTCTCCTGGGCTTCCTGGGGTTGTGATCCTCATTGTCTTTTCCTAGGATGTTGTCTAAAATTTTTTGGAGTGCTGGTTTCTAAAGTGCTCTTTATCATGAAAGTATCTTATTTCTCCAAAAAGTTTGAAAGATAGTTTTTCAGGGTACATCAATCTGGGTTGGAGGCTGTTTTCCTTTAGGGCTTAAAATACGTCACTCCAAGCTTTTCATGTCTTGAGGGTTTGCATTGAGAAGTCTGCTGTGATTCTGAAAGGCTTTCCTTTGTATGTGATTTGTTTCTTTTCTCTCACTGCTTATAGAATTTTATTCTTCTGCTGTGTTTCTGTAATCCTAACTATTATATGCCTATGTGTAGATTTCTTTTTTTGATCAAGGCTAGTTCGAGTCCTATATGCCTCACTTATCCATATGGCAAGTTCTTTTCCCCCGGCTTGGGAAGTTTTCTGCCATCACTTCTGTGAACAGTTTTCTTATGTCATCTGCACTCTCTCCTGTTTCTTCATTGACTCCAACCAGCCTTATGTTGTTCTTCTTTGAATCATCTAGCAGCTGCTGGATTGATTTCTCATGGTCCCTTACAATTTTAAAGCAATTTTTCCTTTCCTGGTCACTAATTGCAATCTTATCTTCTGTATCTGAAATTCTGTCCTCACATTGGTTCATTCTGCTGCATAGACTTTCAATGGAGTTTTTAGTCTCCTGGAAATCTGTTTGTATCTGTTTTATGGATTCCATTTGTTTCCTATGTTGGGATTCTAGGATGTTCCTCAGCTCCTCTATATTTTTATCTGTGTCCTCTACAGATTTATTAATCAAGTCTTTCACTATGGGGACAATCTCTGCTGTTATCTGAGAAATTATTTCTGATTTCATTTTCTCCAGATCTCGTTTTGTTGCAACGCAGGGAGTCAAGGTGGTTAAGTATCAGATTGTTCAATCTTGTTTCCATTTGGGGTTACTGTAGGTGATCTGGAAGTCTGTTTTTGAGGCTTGTTTACATGTCTTCTCATTTCTGTGGGGAGGAGTGCTGCTGGTGCCCGTGTGTCTCACCTCCTCTGCCCTGGGAGCGGTGGAATGGTGGCCCAGGATCCTCCTTCTGGGCCCTGGGATTGGCTCACCTCCACTGCCCTGGCATTGGTGGTAACTTATTTCTAACTTATTTCTTTGTATTGGTGAATTGAGACAATTTACATGGATAGTTATGACTTATATGTATGGATTTATCCTTGGTATTATATTATTTTGCTGCTATTGGTTCTTTTTCTTTGCCTTCTATTTGAATGCTTATCTTGCCTGGTAGAGTCATTTGATTGGGGATTTGCCATTGTTATCTTCATTCTCTCTTTCCATGAATTTTTGTAGTACTGGTTTGGTGGTCATGAATTTATTTAGGTGCTCTTTATCATGGAAATATCTTATTTCTCCATCAATTTTGAAAGATAATTTTTGTAGGATATGTAAATCTAGGTTGGATTTTATTTTCTTTTAGGGCTTGAATCACTTCATTCAAAACTCTCCTTTAGGGTTTGTTTTGAGATGTCTGCTGTAATTCTGGTGGATTTTTTAATTGGTAATTTGTTTCTTTTTTCTAACCACTTTTAAGATTTTGTTATTGAATTGAATTTCTATAATCTTTATTATGATATATCTTGGTGTAGTTCTTTACTGATCATCCTTATGTTGGCTTCTGTATGCCTCATTTTTGTGTACGTAAAATTATTTTTCGATATTTGGAAAGTTTTCTTCTATTATTTCTGTGCATAGCATTTTTATGCCCTTTCTGCTAGCTCCTTATTTTTCACTGATTCTAATTGATCTTTATTAGTCTTCTTTGCACCATCTAACAACTGCTGGATTGATTTTTTTACGCTTGTTTACTATTTTTAAGGTATTTCTCATTAGTTGATTAGCAACCACAGTCCTCTCTTCTAGGTCTGATACTCTGCACTCATCTGGGTTGCTTCCACTCCCTCTACTTTTATTATAGTTTTTAATCTCCTGGATTTCTGTTTGAAACTGTTTTACAGACTCCAATTCTTTTCTATGTTGGGCTTTCATGGTTTGCATGTTTTTCTTTAACTTCTTTAGCTTTTTGGGTTGTATCGTTTGTAAACTTACTATTTTTATGAGTTCTTGTCTCTTTAATTACCTCTGGAAATATTTCTGCTTTGAATTCATCAAGCATCTTATTGATCCACTTTGTTATGCTCAATGCTACCATTTCAGATATATATTTCAGCTCTGTGGCTTTTGATTTCTTCAACTGAAAAGTAGTGACTACTTTTCAGAGATGTCTTCAAGGTATACCTAGCTATTAGCCATTGAGTCTGTCTAAAGATCCTTCCTACCACGTCCATTTATTAGGGACAGAATTTTTCAGCCTATTTGGTCCACTACTCTGTTCTTTGGTAATGGGCTGCAGTATTATTTTTGACCACCAGTCAATCTAGACATTAATATGCAAAGAAACCCTGGTGTACACTGGGAAGGATGCTATTTTTAGTTGATCTTCTGAAAATCAGTTTAACCATTCTTTGCACTTTTAGGTATCCACCCCCGAAAAACCTGGACTTGAGTAATCTCTTCTGCTCCTGGGAGGCCTCTTAGGGGCAGGATGAGCCATGACTTAGAAGTGTAGTAGACTCCTATCTGAATATGTCCTGCAGGGCTTAAAGCTATCTGAGGAACTTGAAAGGGGTATGGGGAGTTCTGGATCTCTCTGGGGAGCTAGCCAGTGATGTAGTTTCAATTAGCGAGGATGGGATTGATTTACTGACCTGAGTATTATCAGGAGGAATGTGAGGAGGGCTCCAGTGTGGTTTCTTTCTTCAAAAAGCTGGGGGAGACACTTACAACTCTGAAAGACAGGCAGGAGTCTGAATAATGGTTTATTATTGATATTAATCTCCTGTCTGGGGGCATCCTGAAGCACTGTATCTCTTTGGCCTTTGCTAAAAGATGATTTCCGATAAAGAGCTATAAAATCCTCAACATAAGGGATTTCAGAACACTTTCTTTGCCTTTTTTAGAAAAGATCTAAGTGAAGAATTATATTGTAATTTAGACTGCCATTCCCTACCCATTTCTTGACATTTCTTTTTTCATACTGGGGTCAAATAGTATTGCAATAGGAGATGAGTTGCTTTTTTCTCATGTTGTCAAGTTCAAATTGTTTCCAATTCTTAAAGACATAGCCTAATTAATAGTGAGGTTGGTGTGTGCAGCAGTGTATTTTCCATTGTGCTTCATAGCACCAATAGAGAGGGCAGAGAGAAGACCAAGTCTGAGGTCCCCCTGAGGGGACACTGCAGAAAGATGAAGACCTATTGAGCTTGGGGCATCCTCCTAGAACTTAAAATTTACTACCAGATGTCTCTGGCACAGTGAGCAGTACCAGTGCCCTTTTCCCCCCTTAGACCTCTCCAAACCCTGTGACCCACTGTAACTCCTTAAAGACCAGGGTAAAGTTTCAAGCTGGCTTCATCTAACTACTTGAGAAACAATACCTCTCCCATTTTTCCTGATAAAAGAATGTCAGTTTTTAAGGGATTAGGGATGGAAATCTATTTCTCAGCATTAAAAACAGCCTGAAAATTCCAATTACAAAAATTGGTCTCTTTTCTATTAAATAAAATATTAATTCATTCCTATTTCTTCTTACTCCCAGTGGGAATCTTCATTGCCTGTTCTCTTTGTTCTGCTGAGGCACATTTGCTTGTACATTACCTTGAACATTTGTTAGAAAAAATGGGGAGTGTATTTCCCTGATACAGAAGAGAAAGTAGAAGGCTTATATGTTTCCTATATTTGGAGACAGTAGCTCTTATCTATAAGGAGGAAATTTCCCAGTGTTCTAGAGAAAAATTGGAAAATGTGGCAGAAAGATGAATTGCAATGGCCCCCTGAGGTTTCACGAAATGGGGTCTTGAAACAAGTGACTCACTAGGAACTTCTAGAGATGAAAGGCCATTTGGGGAAAAGCCCAAGTGAGACTGATCATGGGAGCATTACTTAAGCTGGAGACCAAGTTACTGAAAGCTATTTCACAAAACAATGAGAGGCTGGATAAAGTATGGGGAAGAACTAAAGTATGGGAACAAAAGAGATATATTAAACTTTACATAACATATACATGAAACATAAGCTTGTGCATTTTATGGAAATTTTATTCCGCCTGTTGTATCCTAAAATGCTCTATTCCATGAGCAGGTCATGGGAGTCTTCAAGTGGCATATGCTTAGTGGTGCTTAATTGCCTAACTCATGCCTGCAATGAGCAACCAGACACAAAAATGGGAAAGACAGGAGAGAAGAAGAAAAACAAATTCCCAAAGGAGTCTTATCACATGGCTGGGCTCACCAAGAAATATTACTAGATGGAGGATCCCATGGGATTCTTTCCAGGTTCTTAGTGTTCTGCATATTGTATTGGACACAACACAGAGAAAAGGTAGTGAGAGTCCACATTTATTAAAGGTGGAAAAAAAGTACTCTCTACAGGTCAGAGGGCATTGAATAGACTCACAGTGACCCCAAGGATAAGGGGTAAGGATAAGGAGCTTTTGTTATTCAAAATTCCTGCATTAGCATCTCTGGCATGTCAATAAGCTATTGGTACAGTTGTCTTATCACAAACTCATTTGACCTGGCACCAGATTTAAACTGCCCAATCAAAAAAGAATAGCTTGGCCTCCTACCGGATGTAAATGAAAAATTAAAAATAGTATCTTCTTTTTTAAATGTTTTTATTAATTATACTGGTACATTTAAGGTATACAGTATAATGACATTCATCATTGGAAATTGGCACCTTTTACATAATCCATCTTTGTTCTTATTTTTTCCCCAGTCCCCTGCCCTCCCTTCAACCCCTCCTCCTCCCTATCTACAAAGACTTGGTTTCCATTTTTTATTTTTCTCATATTAATTCCATTCCCTTCATTCTTTTCCCCTACCCCTCTCATTTCCCCTTCCCCTTTGGACCTTTTTTTCCTGTTGGGTATCTTCCCCAAAGAATTAAAAGAATCATACCACAGTGATATATGTGCACCCATGTTCATAGCAGCACAATTAGTGATAGTGAAAACTTGGAGACAACCCAATTTCCCATCAACTGGAGACTGGATAAAGAAAATGTGTTTTTTAATATAAAATGGAGTATTACTCAGCCATAAAGAATGAGCAACTAGAGACATTTATAGCTAAATGGATGCACATTGAGGTGATACTCTTAATAGTACCTTTTTTATTGCAAACCACACAATTTTTCAAATGAGGCATTGAAAATATTATTTTCTGATTGGTTCCATGTAGTGTTCAGGAGCCAAGGGATAATTTTGTGTCCTGTGTTCTGCACATGTCCTCTGGATTTTTATGACCATTGACAAATTCTACCCAGTTGTTTGTCTAATGTGACCCAGTCCCAATATCATACCTAATTTGTAGTAATAGTAATTGCTACTATTAATTTAACATGACCTGCATAACAATCACTGTTTGATATGTATTTATGTATCTATATCTGCCTCTCTATGTATATATTTGTGCTTCAAATTACATAGTCGACATCACTGTACTTAATTTATCAATGAAATGAAAAACAAAGGCATGTAAATCTAGTCAATGTCAGGTTTGACATTCTGGCTCAGGGCTGGTTTATTACAGGTGTGTTACTAATTATTTTGCCTGGAGGCCATTGAACATCTCTCACTCTACTTATTTACTGTTTCCCCTCTTACTTCTACAACTTTTTGTTTGTTGTCTTAGATTACTTGTTTAAAAAATTGATGACATAAAGCAAAGCTTGAGGCAAAAAATATCATACCAGATGTCTTGCTCTGGTCAAATGCTGAGTTATGAAAATATGGTTCACAGCAAATTTAGAGATGAAGCTTTCTTATATATTTATAATATTTGCAGGCCTTTTTTAGTATAATATTCTAGACATATTTTTAGAAAAAAACTATATCGAATACATTTAGTATGCTTCAAAAAATGGCAAGCTATAGCTTCAATAGGCGTAATTTAAAGAGGAGTGTATTTAATTCCAAAGATGAGCACATAAACATGCTCATATTTTATTTTTTTTTTTGTTTCACGGAAGGCCTGAGCCAGATTCATTGATTGAAGATATATGTTTCTCAATTTATAAAGTATTTATGAAAGGTATATTAGACTTTTTATAGAGACTATGTCAACATGTTGAGGCAGTGGTTGTGACAGAGAGCTATTTCTTGTCAGAACCAAGATGGTGGTTAGTGAGCTTTGTTTTCCTCCAAAAACTTAAATTGAAATTTCAGTTGAAAAAGTTAAGTTGGAAATGGAAACCCTTTATTATTCTGACAATGACATTTATATTAAAGACTAACATAGATGGGAGATGAGAGATTTTAATAGAGTACACCGAGTAAATTACATAAAATAGACATTTAATATAACTGAATAAAATTAATATTTTATAGGGTAATTAGAATATTCTTAAATACTCCAGAAAATTTGTATACTTTAAGAGAAGGAAAACTATCAGCTCTACTTAAAAGAAGAGTAGCATTTGGGGATGGAGATGGTGAAAATACTGTTTCACAATTTTGAAAGTGGTTGATTTCAATTTATTTATTTTTTGGTTTTTTGAGACAGGGCTGCACTATGTAGGTGTGGTTTGCTTTGAATTCACAATGTAGCCCAAGATGGCCTCAAAGTCTTAGCAATCCTTCTGTCTCAGCCTGCTGAGTGCTAGGATTACAGGTGTGTGCTACCATGCCTGGCGATTTCAATGTTTTTTGATGGGCCAAACCTAACTGAGGATTCTACATTTGTTTCTGTACATTTCTTCCATTTATTTCTATTATATTTGATTCATTCCTTTTATTCTTTAGATGTACTCCTTCAAAAGCCCTTTTCTGAACTCTTACTAAGACTCAGTTATTGTTAGTGATGATGATTCTGAACTAAAAATAAGATAAGTGAAACAAAACAAAAACTTCCACTGAAGTAGTTCTCTCTGTATCATACCACTTTATTCACTGATTAAGGAGTACAGTAATCATGATATGTCTACTCTTCTAAAAAATTCTAAGTTGTAGTCCCAGATGTTTGCTTGCCTAACAATGTAAAAATGTCATATTTTAGTGACTTAATGAAAGCCCATTATATGTAGTTAAAATATTTTATTAGAACTTAGGAATAGTTACTTTCCGTCCCTTCAGCTCTCCTTTTCCTTCCCAAGACTCTGGATTATTGATGCTTTTTTTCTGTCTCTCCTTTCTTTGAGTCACTAAAAGCCTGAAAAACATAAGAAAGCACTATAGTCAATGTTGGAAATAAAGTTAGTGTTGGAAAAATATGTATTTCTGTAGAAATGCATTTCAATTCTTTGTACTATTTTAGCCTGGACCATCTCTGTCTTTAAGGAGAGATATTTATACATTTCACTAGCTATTAAATAACAAAGTTGTTTTCAGTAAGATGGAAAGCCTTGATTATAGAACTGTCTCCTTTTTTAATATAGAACTGACTATCATATTTGCTGTCAATAGATAAGTATACTTAAATTCCAATAATTTGAAACATGAAGACTATGAAAGATGAGCTGGAGATTTAGCTCAGTGGTTCTGCCACCTGCCTTGCAAGCGCAAGGTGCTGAGTTCAATCCCTGGTGCCAAAAAAAGAAAAGATGGGCTCTGAATTAAGTAGAGTATCTGCTATTTCACTCAAGAATAGTCTATATAAATAGCTAGAAAATCACAGTTGCTCAACAGATAATATTGACAAAATTATGAATGACATTTTCTTTCACAATGAATAGAATTAAGGCATTAAACACTTTAAAGTTTTGGATATAACTGTGTCACAGTCATGAAGTATACGAGAAAGCTAAGAAAATTAGAGATCCAAAAATAATTAACTTTATAGGGGCTATCAGAGGCTGGAAAGGAAGGGTTAGGGAAAAGTTCATGAGTGAGAATTAGGCTGCAGTTAGACATGACTAAGTTCATGTGTGTTATTGCATGGTAAGGTTATTACAGAGAGCAGTTGGGTACTGTATATCTCACAAAGCTAGAAGAAAGAATTTTGAATTTTTTCAAAGAAAGTGATAAATATTTGAGGAGTTATGTATTTTTCAGCTGATCAACCAAAGTATATGTATATCTAAACATAACATGGTACTAAATTAATATGTACAATTTTTATCTGTTTTTATACATAACTTAATAATAATAAGTAGTAATTAAAGTTTAGATTGGGATTCCTATACTAACTGGAATTTCATTTAACACAAATAAGAGCACTATATTTAGCAGCTTAGAAACATAGCTTAGGGATGCAACCTTAGGACAGAATTTGATGGTCAGAAGACTGCATATATAGAAATCATGCTACTGATTGTACAGTCCTCCACATTCTTTCATTTAAAGACTAGTCTTTCAAGGTCAAGAGAAATGCCAAACTAAAGCAGTTTCTTCCTTAGTCAGTGTTGGGATAGATGAAAGACCTAGAGGTGTGAGTGTGTTGTAAAAATAATTTTTTTGTTTTAAAATAATGTTTGACAGATAGCTTATTTTTTTCCTATTTAATTTGACCCATGAATAATGTAACCTGCTATTTATTAGAACACTTTTTGTTGGAATATTCAAATCAAAGTTGTTTATTGAAATTTAATAAATGTTAAGTTCATCTATTTCAATAAGCAAGTTCTTTCTAACAGATGGCTCAGTAGTTATAGAAAGTTATTCACAACCACAAACAAAAGTAGCACAATCAGGTTAAAACATTGTTCTCAATTTGCATATTTTAGAAGAGGAAGTGATTCTGTTAGATTTTCTCCTGTCATTTTGACTTTGAGTAGACAATTAATTTTTAAACTTGACAACAAATAAGTTTTACCTCTTAATGGACACTGGGTTGATGCTATTCTTATTAGCTATTTATGAATTATGAACACATTGACACAAATTGTAGTTTTTGAACAATGCTGGACTTTACTTAGTGGCATTGAAACACCAAATAGGAAGGCAGGAAATAGGTTGGAGATGTAACTATAATATTACCCAGTTCTACTGCCCATTTTATGTGTGTAGATGGATGGATGGGAGGGAATGATTAGTTCTTCCAGTAAATGGGCCAGTGTCAAAATTCTCCTAGATGAAGGATGCATTAAACCTTTTAAATTCCATTTGAAGTTTAAATTAGATGCAATTTCAAAGACTTTCAGTAGTAGTATCATTTAAAAAATATTACTTACTTTTTTACATGAAAGAGTAAAATCCGTTCTTTGTTTTCAATTTTTAGACATAGTACAATCTGACAATCTTTCTTTCCCTCGTGTAAGTATAAACTGATGCTTCTATGTACAGTTACCTGTAAATCCCAAGATCATTTATGACATATAAGTAGAATTCCTTTAATTTCTTATAGGTTTGTGACCTTTTTTTATTTTCTCAAGTGACTCCTGTTCTGGGAGGAACTGCCAGCGACCAATAAGTAGAATTTTTCTGAATGTGAAGCCAGCTAACCAATATTGGAATAGATGAAATTACAATTTACTCTGTCCTAATGCAATAATCAGCCTTTTAAATTTTTCATTTTCAAAAGTCATACTTCTTGTCTCTTTGACTAGAGTATGTAGAATCAATCATAATGCAAATATGTATTTATATTGCATCAAATAGAATGATAGGTATAGAGATTCCTTGTACTGAAGAGATCTTAAAAGGAAATTTTGTGCTTCAAAATTTTCTCCTTCAAGCAAGAGCGAGCCTGGTTTGAGCTTTGTTTTAAGAGTGGACACTTGGCTCCATGGAAACATCAATAATACAGCAAATGCCAAGGGTTTGCTCCCTTCACAGTACAATTAACTAGTTCTACTGTATTTCTGGCCATGCACTGTACCAATAATTTCAACTAACTTTACTAAGATATCTACTATAATTTTCAGGGGGATCTGAGAGGCAATGTGGATAGATCAGGACACTGACTCTCTTTTACTTGAAGAAATATCTGCTTTACTGACTGATTCATTTGTATTAATTTCCTTATAAAAGACAGCCAATGATATTACTGCAGTGCAAGAGACCTATTGTAATACATGTTCTTACTTGGTATAAGTCTATACAATATTTGAGCACCATGAAAACCAAAAAGCCTTCTTTCTCATAGGTAAAATATAGGGTAAGTGAGGTCACTTTCTCCTCATCTCTCACAAATACCTCCAAAGATAAGTATCCATGATAATTCCCATGCTGACTTTGCAATTGCTATGTGTGTTGGCTGTGTACCTAAGCTAGCCCTGCTTGGTAAAGACAGACATATTTTCCTGAAAAATCAATGTCATGCATTGTGTTTTATATCTCTCCAGAACCAGTACTTTGGGAGAAAAATTATAGTGAGTATCAATCACTAGCAGTAGGCACCGGCTCAGATTGATTCTGACAGTAAAAACTATCTTACCAATTGCAGGCCTGTTTTTTTCCAAAGTGTCTGTAGTTTAGGTATTTCCTCACCTCTATTCCCAGTCTAACATGCTACAGTATCCTATTGATGTTTCTACAAACGATGCTCCTTTGCTAGGATATTACCTGTGCTTCCATTAATTAGCACACTTGCTATCAGTCATAAATCACTACACTGGTAAAGAAGTCTTGCTATACCTACTCATGGAAGAACTTCGAACCTGTACAATATGGCTCTGAAACCATTAAAGAGGAAAAAGCTCTGTTCTCCTGACTGCTTTCCTCTTTGTTAGTGCAAAAATTGAAAGGCCTTACTGATATAGTAGAAAACAAAATTCATCATAATTTTAAGGTTTAGAGTTTTGAACTGTCTTGGTTGCTGTCTAGTCGAATGACCTTAAGTAGGATAATCTAACTTCTAAAAGCCTCAGTTTCTCTCCTTTAAGATAACAGCACAAGCATGAAGGTGCTTTGAAGGAGAAATTCTTTATATTTAGGAAAAGGTAACATTTGATAACATTATTTTGAAGACTCTCTGCAAAATAAATTTGTACTTTCTTTTAAAAAGTTCAACTAGGACTGGAGATTGAAGGGGATAGCAGAAAATGGAAAGATATCCCTTGTTCCTGGATAGACAGAACCAATATAGTCAAAATGGCCATACTTCCAAAACTATATAAATATATATATAATATATATGCAATATATATAATATATGCATATATGTGTATGTGTATATATATATGCAATCCCAATCAAGTACCAACAACATTCATTACAGAACTGAAGAAAGCAATCCTAAAATTCATATGGAACCAGAAGGGGCCTAGAATAGTAAAAGCAATTCTGGGCAAGAAGGGCAAACCAGTGGGCATTACAATCCCAGACTTCAAGTTATACAAAAAAGCTACAATGATAAAAATAGCATGGTATTGACAAAAACAAACAAAAAAACTAGACTCATGGATAAATGGAACAGAATAAAAGATACAGAAACAACTCCAGGCACTCTCAACTATGTTGTTATTGACAAAGGAGCTAGTGACTTTTCCTAGAGGAAAGATAGCCTCTTTATAAGTGGTACTGCGAAAACTGGCTACTCACATAGTAAAACTGGTTATTCACATACTAGACCCTTATCTCTTACCATACACTAAACTAAAATCAAAATGGATGAAAGTTCTAAACAGTAGAACAGAAACACTTAATCTACTGGAAGACAAAAGCCCAATTGCACAGTAAATATTACAGAGAATTAACAACTGAGATCACATCAAATTAAAAGCTTTTTCACAGCAAAGAAAACCACCAACAGAGTGAAGAGACAGTCTGTAGGATGGAAAAAAATTGCCTGGTACTCCTCAAAGGACTAATATGTAGAATATATAAAGAAATAAAAAATTAGATGTCCTAAATTTAAAGACTCAATTTAAAAAGGGGCTTCAGAAATGAATAGACACTTCTCAGATGAATAAATACAAATGGCCAATAAATTCATGAAAAAAAGTTCAACATCATTGGCCATTCATGAAATATAAATTAAAATAACACTGGGATTCCATCTCACTCCAGAAACAAAAGACTACCGTCAAGAAATCAACTAATAACAAATGCTGGTGTGGCATGGGGAGAAAGACATCCTTCTCTGTGAAGGGACTTGGTGGAACTGTAAATTGATGAAACCACTATGGAAATCAGTATGGAGATTCTTCAGAAAACTAAAAAGTAGAGATTCCATTTGACTCAGCTATTCTCCTCCTAGGTAACTCCCAAAGAGTTAAAGACATCATACCACAATGATAAATGGATACTCATGTTCATAGCAGTGCAATTAAAATCTTGGAAACAGCCAACATGTTCAACAACAGATGAATGGATAAAGAAAATGTGGTATTTATACACAAAGGAATACTACTCTGGCATAAAAAGGATAAACGAGTTATTTGCAGGAAAATGGATGTACCTCAAGACGATAATATTAAATAAAGTAACTCAGTCAAACAAGCTTAAATATTGCATGGCTTCGCAATATTTATATATAATATATATATTTAAAAATTCAATATATATAAAGTATGAAATCCAAGAGAGATCATGGAAAAAAGAGAGAGAGAAAAAGGTATTGTAATCCAGCATAGACAAGGAATCTAAAAATGTACCTTGACTTAGCACAATGGTCTTACATGATTTATATGTACCTTGACTTATTAATCTGGTTTTCAGTACATATACATGATAATTAAGAGGTGGCATGGACCACATACAGGTGAAAATTCCATATGATAAGTGTTATCATTATGTATCCCTAAAATGTACCAATAAATATTTTGTTATAAAAAACTTTACAAGGTTTTATAAAATAAAAGCACAAATTTGATGCTGATAAAAGAGGGTGAAGGGAAGAGAAAAAATAATTGAAAAGTATTCTTTACTTGTGCCAATTCCCTACAATGATTATAATTTTTATGTACTGAAAAATGTACAATAATAATAAAATTTTTTTAAAAGTTAAATTAACTCTACCTTAATTTGTCCTGTTAATTCCTCTTGGCTTATTATGACTAAATTGCTCATACAATGTCTAGCATTTTCTTAATTCTTTCCAAAGAATATGTAATTCCATAGAATTTACAATTTGGAGGGACCTCTTTATTATGCTTATACTTGAAATGAGGAGATTCTCTGTGAACCACTCCTAACTTATCACGTCTATCATAGGAAATAAGGCACTAAAAAGAACTATCTCCTGGGCCTTTTGCTAGATTGGAACACAATTTTCTGAAAACTGCAAAAAGTTTTCTGATGCTGTTTCTGTTCCACTCAGCCTGGCAAGTGCCTGCAAGAGAAGGCTTTTGTGCTCTTATGCTCCACTGTTTCTCTGCTCTGTGTTCTCTGATGAAAAATGCTCAGGAAGCATCAGTAGTAGGACGTTTTTGCATTGTAAGCAGGTGTGTCATTCCTCGTAATTTGGTGGAGAAGAGCCTGCAACACATTCAAACTCTTCAATTAGCTGATATGCTGAACTCTTAGATTGTATAATTGATGCCATTTAAGCAAATTCCACTCAGGGGGGTGGAGAATGTGTTGGGAAAGAAATGAATGCCAAGGAATTTTTAGACTAAAGTATCTTCACTTCCTGTTCATTTTCCAGATTGCTTGGGCATGCAATAATGTCCCTTAGTATATGGGGCATAGCCAGAGAAGAGAAAGGCTTTCTTTTTTAATCAAGAAAGACAATTTATTAGAAGGTGGGGGAAGGGAGAAGAGGGAGATGGCAGACAGCTACTCTGCACTAGTAGGGAGCATTTGAAAGGGAAATACTCCAAGAGAAGGTCTTTTAAATGCAATATTTTGCATATGGTTTTACTTCCCACTTGCTCTGATCCAGAACAAGTCTACACTTGTCAATTGGGAGCCAACTAGTACATTTATCTTTCTCTTAGCAAATCACTTGGTTGCAAGGAACAAATGTTTACTTGTATTATTTCAGATGAAGCAGGAATTTATTGAAATAATGTGATAAGCAGTTTCATCAAAGTCTATTCTTCTAGCTTCTCAGGGCAGAAATAATGGGATAAATGGTTGTGAGGGAGAAACATGAATGATTAAAAAGATAAGAAACAGAAGTGAGCAGGGCAAATCAGAACTAACTTTGTAAGATAGGGAATTAAAATCGCTTCTCTAATCCCTCAATGAGCACTATGTTATTTTCTTCCCCATCACTCTCTTTTTCTTCTATCATCCATTCAATGGCAATTTGTAGTTTTCAGTTTATAAATCTTGCATTTATTTTGTGAGGCTTATTCCTATTTTATTTTTGTGATGCTATAAGAAATGCAATTGGTTACATTCATTTTCAATTGTTCATTGTTACTCTAAAGATACATGGTTGATTTTTATATTCATATTGTATTATGCGCTTTTGCTGAAACTACTTTTTAGCTCAAAATATTTGATGAATACCTTATGATTTCTATATTAAAGATCCCATCAATAGGAAGAGCTTACTACTTTTTTTTCAACCTGGATATGTTTTACTTCATTTCAATGAATAATTTTCTGGCTACAACTAGAAGTATAATAGATATAGCAGTAGTAAAATTGTATATGCATGTTTTATTTTTTCTTAAAGGTTTAAATTGAAAGATAAAGCTGTATACATTTATAATGTAAAATATGATGTTTTCAAGTATACAACTCATTGTGGATTTACGAAATGTAGCTAATTAACATATGGCTGCCTCACATAGATATTATTTTGTGGGGAGGCTACTTAACATCCATTTTTTTGGCACTTTTAAACAATACAAAATATTGCTATATTTAATAGTATATCTCTTGAACTTATTCCTTCTATTTTTACCTGAATTTGGCATCCACTAATCAACATATCCCCAATGCTTCCCCCCTCCACAAGTACCTAGTTAACACCATTCAACTTCTATGAGACCTTTGTTTTTAGACTCCACATACAAGTGGAGTTATATTATATTTGTTTTTCTAATGCTGGCTCATTTCTCTTAATATTCTTAGGTTCATCTATATCTCACAAACGCTAGGAAATCTCTTTCTATTGCTAGAGTTTTTTTGTTTGTTTGTTTGTTTGTTGCAGTACTGGGGATTGAACTCAGGACCTTGCGTTTGCAAGTCAGACGTGGCACCACTGAGCTACATCCCAGGCCCTATTCCCCAGTTTTTGAGCAATTTTTTAATCATGAATGATTACTGGATCCAATTTTTCTGCATCTATTGAGATGATTATGTGGTTTTGGTTTTTATTCTTTTGATATGGCATTATTTGCAGTTTGACTGTTTTCATCTTTGAAAGTTCTTGAAAGTTAACTTTCAATGCAGTAATATTATGATGTGTGTTGTTTGGAACATGATGAGTTATGAGGGCTCTGTCCTTATGAATGTGATTAGCACCCTTATGAAAGAGCTAGTGGCAGAAGGGAGCACTCTCTTGCATATCATCTGTTCCTTTGAAAGTACTTAGCAACAAATCATCATCTTCAAAGCAAGGCTTGGTCCTCATTGGACTCCAAATGCTGATGCCTTGATTTTGGACTACCCAGGCTCTAGAACAGAGAGAAAAATAAATTTTTGTTTTTTCTAAAATTACCTTATCTTGAATATCTTGTTGAAGCACCACAAACACAGTGAAAGAGTAAGATACATTAATTTTCAATTGTTGTATTAATCTAGCGTTTGTGAGATAAATCCCACTTGCTCAGTGCATGTATTGCAAGGAATGTATAATTCTTTTGATATGTGGCTGATTTTGGTTCGCTACTGTTTTGCTGAGGATTTTTTGCTTCTGTATTTATAAAATATGCTAGTCTAATTTCCTTTTTCTTTCTTATTTTTTGGGTAATGTATCCATCTGGACTTGGTGTTTGAGTAATACTATACTCAGAATGAATTGGGATGTGTTCATACCTCATTTACTCTTTGGAAGAATTAGAGAATTATTGGTGTTAATTCTTTAAATTCCTAGAAAAATTACCAGTGAACATATGTTGACCTGGGCTTATTTTCCGTGATAGTTATTTGAATTCTAATTCAATGTCCTTAATTATAACGTGTCTATTTGAATTCTCTATTTCTTCTTGAGCCAGTTTCCATCATTTTTGTCTTCATATGAGCTTCTCCATTTAACTCCCATTATCTAATTCATTGTTGATATTGCTTATATCCCCCCAGGCCAACGCCTCATTGTAATTGTATGTTGAGATTTGGGGAGGGACTAGATCATGGGTGTGATACAAGATCCTTCCACAGTGCTTAATTTCATTTTAGGAGATTCATCTATGTTGTTAAGAGTTTCACATCTTAAAATTAATTTTATGTTTGTTTCTCAATATTCTGTCCTTTTCATTTTTTAAAACTATGGTTTCTTTTTTTAACTTTGATTGGTACATATTTGCAGTACATAATAATTACCTTCATGGTAGGGGACTGATACATGTACATAACACATTTCGATTCCATTCTTACCCCTTTCTCCATTCCTTTGAATTTTTCCAACATCAGATTCATTTATCCGTATTATAAGACTTTATGGCTGTCCAAGCTGCCACCAGCCAGGTGAGACAAGCAGCTTGAAACTCCGCAGCCGTCCCGGGCCCCGCCCATGCCACAGTGAGGTCCCAAGAGCGTCTTGCAGCCCCACCCCCATCCGAAGCTCTCCAAACTGCAACCGGCCACGTGAGACAAGCAGCTTGAAGCTCCAAGGCCCTCCCGGGCCCCGCCTACATCAAGATGAGGTCTGCTTAGTCTTGTGGGCGCCTCTAAGGCCCAGTCCGGTCCCCCCCCCTTCATGCGCCTCTGGTCTTCTGGCTTTTCTGCTACCTAGTCCCATACTATAGAGGCACAGGAGATTATAAAGACCCTTGTCCTGAGCGCCACAAGATAGAGCAGAAGTTAGTAACAGAAAGAGGGCTTCTCAGGCTCCTCAATGAAAACTGAAGCTCAGAGGAAAAGTAAAGAGAATCTCTACAAGAAAGGCACATCAGACCACCGTGCTTGGTCTGCTGCTGGCTTGCTGAGACTCATTGACTCATATATGCACACAGATTCCTATGTTGCATACTGTAATAGCAGAGACATACCCTGAAGGAGGCCCATAATTTTTATTGCTATTTGCAAAAGAGAAAAAAAAATTATTTTTTCTATTTTTAATTCTTAATTTTTACTTTTTTTACTCTTCAAATTTTCACTTTTCTTTCTTTTCTTTCTTTTATCTTTTCTATTTCTCTCACTCATTCTCTCACTGTCCCACATTGCTCTTCATCTCCCCGTTTGTTCTTTTCTGCACTGAATTCGGATTTCTCCATTATTGTTTTTTTCTTCTCTTTTTCCTTCTCTTATCATTAGGTTTAAAGGAAAGTAAATTTGGTATCTAGCCTCTCTGTTGCTGTTAGGTGATTCTATTCACACCTTTGTTCTTTCATTCTGGCTTTTTCTTTTGCCTTTAACAACTTCTTAGAGTTTGTGTGATCTTTCTGTGTCTTCCGGCCTCACTGCTAATCTTACCTGTTCTTTCTACCTGTCCCTCACTCCCCAACTCTTTTTAACTCCCCATGCTGAAGGGGAAAGATGCTATATTGAAGAGTTTATTCATTATAAACTTATGTTGGGTTGGTCCTTGGTTTAAATTTAACTCACATAGTTAAATGTGATAGATTAATAACTGCCACAAATTGTCATTTTCTAAGCTATGCTTGATGCTATGGTATTGCTATGTCATCTGGGCTAACATGTTGTGATTGATCTAATTAGTTTTCCTTCCAGGTATAAGGAAAATAAAATAGCCTCCGAGTCATTAGAGTCTCAAAACCCAAACACAAGCTATATCTGGAAGACACTTCTGAAAAGCAATCATTCCACAAGAGTTTTAAACAAAAGCAACAAAGATATCTACATTAAGCACTTTTGAAATATCAACCCAGGAATTAAACCAAGGACAGTGCCAAAAACGAAAATGAAAAGGCATTTAAGCAAGGCACAAATGCAGGCTTCCATGCCACAGAAAGGAAATTCTGGGGGAAATGAGGTGGAAAAGTCTGATAAGCAACCAGTTGGACACCCTGAACTGAGAGCACAGGAAGTAACAAAGCAGATGCATGAGGCTGTAGAAAAAATCAAAACAGAAATAATCTCCCAGATAAATACAGACAGGGTGAGCAGAGTGAAAAACATGATTAGAAGCTCTAGAGCAGAAACAGATAAGAAAATAGATGAGATCAGAAACATGCTGGAAGTCATGAATGCTCAGCATAAAAAAGAAATGGAAAACATGATTGCCCAACATAAGAAGGAAATGGAATTCATGAAACAGATTCAAACAGATATTCAGGAGATTAAAAACTCCATTGAGGGCCAGGGATTTGGGTCAGTGGTTCCTCCACCTGCCTCCCAAGGGCAGGGACCCGAGTTTGATCCCTGGTACCAAACAAACAAACAAACAAACAAGAACTCCATTGAAAGCATGCAGAGCAGACTAAGAGAATCTGAAGACAGAATATCAGATATAGAAGACAGGATAACAGTTAAGGACCATGGAAACAGAGACTTCTTAAAGATAGTAAGGGACCCTGAGAAATCAATCCAACAGCTGTTAGATGATGCAAAGAAGAATACCATAAGACTCATAGGAGTCCACAAAAAAACAGGAGAAAGTACAATTGACATAAAAAAACTGTTAACAGAAGTAATAGTAGAAAACTTCCCAGAAAGAGGTAGAGAATTGGATGCACAGATAAGTGAAGCATATAGAACTCCAACCAGCCATGACCAAAAAAAATCTACACCTAGACATACAATAGTCAAGATCCCAGAAACCCAACAGAAGAACAAAATTCAGGCACTTAGAGAAAAGAAACAAATCACCTACAAAGGAAAGGAATCGGAATCACGGCAGATTTCTCAACACAAACCCTCAAATCAAGGAGAGCCTGGAGTGAAGTATTTCAAGCCCTAAAAGAAAAAACCTTCCAACCTAGACTGATGTATCCAGCAAAATTATCTTTCAAAATCAATGGAGAAATTAGACACTTTTACGACAAAAAAAACTCCTGAGAAAATTCATGAACATGAAACCAGCACTCCAAACAATTTTAAGCAATATCCTAGAAAAAGGCAATGAAGGTCACAACTCCATGAGGCCCAGCAGAGAGAAGGCACCATGCAAGGTAAGACACTAAAGCGAAAGGGGGGAAAATAAGAAATAAAAGAGCCAAAAACAGTAAAACATCATGACAAGGATGAGTCACTATCTCTCAATTATAACTATCAATGTTAATTGCCTCAATTCACCAATCAAAAGAAATAAACTGACAGAATGGACAAAAGCAAAACCTAGCAGTATGCAGTATACAAGAAACACACCTAACTCAAAAGGGAATCCATAGACTAAAAGTAAAAGGATGGAAAAAAGTTCTACACACGACAGGAACCCAGAAAAAAGCAGATGTAGCAATCTTATTTTCAGACAAAGTAGATTTCAAACCAAAACTAATTAAGAGAGACAAAGATGGTCACTACATCCTTGTGAAAGGAACAATCCAAGAGGAAGAGATGACAATCC